>OZ024928.1:47858740-48458740 GCA_964017235.1 Sabellastarte sp. h YS-2021
TCCCTACGGAGTAGGGTCAAATTTGCCATCTGCACAAATGTAAAGTCTGCCAAATGTTGTAGAGATTTACCCATGGCGAAACTGACATTCTGGTTAAATGAGGATAAATATAAAAGTTCATCCAATGCACCTTGAGCTTTGACAGAGGACTTGCCTTTCTTAAGTTCACTTTGTAAAATATGCAATTGTTCTTGGAAGGCATCCTGTATTTTGGTAATACAGCGATTAAACCCCGCTGACTGGTTGCAAATATATGAAGACTCTTTTGCTGCTTTCTCCCACTTACGCATAGTGTCTTGTGATAGTGGGCGGGATGGAGGCTGAGGAGATGCAGAAGATATGGTTGAAATCCTGGGGAATGAACTATTGATCTTCGCCGCATCATTTGGCCAAGAATTCACCGATTTACCCGGCCTAGTTGGATCTGTAGGCTCCGCCGGGTGTATCCCATACCATCTGCTCTGGGATTTGGGGGGTCTGAGGAATTGGTCCACATGCAGGCCACCTGGATCACTAGATTTTGAAGGATATCCTTCTATCAGTACAAGGTTTAGAGTTTCTAGTTTTCGGCACAACCAATCTTCCGGTGGAAGATCCACAGAAATCTTGCCCACAGGCTGAGAACGGTGACCTGCCCAAGGATTATCAGTGCGGGATTGCGGAGAAAACTCCAGGTCAGGAATGTGTGTCCATCCCATGAACGCGCGGACGCCTCTCACAGTCTCGCGGTAATTTTGCTCTTCACTGAGGACCCGGTCCGGGTCTGAAGTTTCCAAGTCTGGGGATTCCTCTGCGTCAGATAACTCACCCTCTTCAAATGTTTCCTGAGGATTGACATCGCGGAAGGTGACCGGCCCGGAGCCGGAAGAAGGTTGTTGAAATGCAGATTGAGAGGAAGCAGACATAGCAGCTGACGACACAGTAGCCACCGGAGCAGGGTGTTTAAACATAGGTTCTGCTTCCGGGTAGAGGTTTTGAAGTGGAGATTGTCTGTCAGCAAAGGAAACATCCTGATCTCTAGGCTCATCCGGGCCAACAGCCGGGCCGGCTGGGCCGGAAGAAGCCGAAGTAGAGACAAAAAAGGGTGTCTGGGAAAGAGCACCTGCTGGAGCAGCATGAGAGACCGGTACTTTGACCGGAGAAAATGTTGGATTTTGTTGCACAGAAGGTGAGGAGCGATGTCCTAAAGTGATAAGTGCCTCAAGCCTGGCCATACGAGTGGCCCACTTTTCGTCCAGTTCTTGAAGATCTTTCTTAAACTGAGGCACAGGAAGGGACAAATCCGGAGCAGAAGAAACAGAAACAGCAGGTTCTTGTTCTGGCTGGGTATCAAGTACTACCACAGAAGACGGGTCGACTAACACTTCCTTTGCTTTAGCCTTTTCCTTTCTGAGTTTATAGGTAGGAGTACTTAACTTGAGCACTTGCTCCGGGGTAAGGACACTGCAAAAGTCACACTGCAGATTTTGAACACAAGGGTCATCACCCTGTCCTTTCTCGCGACAACGCGCACACCTACTATGTTTGTCAAATGAAGCCATAATATGGCCACACGCACCCTTTTTCTGTCCTGGAGATGCCAT
Organism: Sabellastarte sp. h YS-2021; assembly: GCA_964017235.1. NCBI lineage: Eukaryota > Metazoa > Annelida > Polychaeta > Sabellida > Sabellidae > Sabellastarte > Sabellastarte sp. h YS-2021. The sequence continues at coordinate 47,860,324 of OZ024928.1, forward strand.
GATAGAACAGTCAACTAATGGCAACAATTCCGACACAAATTAAACAGAAATAACACAAATATAAAACTAAAAAGTTCACAGATAAAAATCCACAACTTTAAAAATCGCGCCAAACGAAAAAGATGCTATGACGTCACGTCCCTCTGGCGAGTGAGGCAGGAACTAGGCCACCTGGCGAGTGGATTGTAGTGTGCCGGTCCTGCCGGGGGTGAAACCCGGGACGTCTTTTTCTTTCGTTTGGCGGGACCGGCTGGCGCCGGGCTATAGCTATCGTCTGGTAGGTAAGATGTATTAACGCAATGAAATAATAATATAAGACCATAACAGCTATAAAAGAGAAAAAAAAAAATAACAGCTCTTTTGCTCTCTTTAGCATAAATCATACAGGATAGAAGGCACTTACACCAGCACTGGTGGACTGTTTTTGTTCATCATATGGTTTAATTTCTTAAAATTTTATTTCTGTTTTATTTATTTGTAATATTATGGTACAAAGAGGAGAATCACGATAGAAAATGTTCAAGAAATTCTAATTTACTGTTGACTATATTCTTACAATGTTTGTAAGTATCAAGATATAACGTTACATTTCTTTTCACAAAGATTACAATATCATTATTTTTCCATTCTTTCGTGTTTTTATAATAATGTATCCATTCTTTATACATACAAAAAGATACTAATGAGATGAAAAAATTGAAAGCAGGATTATCTACACCTCCACAAACTACATCAAACAGTGACAGATTTGTATTTAGTTTTGTATTCACTGAATTCCAGACTGATTGAGCTTTGGTACACCAAAACAGTAAATGTACAACACCGTGTTTGACAAAACATAATGGGCACAAAAAATCATCTACAATTCTCCATTTTTTTAGATTAGCAAGACATGGTAAAATTAAGTGTAATAGTTTGTAATTAAATTGAGCCACTTTGGAATCTGGACACATTTTTATTTTAGTGGTATAAACCCTTCTAAAATCAATATTATTTATATCATTTTGAAATAGTTTACGCCAGATATCCTCTTGATACGGTAACTCAATTTTTTGCTGTATTAGATTTTGATAGAAAAAGTTTGATTTTTTATCTGTTAGATTAAAATACGAGCCATTATGTTGATAAAACACAGGTTTTCTAATATTGCTTTCTGGTGGTGTATGAGTATTCAGAATTTCTCTGAAAGTGGCTAGACTCTTTTTCAATGTCATAATTTGAATATATATATTTCTCTTATCTTTGACCCTGTCATATATAAAATTTTCATCCAAGTAACCATTAACAAATTTCAAGTCCCTGACAAACATAATATCAGAGCAGGCCCATTCTTTAAAGTACAGTGTAGCATGAACCCTTGTGCCAGTTCCCCTTATTTTTATATGCCTGTTACCCCAAATAACTTGATTTAACAAGTCCTCTTTTTCAAGGGGCTTTGGACTTATTTTTGATTTATTATAACTTACAATGACATCTTGATAAAATTGCGGTAAATTCTTCAAAACTGGAAAGGAGTCAATTTGACTGAAATTAAACTTTAAAATTGTGAAGTCGGGGATAATATTAAAATAATGCTTTCCCAATACTGACCATTTTTCATTTGCTTCCATTATTTTTACTACCCAAGATGCCTTCAGGGCACTTATTTTTGATTCTATATCTGTCATACTTAAACCTCCTTGAGCTATATCTAAAATAAGTGTATTTCTTTTAATCCGATCTTTTGATTTCCATATAAATGCATAAAACATTCACTTTTTGAATAACATCCGGAGGTACTGGTAAAAAATGAGCTGGGTATAACAGTTTTGGGATAGACAATGTCTTAATAATTGTTATTTTTCCAAAAAGAGTAAGAGATCTTTTTTTCCAAGTATCTAGTTCTGTTTGAACTTTTTTTAGCCTTTGAGACCAGTTTAAATAATCACATTTAAATTTATCATTACCAATATATATACCTAAACACCTGGCAGGGTTTTGAGTCCATTTTATGGTTGTTGTTCTCATAGAACCAGCCTTATTTTTCAAGCTACCCAGTAGGATGCCTTCAGTTTTTAAAATATTTAGTTTTGGTCCAGCCCTGCTACTGAAGTCGTCAATTATTGTCAAAGCTTTATCTACTTGAAATTCATCTTGAAGGAATAGATTTATATCATCAGCATACTGAAAACATTTATATTCTGTCAATGTATTATGGGTTTTCACAGAGACACCATGTAACGATTTATTATTTTCTAGTTGATGTGCTAGTATCTCAATTATTAAAACAAATAATAAGGCTGCAACTGGGCACCCTTGTCTAATACCACGTTGGATGTTGAAATAATTGGAAAGGTGGCCATTGTTCTTAATACATATTTTAGGGGTACTGTATAGCACTTCTATCCATCTTATAAATTGCTCCCCGAAGTTAAATTTCTTTAGTACAGATATTAAACAAGAGGGTCAGAGGTGCCCCAAAAGGCGGGTTGCGCACTAGAAACATAGATATTGACATTGAACATAGATAGCAACTGAGGAGGAATAACAGCAATAACTGACAGCAACATCTATAACAGGAAAACGTCATGAACGACATATATGAAAAAATATATCACGAGTGAAGATGACAATATAACACAATATGCAAAGTAAGTAGTAAGTAATGACAGAAGAACCCACGTACCAAAATAAAAGCACTACATGTAACATGCACCTATTAAATCAAGAATGAAAAAAAATAGGAAATGTTATTACATAATGTAGGTTATACAGCAGCACATGGACCCACTAAATCAAGAATGAAAAATATGCATAATTAAAAACATACTAAGTGTAATCTGTACAGAAAAAGAGTTATAAATATTAATCAGTGATTAGCAGCTTTGCCATGAAAAGTGATAGCCAAACCACTACAAATTATGTACTAGTTACCACTACTATACATGCAGAAACAAACATTTTTGACAATGTAAGAACTGTACAATACCTAGTGCAAATGGAAAAATGTATCACTGTTCATGTTACCGGTACAACCACGAGGAGGTGCTGCTGACATGCATTGCAGAACCTCAAAAAGTGTTACCGAAATGGTATATTATTTGGAATTCAATACTAGTTGGTTAGTAACTATAATTATTTACTAATAAACTCATTTGGCTAAAAGTGTATATGATTAGGTGCCTTTTCTTATCTTTATAAGGGTCTGCAAAACAATGTAAGTATATGCTATAAAATAATAAAGTAAAGAGTAAAAACTATGAAACGGTAATAACAAAAAATTTGGTGAAATTATTTTAGTGAGAACTTGGGAAATTTGGCTATAGCATATACTTACAAAATGTACCATAATATTGCATGGCACCTAATCACAAAAGATAATTTATTAAAATAAATGTAAGTCATAGTATTATTTACCATATGTACAGGATAAATGTGGACGGACAGACAGATGGACAGACAAATGGACGAAAAACAGACAAACGAACAGACGCAATTTCACCAATTTCGAAAGGAACCTAGCTATGATGGAGATCTATCTCCCTATCAAGTTTGAATCCGATTGGTCAAACCATTTTCGAGTTAGGGTCCGGAAATGAAAATGTAGACAAACAGATGGATGGACAAACGGACGAAAAACAGACAAATGAATGGACGGAATTTCACCAATATCGAAAGGAACCTACCTATGATGGAGATCTATCTCCCTATCAAGTTTGAATTCGATTGGTCAAACCGTTTTCAAGTTAGAGTCCGGAAACGAAAATGTGGACAAACAGACGGATGGACAGACATACGGATGAAAAACGGACAAACGAACGGACAGAATTTCACCAATATCGAAAGGAACCTAGCTATCATGTTGATCTATGTCCCTGTCAAGTTTGAATTTGATTGGTCAAACCGTTTTCAAGTTAGAGTCCGGAAATGGAAAATGTGGATGGACAGACGGACGTCGGACACATCAATCTAATAGGCGGGTTGGTTACACGCAACCCGCCTAAAAACGAACAAATGGACAGAAAAACAAGACAAATGAACGGACGGATTTACACCAATTTCGAAAGGAACCTAGCTATGATGGTGATGTATGTCCCTGTGAAGTTTGAATTAGATTGGAGTAACCGTTTTCGAGTTAGAGTCCGGAAACAAAAATGTGGACGGACAGATGGATGGACAGAAAAACGGACAAAAACGAAGAAACGGACGGAAAAACGGACAAACAAACAGACGGAATTTCACCAATTTCGAAAGGAACCTAGCTATGATGGTGATCTATCTCCCTGTGAAGTTTGAATTTGATTGGTCAAACCGTTTTAAAGTTAGAGTCCGGAAACGAAAATGTGGACAAACAGATGGATGGACAGACAAACGGAAGAAAAACGGACAAACGAACACACGGAATTTCACCAATTTCGAAAGGAACCTAGCTATGATGGTGATCTATCTCCCTGTGAAGTTTGAATTTGATTGGTCAAACCGTTTTAAAGTTAGAGTCCGGAAACGAAAAATGTGGACGGACAGACGGACAGACGGACAGACGGACGTCGGACACATCAATCTAATAGGCGGGTTGGTTACACGCAACCCGCCTAAAAAGGCCACTCAACACTATCAAAAGCTTTTTCAAAATCAAGAAGAAGAAGAATCCCTGAACTATTATTGTTTTCAATGTACTCACAGATGTCAAGGATAGCTCTAACATTTGTTCCTATAAACCTTTTTTTAATATAGCCTGTTTGGTTACTTGAGACAACAGTACTTATAACATTTTGCAATCTTAAGGCTAAAGTGAAAGCCAGTATCCTGTAGTCCACATTGGTTAAGCTATAGTTGACTCAATTTAATTTTGAGGATAGGGCAGTAATCGACGTGAATTATGACGGCAGCCATTTTGCTAGTTTCCTCCCATTCAACCATTGTGTTGTTAGGGGCAGATAGACATTATTGAGGAATTATGGATATACTATTTGCAGGTATTTTTAACCGTGTCTTTGTTTGAATGTACCATCTATAACCTTCCAGCTACTGTCACCATAGAAACGTCTTAGAAATCACGGAAACCTCAGTCTACGTAGTTTTGAACACTGTAAATAGAAGGAATTCCCCAAGGTGCATTCTTCATCAGAGCGCACTGGTAAAGACTTCTTTGCTGTAAGGCATCAGTCACACCAGCCAGCTCGAGTTTTGAGTGTTTTTTCATCAGAAGCATCAGATGAATTCTTCAGATTTCTTCACAGCTTGCACAGAAGGAACCATCTTTAGTCACTCTCAGTCCCACCCTTGTGGACCCGGCCCTTGTGTCGGTAATAAGGGCAGTGGATGGCCAGGAAACTGGTTTGAGTGTACAGCCGGCTGAGAAGAAGAACTGACTTTAGACCGGCCAGGACTTCATCTACAGAGCGCACTGGTCCAGGCTTCTCTGCAATTAAAGCATCAGCCGACCGGCCAACTTAAAAGAACGTGACCTCTGACGTCATATCCAGTCAGCCAATTACGTGCTTCCTACCAAATAACGAAGCTGGTCACGTGATTCACCGAACAGATCATGAAGCTGGTCACGTGTTTTCTCTGACCAGGAAGGTCGTAGGTGCGTTCTCAGAGCTCACGTCTACTGTGATTCACGTCCCTGCCTTGCAGACCCGGCCTTGTTGTCAGTAGTGGGTTTTGTGGACTGTAAAGTTGCTGGTTAAGTATCACACAAAGTCATCTCCAGTCAGCCAATCGCGTGTCTTTCCGACCAGCAAACGGATCACGTGACACACCGAACGAGTGCTTCTAAATATAGCTCACAAGGGCTTTCCCAGCAACTGTCAAATCTACAAATAAGACGTGCGATTAAAGAAATACCTTTTTAATGGAGGAAACCTACAGCCAGCTGAATTCAACACAAAATATAGTTGTAAAATTGCTTTAGCAATTGGTTACAGAGTGCACCAACTACACAGCCTTGTACACTTGCTTTATTAAACTGGTTACAGAGTGTACCGACCAATACCGGCTACACAGCCTTCTACCCTTGCCTCAACAACTGGTTACAGAGTGTACCGACCTGTACCGGCTACACAGCCTTGTACACTTGCTTCAACAACTGGTTGCAGAGTGTACTGACCAGTACCGGCTACACAGCCTTGTACACTTGCTACAAGAAACTGGCTACAGAGTGTACCGACTGGTACCTGCTACACAGCCTTGTACACTTGCTTCAACAACTGGTTATAGAGTATACCGGCCGGTACCGGCTATACAGCCTTGTACACTTGCTTTAGCAATTGGCTACATATGGCTTCAACCTACCGGTTACAAGTCTACCGGCAGGGTACTGGCTACACAGTCCTTACTGTACAGTGTTTCACCCAACTGGTTACATAAACTGGCTAAATATAGACCAGTGGCTGTCTAAATTCGTTGGTGACCCCAGCCTGCCAGTTTTCTGCCGGTTACAGAGAATTACTGTTTACAGTAAATTACTGGTTATGGAGACCTGGTACCGGACAGAGTTGCCCAAGGTAAATTTGGTTATAGAGAATTCTTAGACCAGTCAGTGGTCTTGGTGATAGGACAGTTTCCCAAGCTACTGCCAGGCAACCTTCCCTTATCACACCTCTCAACAGCCTGTTATTGGTGCTGGACTTGACTGGAGAGATAATAGATTTCACCTTTACAAACACAGACCTGAATAACCAGCATGGAAAGAAATAGGTCTTATCAAAAAAAAAAAAAAATCTTCATGTCCCGCTAAGGCTCAGCCATCTCACAAATGGTAATTTCTGCGTAAATACTGCACCTTGCAGGATGCTGGCCTGGGGCAAGAGTCTTTTAAATGTGAAAAGTTGTGTCAGCCCCACCGGACCGGACCACAGCAAGAACAGAGAGACTGTTTTCTCGGATCATTGTCACCAGACCGGACCAGTGTCCGGAGGCCGGAGGGACAGAAATGCTTGTCAGACTAGCAAATGTCCCGAATGTGGCACACATCTGCCTGTAGGGTCCAGACTAACCCCGTTTCGGGACTTAGGAAGCTTTGGGGGGCTGGACCCTAGGTAGTACAATGTTGAAGGAGGGCTACACTCTCCCTTTCCAGTCAAGACCAAGCTTGACAAGGTCACCCAAATTATCAAATGCTATGCACATCTTCACAGGAACCTATATTGGTTAGAAGCATTACATCAGCTTATGGACAAGGAATGGTGCAGTGGAGCCAGTTCAAAATCTCTAGGCTTCTTCAACCTTGCTTGGTTCCAAAACCACACAACCATTGGAGGCCTATTCTAGGTCTGAGCAAACCAAACCTTTCGGAGACCATCAGGACCACCCTCCAACAATGGGAGTGGGTTACCTCAATAGATTTCAAGGACGCCTACTTCCATATACCTATACAGGAACAGTCCAGGACATATCAAATGTCATGTCCAGGGTCGGACATACCAGTTCAAAGCACTGTCTTTCGTCTGTCCACTGCACCCATGGAGCTCACTGTAGTAGCAAAGGAGTTGAAACTGATGGCCATACACAAGGGATAATAATCCACCAGTACTTAGACGACTGGTTGGTGAAAGCCATATCCCCCTGGGGTCGTCTCCGACATACACTAGATCTAGTGAAAATATGCCAAAGTTTAGGTTACCAGTTCGACCTCATGGCCGGTTGGGTCCGACGTATACCGGACCATTGGCAGAACCTTCAGGACAAATACTAGAAATACTGTCACTACCGGTTTGTCCGGTCCAGCAGTTCATGTCTGATAGGTTTACTAACAGCCACAGGAAAGCAATTTCACCTAGGCCGACTTCATAGGAGACCCATACAGTGGCATCTCAAAAGCAACTGGAGGGTACCAGAGTCACTAGAAAAGGTGATTCCAATACCAAGGTGTTGCACCCACATTTACAAGGGTGGTTGCAAGAGGACAATGTCCTTACAGGCCAACCATTACACCCAAATAAAACATGATCTGCAAATTTTACAGATTCATCAAAAGCAGGGTGGGGTGCTCACTTAAACGAACACACTGCAGGAGGCACCTAGTCCCTCGTGGAAAGCAAGTTGCATATCAATAACCTAGAACTCAAGGCAGTCTTTCTAGCCTTACAAGAGTTCCAAGACACAAGATAGTACTTGTAGAAACAGACAACACCACAGTGGTGTCATACATAAACAGGGAAGGAGGCATGAGGTCGGGCCCACTTTGTGGTTTGCCTTGGAGAATCTTGTCCTGGTGCGCCAGAAATCAAGTAACTCTAAAAGCCCGACACAGGCTGGCTGAGTGTGGTCGCAGACAAGCTATCCAGGCTAGACCAGACCACCCAAACAGAGTGGTCTCTCCTTCAGGAGGTCTTCCAAGCAACTAGACCTATTTGCCACAAGGTTCAACAACAAGTTGCCCTTGTTTGTGTCACCGGTACCGGATCCCCTGGTTACAGCAGTGAATGCGCTATTTGCCATGGTAGGATCAGGAAGCATACACCTTCCCACTGACAGCCATATTGGGCAAAGCGGTGATGTTGCAGGACTCCCCATACAAGAGAATCATTCTGATTGCTCCAGGGTGGCCCATTATGCCTTGGTTTTGGGACCCAGTGGCCATGTCCAGCCAAATCCCACTGAGCCTGCCCAACCTGTTGACACAACCATTCAATCAGATCCCTCACAGAAATCTGACAAATCTTAATCTCGATGCTCGGCTCCTGGAGCCTCAGCATTCGAGGAGCAGGGCTTCGCTGAGGCGTTGGCAGCAAGAATTGAGGCTCCTCAAAAGGGATCAACCAGATCAGTCTATGAGGCAAAGTGGACCATTGTTACAAGTGGTGCGTCACTAATCAGGTGGACCTCAGGGTACCCCTGTAAAGTCAGTTGCTGACTTCCTTATGTACCTTATCAGGACAGGAAGATACAGCCCAGCACCATTGATGGTTACAGTTCAGCCATTGCTGATAAACTGGGAAATTCACCCTTCAACATCAGCAAGGACAAAAATCTCGCTCATCTCCTGGATAGTTTCCACAGAGACAGACCCAAAGGCAGGAGGGGCATACCCTCCTGGAACTTCTCACTGGCCGTGCACCAGCTAAGACTCCATTTGATCCAATCAAGGAGGCCTCCTTGAAGCATTTGACCTTCAAGACAGTATTCCTCTTGGCCCTTGGGTCGGGCAAGCGCAGAAGTGAGATTCATGCTTGGCAAAAACTGATATATTGGACACCAATCTGATTGGTGAAAGGTGTCCCTGTATCCATCACCCAGCTTTCTATCCTAGAATCAGCTGGCCATAGAGGGTCCAGACAATGTGGCCCCTGGGGTTATAACAGCCCTGGCCCCAACTCTGGATAGATTCCTCAAGTCTGACAGGTCCCTCTGTCTGGTCAAAGCATTGTGCTACTATTTGGACAGGACCTCAGACATCAGGCAGAATAAGGAGGTGGTTTTTGTCTCCTTTAAGAAAGGTTTCAACAAAGACATCTCACCTGCCACTATCTCCTCTTGGATCAAGCAGACTGTGATCCTATGTTATGAGCTCTCTGACCAGGAGGCCCACACTTGACATCAGGTTAAAGCCCATGATGTCAGGGCCTTTGCTGCTTCTAAGGTCTTCCAATCGGGAGTCTCCTTAGATCCAATATTGTCAGCCTGCCACTGAAGTCACAATACCTTCACACAATTCTATATGAAGGGCGGGGCTTGGGCTGATTCAGAGCTTTACCAATTGGGCTCGGCAGTGGCTGCTCAGCAGACCCACAAGTAGATTGAGGAGATTTGTATATGCAGTTGTTCATGTACATTAGAATTAAGTGTGGCGTGCTTCCTTCGGGAGGTTCATTTGCATTCTGGGACTGAACTCATCCCTCTCTTCCCCTACCTCAGAGCAGGTCTGCAAAAAAAAAGGGGGGGCGACGGCAGTATAGCCCCGGGTAACCGGCTGCTGGCAACCGACCATGGCCTTACAGGGTTTCCTGACCTTAAAGTCAACCCAGGCCTGGGCCTGACGAAGTCAGCCTAGACCATAGGTTAAAATTTGCTATTACTTGTGAGTTCACATAAGTCCCTAGTAACTTACCCGCCGACCAAGCGGTAGTTATTCAGCAATTGTCCATTGGATAGGATGTATTAACGCAATAAAATTGCAAATTTAATAAGTAAATTAAATTTTTATAAGTTAATACCCTATCCAATGGACACACAAGACCCTCCCACCGACCCCGCTATCAGCTTACTAGGGGTCTAAGAGGTTTAGACAACGAAAAAGATGATATGACGTCAGGTTGTCTAGACAGGAAGGAAGTACGAGGCGCCATCTGGGGAGTGCACAGTACTATGGACCGGCCAGCCGGTGGAAACACAGGACGTCTTTTTCTGGCGTTTGGCGGGCCGGTGTGCGCCGACCGGTTTAGCAATTGTCCATTGGATAGGAATTTAATTTACTTATTAAATTTGCAATTTTATCCGTGTCTTTTGTTTTGAATGTAGCTTCAGTTACCTTAATTCCACCTACTATCACGGAAAACCTCAGTTTATGCAGTATTTATCATAGACAGAATTCCCCAAGAGATACATTCTTCAGATTTCTTCAGAGCGCACTGGTACCGACTTTTCTGCTGTATAGCATCAGTCACACCAGCCTAGCTCGAGTATTTAGTGTTTTTTCAACAGAAGCAAGAGGTACATTCTTCAGATTTCTTCAGAGCGCACTGGTCCAGACATCTTTGCTGTAAAGCATTAGTCGACCAGCAAGCTCCAGTTCTGCTGACCTCTCAAGTATTTACATAAAAGGAACTTGTGGACCCGGCACGTGTGTCGGTAATAAGGGCAGTGGATGACCAGGGCACTGGTTTGAGTGCACAGCCGGCTGAGAAAGAAGAACCGACTTCAGACAGGCTCCAACCAGGACTTTCATCTTCAGAGCGCACTGGTCCAGGCTTCTCATCAGCCGACCGGCCAGCTCAAAGAACACGACCTCTGACGTCATCTTCTACATGAAGCTGGTGACGAGATTCACCGACCAGGTCACGAAGATAATCACATGATTCACCGACCAAGAAGGTCGGAAGTGCATTCCTTTTGCTCACGTCTACTGTGAATCCAGTGTTAGTTCCTGAAATTCACCGACAGAACGTACTGGTACAGACTTCTCTGCTACAAGCATCAGTCGACCAGCCAGCTCACGTTTACTGTGGTAAAAAGGAAAGAACGCGACCAGTGACGTCATCTCCCCGAAGCTGGTCACATGATTCATCGACCGGCAATTCTTTCTACACATTGCTACTGCGTTTTTCACAACTTACGTCTACTGTGATACCAGTCCCTCTCTCATGGACCCGGCCTTTGTTGTCGGTAGTGGAGTTTGTGGATGAGCAGAATACTGCGCATTTGTCTGTTTAAGTATCACAAAACAACACGACAACTGGCGAACTAGTCACGTGACACGCTGACCAACAATTGCTTCTAAAAATAGCTCACAAGGGCTTTCCCAGCAACTGTCAAATCTACAAATAAGACGTGCGCTTAAAAGAAATACTTTAATTAATGAAGGAAACGTGCAGTAAACTGAATTCAACACAAAAGATAGTTGTAAACTTCCTTCAGCAACTGGTTACAGAGTGTGCCGACCGGGTACCGGCTTCACATCCTTGTACAGTTGCTTCAAAAACTGATTACAGTGTACCGACCAGCTACACAGCCATGTACAGTTGCTTCAACAACTGGTGACAGTGTACCGGCTACACATCCTTGTACAGTTGTTTCAACAACTGGTTACAGACTACAGAGTGTACCGACCAGGTACCGGCTACACAGCCTGCACTGAACAGCTTGGTTCATATTAGCCGGTTACAGAGCCTTCGTACCTATTACCAACCAGCACCAAGAATCACCAACCCAAAGGTCTTCTACCAACTGGCCACTCCTCATCAGCAGCCTATTCATCGGCCTAAGACTGATGACAGGCCTAATAATGTGTAGTCCCTGACAGGAAGTTTTTTCCTACATAGAAACTGCTTCAACCAGTTACAGAGCTCACCAACCGGTTACCGGCTATACAGTTTTCACTCAGCAGTTTTACTTCACACCAGCTAGTTACAGAGACTACCGACCTGCTATCAGGTGCAATTACTGTCTTGCCCCTTTTCAATACTGGTTACAGAGAACCGGAACCGACCAGCAGACCCACCTGGGGATCACCTAGCTAGTAGACCAGTAACTAAATTCAGTGGTCAGCCTAGCTTACCAGTTTACTGGTTACAGAATATCAAAGGCTACAGAGATTTACTATAGCCAAAAATTGCTGGTTACAGAGGAAACAAATGGCCAATAATTGCTGGTTACTGAGAAAACAAATGGGTTTTTTGAACAGCTAGTCCACACTCAAACAAGCCTTGATCGTGTCCGGTCAGGGGTCAACCATCATACAAATGACAATATGTACATTCTCCACCTTACAGGCAACTGGCCGGGGCCAAGAGTCTATAAAATGTGAAGAGTTGTATCACCCCCACTGGACTGGACCACAGCAATAACAGATGGGCTTTTAACTGGTTTTCATTATCACCAGGCCGGACCAGTGGACAGAAAATGTTTGTGAGACTACCAAATATCCCAAATGTGGCACACAGTCTGCCTGTAGGGTCCAGACTAATCCGTTTTGGGGAACTTAGGAAGCCTTGGGGGCTTGACCCTAGGTAGTACAAATGTTGAATGAGGGCTACACTCTCCCTTTCTAGTCAAGACCAAACTTGACAAGGTCACCAAAAATCCATCAGCTTATGGACAAGATGCAGTCGAGCCAGTTCAAAATCTCTGGGCTTCTTCAGCTGACCTTTCTGGGTTCCAAAAACTACACAGCCGTTGGAGACCTATTCTAGATCTGAATAAACCAAACCTTTCGGAGACCATCAGGACCTCCCTCCAACAAGTGGAGTGGGTTACCTCAATAGATTTCAAGGACGCCTACTATGGGCAAGGACGCCTACTACCAAGGACGCCTACTACCGGCACGCGGCCCGGGTTCGATTCCCGGTGTGGGAGATTTTTAGGTTGCTAAATATTATTGAGAAGATCAACTTTACTTATTCATCACGTAACACTTAGCCCAATCTAAGGGTTGAAAGACTAGTCAACACAATGTTCATCAAGCACTGTTAGTGTAGTGGTATCATGCAAGATTCCCATTCTTGCGACCTGGGTTCGATTCCCGGACAGTGCACATGTATTTTAAGCAATTAAATTATTGACTGTACCCCATGACCACAGTTACAATTGCATATTGCCTTAATATCATCTTACACACAATATTGAAGTGGAACTTAGGAAAGCCAAAAACTAGCTTCTTTATTTTCATCAAACATATATCGCTTATCTATTGTTCACTACAAGCTGAAAAATCTTATACCAATAGCTCTAGAAAACTAAATAGAAATGCCAACAACTTTAGTAGTTTTCAAACATTACTTTTTGGAAAGCAAATAAGTGACACATAACACTGAAAAGAATCCCTTTTGGTTAATGTAACTTAAAGACTCTTTTGCACAGGAGGAAATATTTTTTAAAAGAATGTGATCTTGTAATAACTCAATTAAGCTATCACTAACCTTGCCATACTGTTCAGATCTTGCAAAAGAAGTAAGTTTTCTTCAAACACCACCAGAGAGAGAGAGAGCACCATCTGCTAGGAATAAATGTTCTATATAGTTTCTTCAACATAATATTCAAACTAAACAAATATCCCATATGGTCTAGTAGTTAGGATTCCTGCCTTTCATGAAGGAAACCTAGGTTTGATTCCCGGTGTGGTAAACATTTTAGACTGTACCGCAGGACCACAGTTACAATTTCGAGGCATTGCATATTGCCTAAATACATGTTGTATTATCTTACATGCAATATTGAGGTGAGATTTAGGAAAGCCAAAAACTAGCTTCTCTATTTTCATCAAATATATATTGCATATCTGCTGTTCACTACAAGCTGAAGAATCTTATACCAATACCTCTAGAAAACTAAACAGAAAGGTCAACAACTTTGGAGGTTTTCAAACATTACTTTTTTGAGGACACATAGGTGACAAGTAACATTGAAAACAAACCCTTTTCGTTGATGTAACTTAAAGACTTATTTGCACAGGAGGAAACATTTTTGAAAAGAATGTGCTCTTGTAATGACTCAGTTAAGCTATCACTAACTTTGCCATACTCATCAGCTATAGCAAAAGAAGTGAATTTCAAACACCACTGCAGGGGGAGCACCATCTTCTGGGAATAAATGTTCTATATATTTTCTTCAACATAATAATCCATCAAACCAAATATCCCATATGGTCTAGTGGTTAGGATTCCTGCCTTTCACGCAGGCGGCCCGGGTTTGATTCCCGGTGTGGGAGATTTTTAGGTTGCTAAATATTTTTGAGAAGATCAACTTTACTTATTCATCACGTACACTTAGCCCAATCTAAGGGTTGAAAGACTAGTCAACACAATGTTCATCAAGCACTGTTAGTGTAGTGGTATCATGCAAGATTCCCATTCTTGCGACCTGGGTTTGATTCCCGGACAGTGCACATGTATTTTAAGCAATTAAATTATTGACTGTACCCCATGACCACAGTTACAATTTCAAGGCATTGCATATTGCCTTAATATCATCTTACACACAATATTGAAGTGGAACTTAGGAAAGCCAAAAACTAGCTTCTGTATTTTCATCAAACATATATTGCTTATCTATTGTTCACTACAAGCTGAAAAATCTTATACCAATAGCTCTAGAAACCTAAATAGAAATGCCATCAACTTTAGTAGTTTTCAAACATTACTTTTTGGAAAGCAAATAAGTGACACATAACACTGAAAAGAAACCCTTTTGGTTAATGTAACTTAAAGACTCTTTTGCACAGGAGGAAATATTTTTTAAAAGAATGTGATCTTGTAATAACTCAATTAAGCTATCACTAACCTTGCCATACTGTTCAGATCTTGCAAAAGAAGTAAGTTTTCTTCAAACACCACCAGAGATAGAGAGAGAGAGAGAGCACCATCTGCTAGGAATAAATGTTCTATATAGTTTTTTCAACATAATATTCAAACTAAACAAATATCCCATATGGTCTAGTAGTTAGGATTCCTGCTTTTCATGAAGGAAACCTAGGTTTGATTCCCGGTGTGGTAAACATTTTAGACTGTACCGCAGGACCACAGTTACAATTTCGAGGCATTGCATATTGCCTAAATACATGTTGTATTATCTTACATGCAATATTGAGGTGAGATTTAGGAAAGCCAAAAACTAGCTTCTCTATTTTCATCAAATATATATTGCATATCTGCTGTTCACTACAAGCTGAAGAATCTTATACCAATACCTCTAGAAAACTAAACAGAAAGGTCAACAACTTTGGAGGTTTTCAAACATTACTTTTTTGAGGACACATAGGTGACAAGTAACATTGAAAACAAACCCTTTTCGTTGATGTAACTTAAAGACTTATTTGCACAGGAGGAAACATTTTTGAAAAGAATGTGCTCTTGTAATGACTCAGTTAAGCTATCACTAACTTTGCCACACTCATCAGCTATAGCAAAAGAAGTGAATTTCAAACACCACTGCAGGGGGAGCACCATCTTCTGGGAATAAATGTTCTATATATTTTCTTCAACATAATAATCCATCAAACCAAATATCCCATATGGTCTAGTGGTTAGGATTCCTGCCTTTCACGCAGGCGGCCCGGGTTTGATTCCCGGTGTGGGAGATTTTTAGGTTGCTAAATATTTTTGAGAAGATCAACTTTACTTATTCATCACGTACACTTAGCCCAATCTAAGGGTTGAAAGACTAGTCAACACAATGTTCATCAAGCACTGTTAGTGTAGTGGTATCATGCAAGATTCCCATTCTTGCGACCTGGGTTTGATTCCCGGACAGTGCACATGTATTTTAAGCAATTAAATTATTGACTGTACCCCATGACCACAGTTACAATTTCAAGGCATTGCATATTGCCTTAATATCATCTTACACACAATATTGAAGTGGAACTTAGGAAAGCCAAAAACTAGCTTCTGTATTTTCATCAAACATATATTGCTTATCTATTGTTCACTACAAGCTGAAAAATCTTATACCAATAGCTCTAGAAACCTAAATAGAAATGCCATCAACTTTAGTAGTTTTCAAACATTACTTTTTGGAAAGCAAATAAGTGACACATAACACTGAAAAGAAACCCTTTTGGTTAATGTAACTTAAAGACTCTTTTGCACAGGACGAAATATTTTTTAAAAGAATGTGATCTTGTAATAACTCAATTAAGCTATCACTAACCTTGCCATACTGTTCAGATCTTGCAAAAGAAGTAAGTTTTCTTCAAACACCACCAGAGATAGAGAGAGAGAGAGAGCACCATCTGCTAGGAATAAATGTTCTATATAGTTTTTTCAACATAATATTCAAACTAAACAAATATCCCATATGGTCTAGTAGTTAGGATTCCTGCTTTTCATGAAGGAAACCTAGGTTTGATTCCCGGTGTGGTAAACATTTTAGACTGTACCGCAGGACCACAGTTACAATTTCGAGGCATTGCATATTGCCTAAATACATGTTGTATTATCTTACATGCAATATTGAGGTGAGATTTAGGAAAGCCAAAAACTAGCTTCTCTATTTTCATCAAATATATATTGCATATCTGCTGTTCACTGCAAGCTGAAGAATCTTATACCAATACCTCTAGAAAACTAAACAGAAAGGTCAACAACTTTGGAGGTTTTCAAACATTACTTTTTGAGGACACATAGGTGACAAGTAAAATTGAAAACAAACCCTTTTCGTTGATGTAACTTAAAGACTTATTTGCACAGGAGGAAACATTTTTGAAAAGAATGTGCTCTTGTAATGACTCAGTTAAGCTATCACTAACTTTGCCATACTCATCAGCTATAGCAAAAGAAGTGAATTTCAAACACCACTGCAGGGGGAGCACCATCTTCTGGGAATAAATGTTCTATATATTTTCTTCAACATAATAATCCATCAAACCAAATATCCCATATGGTCTAGTGGTTAGGATTCCTGCCTTTCACGCAGGAGGCCCGGGTTTGATCCCCGGTGTGGGAGATTTTTAGGTTGCTAATATTTTTGAGAAGATCAACTTTACTTATTCATCACGTACACTTAGCCCAATCTAAGGGTTGAAAGACTAGTCAACACAATGTTTATCAAGCACTGTTAGTGTAGTGGTATCATGCAAGATTCCCATTCTTGCAACCTGGGTTCGATTCCCGGACAGTGCACATGTATTTTAAGCAATTAAATTATTGACTGTACCCCATGACCACAGTTACAATTTCAAGGCATTGCATATTGCCTTAATATCATCTTACACACAATATTGAGGTGGAACTTAGGAAAGCCAAAAACTAGCTTCTGTATTTTCATCAAACATATATTGCTTATCTATTGTTCACTACAAGCTGAAAAATCTTATACCAATAGCTCTAGAAACCTAAATAGAAATGCCATCAACTTTAGTAGTTTTCAAACATTACTTTTTGGAAAGCAAATAAGTGACACATAACACTGAAAAGAAACCCTTTTGGTTAATGTAACTTAAAGACTCTTTTGCACAGGAGGAAATATTTTTTAAAAGAATGTGATCTTGTAATAACTCAATTAAGCTATCACTAACCTTGCCATACTGTTCAGATCTTGCAAAAGAAGTAAGTTTTCTTCAAACACCACCAGAGATAGAGAGAGAGAGAGCACCATCTGCTAGGAATAAATGTTCTATATAGTTTTTTCAACATAATATTCAAACTAAACAAATATCCCATATGGTCTAGTAGTTAGGATTCCTGCCTTTCATGAAGGAAACCTAGGTTTGATTCCCGGTGTGGTAAACATTTTAGACTGTACCGCAGGACCACAGTTACAATTTCGAGGCATTGCATATTGCCTAAATACATGTTGTATTATCTTACATGCAATACTGAGGTGAGATTTAGGAAAGCCAAAAACTAGCTTCTCTATTTTCATCAAATATATATTGCATATCTGCTGTTCACTACAAGCTGAAGAATCTTATACCAATACCTCTAGAAAACTAAACAGAAAGGTCAACAACTTTGGAGGTTTTCAAACATTACTTTTTTGAGGACACATAGGTGACAAGTAACATTGAAAACAAACCCTTTTCGTTGATGTAACTTAAAGACTTATTTGCACAGGAGGAAACATTTTTGAAAAGAATGTGCTCTTGTAATGACTCAGTTAAGCTATCACTAACTTTGCCATACTCATCAGCTATAGCAAAAGAAGTGAATTTCAAACACCACTGCAGGGGGAGCACCATCTTCTGGGAATAAATGTTCTATATATTTTTTTCAACATAATAATCCATCAAACCAAATATCCCATATGGTCTAGTGGTTAGGATTCCTGCCTTTCACGCAGGAGGCCCGGGTTCGATTCCCGGTGTGGGAGATTTTTAGGTTGCTAAATATTTTTGAGAAGATCAACTTTACTTATTCATCACGTACACTTAGCCCAATCTAAGGATTGAAAGACTAGTCAACACAATGTTCATCAAGCACTGTTAGTGTAGTGGTATCATGCAAGATTCCCATTCTTGCGACCTGGGTTCGATTCCCGGACAGTACACATGTATCTTAAGCAATTAAATTATTGACTGTACCCCATGACCACAGTTACAATTTCAAGGCATTGCATATTGCCTTAATATCATCTTACACACAATATTGAAGTGGAACTTAGGAAAGCCAAAAACTAGCTTCTGTATTTTCATCAAACATATATTGCTTATCTATTGTTCACTACAAGCTGAAAAATCTTATACCAATAGCTCTAGAAACCTAAATAGAAATGCCATCAACTTTAGTAGTTTTCAAACATTACTTTTTGGAAAGCAAATAAGTGACACATAACACTGAAAAGAAACCCTTTTGGTTAATGTAACTTAAAGACTCTTTTGCACAGGAGGAAATATTTTTTAAAAGAATGTGATCTTGTAATAACTCAATTAAGCTATCACTAACCTTGCCATACTGTTCAGATCTTGCAAAAGAAGTAAGTTTTCTTCAAACACCACCAGAGATAGAGAGAGAGAGAGAGCACCATCTGCTAGGAATAAATGTTCTATATAGTTTTTTCAACATAATATTCAAACTAAACAAATATCCCATATGGTCTAGTAGTTAGGATTCCTGCCTTTCATGAAGGAAACCTAGGTTTGATTCCCGGTGTGGTAAACATTTTAGACTGTACCGCAGGACCACAGTTACAATTTCGAGGCATTGCATATTGCCTAAATACATGTTGTATTATCTTACATGCAATATTGAGGTGAGATTTAGGAAAGCCAAAAACTAGCTTCTCTATTTTCATCAAATATATATTGCATATCTGCTGTTCACTACAAGCTGAAGAATCTTATACCAATACCTCTAGAAAACTAAACAGAAAGGTCAACAACTTTGGAGGTTTTCAAACATTACTTTTTTGAGGACACATAGGTGACAAGTAACATTGAAAACAAACCCTTTTCGTTGATGTAACTTAAAGACTTATTTGCACAGGAGGAAACATTTTTGAAAAGAATGTGCTCTTGTAATGACTCAGTTAAGCTATCACTAACTTTGCCATACTCATCAGCTATAGCAAAAGAAGTGAATTTCAAACACCACTGCAGGGGGAGCACCATCTTCTGGGAATAAATGTTCTATATATTTTCTTCAACATAATAATCCATCAAACCAAATATCCCATATGGTCTAGTGGTTAGGATTCCTGCCTTTCACGCAGGAGGCCCGGGTTCGATTCCCGGTGTGGGAGATTTTTAGGTTGCTAAATATTTTTGAGAAGATCAACTTTACTTATTCATCACGTACACTTAGCCCAATCTAAGGATTGAAAGACTAGTCAACACAATGTTCATCAAGCACTGTTAGTGTAGTGGTATCATGCAAGATTCCCATTCTTGCGACCTGGGTTCGATTCCCGGACAGTACACATGTATCTTAAGCAATTAAATTATTGACTGTACCCCATGACCACAGTTACAATTTCAAGGCATTGCATATTGCCTTAATATCATCTTACACACAATATTGAAGTGGAACTTAGGAAAGCCAAAAACTAGCTTCTGTATTTTCATCAAACATATATTGCTTATCTATTGTTCACTACAAGCTGAAAAATCTTATACCAATAGCTCTAGAAACCTAAATAGAAATGCCATCAACTTTAGTAGTTTTCAAACATTACTTTTTGGAAAGCAAATAAGTGACACATAACACTGAAAAGAAACCCTTTTGGTTAATGTAACTTAAAGACTCTTTTGCACAGGAGGAAATATTTTTTAAAAGAATGTGATCTTGTAATAACTCAATTAAGCTATCACTAACCTTGCCATACTGTTCAGATCTTGCAAAAGAAGTAAGTTTTCTTCAAACACCACCAGAGATAGAGAGAGAGAGAGAGCACCATCTGCTAGGAATAAATGTTCTATATAGTTTTTTCAACATAATATTCAAACTAAACAAATATCCCATATGGTCTAGTAGTTAGGATTCCTGCCTTTCATGAAGGAAACCTAGGTTTGATTCCCGGTGTGGTAAACATTTTAGACTGTACCGCAGGACCACAGTTACAATTTCGAGGCATTGCATATTGCCTAAATACATGTTGTATTATCTTACATGCAATATTGAGGTGAGATTTAGGAAAGCCAAAAACTAGCTTCTCTATTTTCATCAAATATATATTGCATATCTGCTGTTCACTACAAGCTGAAGAATCTTATACCAATACCTCTAGAAAACTAAACAGAAAGGTCAACAACTTTGGAGGTTTTCAAACATTACTTTTTTGAGGACACATAGGTGACAAGTAACATTGAAAACAAACCCTTTTCGTTGATGTAACTTAAAGACTTATTTGCACAGGAGGAAACATTTTTGAAAAGAATGTGCTCTTGTAATGACTCAGTTAAGCTATCACTAACTTTGCCATACTCATCAGCTATAGCAAAAGAAGTGAATTTCAAACACCACTGCAGGGGGAGCACCATCTTCTGGGAATAAATGTTCTATATATTTTCTTCAACATAATAATCCATCAAACCAAATATCCCATATGCTCTAGTGGTTAGGATTCCTGCCTTTCACGCAGGCGGCCCGGGTTCGATTCCCGGTGTGGGAGATTTTTAGGTTGCTAAATATTTTTGAGAAGATCAACTTTACTTATTCATCACGTACACTTAGCCCAATCTAAGGATTGAAAGACTAGTCAACACAATGTTCATCAAGCACTGTTAGTGTAGTGGTATCATGCAAGATTCCCATTCTTGCGACCTGGGTTCGATTCCCGGACAGTACACATGTATCTTAAGCAATTAAATTATTGACTGTACCCCATGACCACAGTTACAATTTCAAGGCATTGCATATTGCCTTAATATCATCTTACACACAATATTGAAGTGGAACTTAGGAAAGCCAAAAACTAGCTTCTGTATTTTCATCAAACATATATTGCTTATCTATTGTTCACTACAAGCTGAAAAATCTTATACCAATAGCTCTAGAAACCTAAATAGAAATGCCATCAACTTTAGTAGTTTTCAAACATTACTTTTTGGAAAGCAAATAAGTGACACATAACACTGAAAAGAAACCCTTTTGGTTAATGTAACTTAAAGACTCTTTTGCACAGGAGGAAATATTTTTTAAAAGAATGTGATCTTGTAATAACTCAATTAAGCTATCACTAACCTTGCCATACTGTTCAGATCTTGCAAAAGAAGTAAGTTTTCTTCAAACACCACCAGAGATAGAGAGAGAGAGAGAGCACCATCTGCTAGGAATAAATGTTCTATATAGTTTTTTCAACATAATATTCAAACTAAACAAATATCCCATATGGTCTAGTAGTTAGGATTCCTGCCTTTCATGAAGGAAACCTAGGTTTGATTCCCGGTGTGGTAAACATTTTAGACTGTACCGCAGGACCACAGTTACAATTTCGAGGCATTGCATATTGCCTAAATACATGTTGTATTATCTTACATGCAATATTGAGGTGAGATTTAGGAAAGCCAAAAACTAGCTTCTCTATTTTCATCAAATATATATTGCATATCTGCTGTTCACTACAAGCTGAAGAATCTTATACCAATACCTCTAGAAAACTAAACAGAAAGGTCAACAACTTTGGAGGTTTTCAAACATTACTTTTTTGAGGACACATAGGTGACAAGTAACATTGAAAACAAACCCTTTTCGTTGATGTAACTTAAAGACTTATTTGCGCAGGAGGAAACATTTTTGAAAAGAATGTGCTCTTGTAATGACTCAGTTAAGCTATCACTAACTTTGCCATACTCATCAGCTATAGCAAAAGAAGTGAATTTCAAACACCACTGCAGGGGGAGCACCATCTTCTGGGAATAAATGTTCTATATATTTTCTTCAACATAATAATCCATCAAACCAAATATCCCATATGGTCTAGTGGTTAGGATTCCTGCCTTTCACGCAGGCGGCCCGGGTTCGATTCCCGGTGTGGGAGATTTTTAGGTTGCTAAATATTTTTGAGAAGATCAACTTTACTTATTCATCACGTACACTTAGCCCAATCTAAGGATTGAAAGACTAGTCAACACAATGTTCATCAAGCACTGTTAGTGTAGTGGTATCATGCAAGATTCCCATTCTTGCGACCTGGGTTCGATTCCCAGACAGTACACATGTATCTTAAGCAATTAAATTATTGACTGTACCCCATGACCACAGTTACAATTTCAAGGCATTGCATTTTGCCTTAATATCATCTTACACACAATATTGAAGTGGAACTTAGGAAAGCCAAAAACTAGCTTCTGTATTTTCATCAAACATATATTGCTTATCTATTGTTCACTACAAGCTGAAAAATCTTATACCAATAGCTCTAGAAACCTAAATAGAAATGCCATCAACTTTAGTAGTTTTCAAACATTACTTTTTGGAAAGCAAATAAGTGACACATAACACTGAAAAGAAACCCTTTTGGTTAATGTAACTTAAAGACTCTTTTGCACAGGAGGAAATATTTTTTAAAAGAATGTGATCTTGTAATAACTCAATTAAGCTATCACTAACCTTGCCATACTGTTCAGATCTTGCAAAAGAAGTAAGTTTTCTTCAAACACCACCAGAGATAGAGAGAGAGAGAGAGCACCATCTGCTAGGAATAAATGTTCTATATAGTTTTTTCAACATAATATTCAAACTAAACAAATATCCCATATGGTCTAGTAGTTAGGATTCCTGCCTTTCATGAAGGAAACCTAGGTTTGATTCCCGGTGTGGTAAACATTTTAGACTGTACCGCAGGACCACAGTTACAATTTCGAGGCATTGCATATTGCCTAAATACATGTTGTATTATCTTACATGCAATATTGAGGTGAGATTTAGGAAAGCCAAAAACTAGCTTCTCTATTTTCATCAAATATATATTGCATATCTGCTGTTCACTACAAGCTGAAGAATCTTATACCAATACCTCTAGAAAACTAAACAGAAAGGTCAACAACTTTGGAGGTTTTCAAACATTACTTTTTTGAGGACACATAGGTGACAAGTAACATTGAAAACAAACCCTTTTCGTTGATGTAACTTAAAGACTTATTTGCGCAGGAGGAAACATTTTTGAAAAGAATGTGCTCTTGTAATGACTCAGTTAAGCTATCACTAACTTTGCCATACTCATCAGCTATAGCAAAAGAAGTGAATTTCAAACACCACTGCAGGGGGAGCACCATCTTCTGGGAATAAATGTTCTATATATTTTCTTCAACATAATAATCCATCAAACCAAATATCCCATATGGTCTAGTGGTTAGGATTCCTGCCTTTCACGCAGGCGGCCCGGGTTCGATTCCCGGTGTGGGAGATTTTTAGGTTGCTAAATATTTTTGAGAAGATCAACTTTACTTATTCATCACGTACACTTAGCCCAATCTAAGGATTGAAAGACTAGTCAACACAATGTTCATCAAGCACTGTTAGTGTAGTGGTATCATGCAAGATTCCCATTCTTGCGACCTGGGTTCGATTCCCAGACAGTACACATGTATCTTAAGCAATTAAATTATTGACTGTACCCCATGACCACAGTTACAATTTCAAGGCATTGCATTTTGCCTTAATATCATCTTACACACAATATTGAAGTGGAACTTAGGAAAGCCAAAAACTAGCTTCTGTATTTTCATCAAACATATATTGCTTATCTATTGTTCACTACAAGCTGAAAAATCTTATACCAATAGCTCTAGAAACCTAAATAGAAATGCCATCAACTTTAGTAGTTTTCAAACATTACTTTTTGGAAAGCAAATAAGTGACACATAACACTGAAAAGAAACCCTTTTGGTTAATGTAACTTAAAGACTCTTTTGCACAGGAGGAAATATTTTTTAAAAGAATGTGATCTTGTAATAACTCAATTAAGCTATCACTAACCTTGCCATACTGTTCAGATCTTGCAAAAGAAGTAAGTTTTCTTCAAACACCACCAGAGATAGAGAGAGAGAGAGAGCACCATCTGCTAGGAATAAATGTTCTATATAGTTTTTTCAACATAATATTCAAACTAAACAAATATCCCATATGGTCTAGTAGTTAGGATTCCTGCCTTTCATGAAGGAAACCTAGGTTTGATTCCCGGTGTGGTAAACATTTTAGACTGTACCGCAGGACCACAGTTACAATTTCGAGGCATTGCATATTGCCTAAATACATGTTGTATTATCTTACATGCAATATTGAGGTGAGATTTAGGAAAGCCAAAAACTAGCTTCTCTATTTTCATCAAATATATATTGCATATCTGCTGTTCACTACAAGCTGAAGAATCTTATACCAATACCTCTAGAAAACTAAACAGAAAGGTCAACAACTTTGGAGGTTTTCAAACATTACTTTTTTGAGGACACATAGGTGACAAGTAACATTGAAAACAAACCCTTTTTGTTGATGTAACTTAAAGACTTATTTGCACAGGAGGAAACATTTTTGAAAAGAATGTGCTCTTGTAATGACTCAGTTAAGCTATCACTAACTTTGCCATACTCATCAGCTATAGCAAAAGAAGTGAATTTCAAACACCACTGCAGGGGGAGCACCATCTTCTGGGAATAAATGTTCTATATATTTTCTTCAACATAATAATCCATCAAACCAAATATCCCATATGGTCTAGTGGTTAGGATTCCTGCCTTTCACGCAGGTGGCCCGGGTTCGATTCCCGGTGTGAGAGATTTTTAGGTTGCTAAATATTTTTGAGAAGATCAACTTTACTTATTCATCACGTACACTTAGCCCAATCTAAGGGTTGAAAGACTAGTCAACACAATGTTCATCAAGCACTGTTAGTGTAGTGGTATCATGCAAGATTCCCATTCTTGCGACCTGGGTTCGATTCCCGGACAGTACACATGTATCTTAAGCAATTAAATTATTGACTGTACCCCATGACCACAGTTACAATTTCAAGGCATTGCATATTGCCTTAATATCATCTTACACACAATATTGAAGTGGAACTTAGGAAAGCCAAAAACTAGCTTCTGTATTTTCATCAAACATATATTGCTTATCTATTGTTCACTACAAGCTGAAAAATCTTATACCAATAGCTCTAGAAACCTAAATAGAAATGCCATCAACTTTAGTAGTTTTCAAACATTACTTTTTGGAAAGCAAATAAGTGACACATAACACTGAAAAGAAACCCTTTTGGTTAATGTAACTTAAAGACTCTTTTGCACAGGAGGAAATATTTTTTAAAAGAATGTGATCTTGTAATAACTCAATTAAGCTATCACTAACCTTGCCATACTGTTCAGATCTTGCAAAAGAAGTAAGTTTTCTTCAAACACCACCAGAGATAGAGAGAGAGAGAGAGCACCATCTGCTAGGAATAAATGTTCTATATAGTTTTTTCAACATAATATTCAAACTAAACAAATATCCCATATGGTCTAGTAGTTAGGATTCCTGCCTTTCATGAAGGAAACCTAGGTTTGATTCCCGGTGTGGTAAACATTTTAGACTGTACCGCAGGACCACAGTTACAATTTCGAGGCATTGCATATTGCCTAAATACATGTTGTATTATCTTACATGCAATATTGAGGTGAGATTTAGGAAAGCCAAAAACTAGCTTCTCTATTTTCATCAAATATATACTGCATATCTGCTGTTCACTACAAGCTGAAGAATCTTATACCAATACCTCTAGAAAACTAAACAGAAAGGTCAACAACTTTGGAGGTTTTCAAACATTACTTTTTTGAGGACACATAGGTGACAAGTAACATTGAAAACAAACCCTTTTTGTTGATGTAACTTAAAGACTTATTTGCACAGGAGGAAACATTTTTGAAAAGAATGTGCTCTTGTAATGACTCAGTTAAGCTATCACTAACTTTGCCATACTCATCAGCTATAGCAAAAGAAGTGAATTTCAAACACCACTGCAGGGGGAGCACCATCTTCTGGGAATAAATGTTCTATATATTTTCTTCAACATAATAATCCATCAAACCAAATATCCCATATGGTCTAGTGGTTAGGATTCCTGCCTTTCACGCAGGTGGCCGGGGTTCGATTCCCGGTGTGAGAGATTTTTAGGTTGCTAAATATTTTTGAGAAGATCAACTTTACTTATTCATCACGTACACTTAGCCCAATCTAAGGGTTGAAAGACTAGTCAACACAATGTTCATCAAGCACTGTTAGTGTAGTGGTATCATGCAAGATTCCCATTCTTGCGACCTGGGTTTGATTCCCGGACAGTACACATGTATCTTAAGCAATTAAATTATTGACTGTACCCCATGACCACAGTTACAATTTCAAGGCATTGCATATTGCCTTAATATCATCTTACACACAATATTGAAGTGGAACTTAGGAAAGCCAAAAATTAGCTTCTGTATTTTCATCAAACATATATTGCTTATCTATTGTTCACTACAAGCTGAAAAATCTTATACCAATAGCTCTAGAAACCTAAATAGAAATGCCATCAACTTTAGTAGTTTTCAAACATTACTTTTTGGAAAGCAAATAAGTGACACATAACACTGAAAAGAAACCCTTTTGGTTAATGTAACTTAAAGACTCTTTTGCACAGGAGGAAATATTTTTTAAAAGAATGTGATCTTGTAATAACTCAATTAAGCTATCACTAACCTTGCCATACTGTTCAGATCTTGCAAAAGAAGTAAGTTTTCTTCAAACACCACCAGAGATAGAGAGAGAGAGAGAGAGAGCACCATCTGCTAGGAATAAATGTTCTATATAGTTTTTTCAACATAATATTCAAACTAAACAAATATCCCATATGGTCTAGTAGTTAGGATTCCTGCCTTTCATGAAGGAAACCTAGGTTTGATTCCCGGTGTGGTAAACATTTTAGACTGTACCGCAGGACCACAGTTACAATTTCGAGGCATTGCATATTGCCTAAATACATGTTGTATTATCTTACATGCAATATTGAGGTGAGATTTAGGAAAGCCAAAAACTAGCTTCTCTATTTTCATCAAATATATATTGCATATCTGCTGTTCACTACAAGCTGAAGAATCTTATACCAATACCTCTAGAAAACTAAACAGAAAGGTCAACAACTTTGGAGGTTTTCAAACATTACTTTTTTGAGGACACATAGGTGACAAGTAACATTGAAAACAAACCCTTTTCGTTGATGTAACTTAAAGACTTATTTGCACAGGAGGAAACATTTTTGAAAAGAATGTGCTCTTGTAATGACTCAGTTAAGCTATCACTAACTTTGCCATACTCATCAGCTATAGCAAAAGAAGTGAATTTCAAACACCACTGCAGGGGGAGCACCATCTTCTGGGAATAAATGTTCTATATATTTTCTTCAACATAATAATCCACCAAACCAAATATCCCATATGGTCTAGTGGTTAGGATTCCTGCCTTTCACGCAGGCGGCCCGGGTTTGATTCCCGGTGTGGGAGATTTTTAGGTTGCTAAATATTTTTGAGAAGATCAACTTTACTTATTCATCACGTACACTTAGCCCAATCTAAGGGTTGAAAGACTAGTCAACACAATGTTCATCAAGCACTGTTAGTGTAGTGGTATCATGCAAGATTCCCATTCTTGCGACCTGGGTTCGATTCCCGGACAGTACACATGTATCTTAAGCAATTAAATTATTGACTGTACCCCATGACCACAGTTACAATTTCAAGGCATTGCATATTGCCTTAATATCATCTTACACACAATATTGAAGTGGAACTTAGGAAAGCCAAAAACTAGCTTCTGTATTTTCATCAAACATATATTGCTTATCTATTGTTCACTACAAGCTGAAAAATCTTATACCAATAGCTCTAGAAACCTAAATAGAAATGCCATCAACTTTAGTAGTTTTCAAACATTACTTTTTGGAAAGCAAATAAGTGACACATAACACTGAAAAGAAACCCTTTTGGTTAATGTAACTTAAAGACTCTTTTGCACAGGAGGAAATATTTTTTAAAAGAATGTGATCTTGTAATAACTCAATTAAGCTATCACTAACCTTGCCATACTGTTCAGATCTTGCAAAAGAAGTAAGTTTTCTTCAAACACCACCAGAGATAGAGAGAGAGAGAGAGCACCATCTGCTAGGAATAAATGTTCTATATAGTTTTTTCAACATAATATTCAAACTAAACAAATATCCCATATGGTCTAGTAGTTAGGATTCCTGCCTTTCATGAAGGAAACCTAGGTTTGATTCCCGGTGTGGTAAACATTTTAGACTGTACCGCAGGACCACAGTTACAATTTCGAGGCATTGCATATTGCCTAAATACATGTTGTATTATCTTACATGCAATATTGAGGTGAGATTTAGGAAAGCCAAAAACTAGCTTCTCTATTTTCATCAAATATATATTGCATATCTGCTGTTCACTACAAGCTGAAGAATCTTATACCAATACCTCTAGAAAACTAAACAGAAAGGTCAACAACTTTGGAGGTTTTCAAACATTACTTTTTTGAGGACACATAGGTGACAAGTAACATTGAAAACAAACCCTTTTTGTTGATGTAACTTAAAGACTTTATTTGCACAGGAGGAAACATTTTTGAAAAGAATGTGCTCTTGTAATGACTCAGTTAAGCTATCACTAACTTTGCCATACTCATCAGCTATAGCAAAAGAAGTGAATTTCAAACACCACTGCAGGGGGAGCACCATCTTCTGGGAATAAATGTTCTATATATTTTCTTCAACATAATAATCCACCAAACCAAATATCCCATATGGTCTAGTGGTTAGGATTCCTGCCTTTCACGCAGGCGGCCCGGGTTTGATTCCCGGTGTGGGAGATTTTTAGGTTGCTAAATATTTTTGAGAAGATCAACTTTACTTATTCATCACGTACACTTAGCCCAATCTAAGGGTTGAAAGACTAGTCAACACAATGTTCATCAAGCACTGTTAGTGTAGTGGTATCATGCAAGATTCCCATTCTTGCGACCTGGGTTCGACTCCCGGACAGTACACATGTATGTTAAGCAATTAAATTATTGACTGTACCCCATGACCACAGTTACAATTTCAAGGCATCGCATATTGCCTTAATATCATCTTACACACAATATTGAGGTGGAACTTAGGAAAGCCAAAAACTAGCTTCTGTATTTTCATCAAACATATATTGCTTATCTATTGTTCACTACAAGCTGAAAAATCTTATACCAATAGCTCTAGAAACCTAAATAGAAATGCCATCAACTTTAGTAGTTTTCAAACATTACTTTTTGGAAAGCAAATAAGTGACACATAACACTGAAAAGAAACCCTTTTGGTTAATGTAACTTAAAGACTCTTTTGCACAGGAGGAAATATTTTTTAAAAGAATGTGATCTTGTAATAACTCAATTAAGCTATCACTAACCTTGCCATACTGTTCAGATCTTGCAAAAGAAGTAAGTTTTCTTCAAACACCTCCAGAGATAGAGAGAGAGCACCATCTGCTAGGAATAAATGTTCTATATAGTTTTTTCAACATAATATTCAAACTAAACAAATATCCCATATGGTCTAGTAGTTAGGATTCCTGCCTTTCATGAAGGAAACCTAGGTTTGATTCCCGGTGTGGTAAACATTTTAGACTGTACCGCAGGACCACAGTTACAATTTCGAGGCATTGCATATTGCCTAAATACATGTTGTATTATCTTACATGCAATATTGAGGTGAGATTTAGGAAAGCCAAAAACTAGCTTCTCTATTTTCATCAAATATATATTGCATATCTGCTGTTCACTACAAGCTGAAGAATCTTATACCAATACCTCTAGAAAACTAAACAGAAAGGTCAACAACTTTGGAGGTTTTCAAACATTACTTTTTTGAGGACACATAGGTGACAAGTAACATTGAAAACAAACCCTTTTTGTTGATGTAACTTAAAGACTTATTTGCACAGGAGGAAACATTTTTGAAAAGAATGTGCTCTTGTAATGACTCAGTTAAGCTATCACTAACTTTGCCATACTCATCAGCTATAGCAAAAGAAGTGAATTTCAAACACTACTGCAGGGGGAGCACCATCTTCTGGGAATAAATGTTCTATATATTTTCTTCAACATAATAATCCATCAAACCAAATATCCCATATGGTCTAGTGGTTAGGATTCCTGCCTTTCACGCAGGTGGCCCGGGTTCGATTCACGGTGTGAGAGATTTTTAGGTTGCTAAATATTTTTGAGAAGATCAACTTTACTGATTCATCACGTACACTTAGCCCAATCTAAGGGTTGAAAGACTAGTCAACACAATGTTCATCAAGCACTGTTAGTGTAGTGGTATCATGCAAGATTCCCATTCTTGCGACCTGGGTTCGATTCCCGGACAGTACACATGTATCTTAAGCAATTAAATTATTGACTGTACCCCATGACCACAGTTACAATTTCAAGGCATTGCATATTGCCTTAATATCATCTTACACACAATATTGAAGTGGAACTTAGGAAAGCCAAAAACTAGCTTCTGTATTTTCATCAAACATATATTGCTTATCTATTGTTCACTACAAGCTGAAAAATCTTATACCAATAGCTCTAGAAACCTAAATAGAAATGCCATCAACTTTAGTAGTTTTCAAACATTACTTTTTGGAAAGCAAATAAGTGACACATAACACTGAAAAGAAACCCTTTTGGTTAATGTAACTTAAAGACTCTTTTGCACAGGAGGAAATATTTTTTAAAAGAATGTGATCTTGTAATAACTCAATTAAGCTATCACTAACCTTGCCATACTGTTCAGATCTTGCAAAAGAAGTAAGTTTTCTTCAAACACCACCAGAGATAGAGAGAGAGAGAGAGCACCATCTGCTAGGAATAAATGTTCTATATAGTCTTTTCAACATAATATTCAAACTAAACAAATATCCCATATGGTCTAGTAGTTAGGATTCCTGCCTTTCATGAAGGAAACCTAGGTTTGATTCCCGGTGTGGTAAACATTTTAGACTGTACCGCAGGACCACAGTTACAATTTCGAGGCATTGCATATTGCCTAAATACATGTTGTATTATCTTACATGCAATATTGAGGTGAGATTTAGGAAAGCCAAAAACTAGCTTCTCTATTTTCATCAAATATATATTGCATATCTGCTGTTCACTACAAGCTGAAGAATCTTATACCAATACCTCTAGAAAACTAAACAGAAAGGTCAACAACTTTGGAGGTTTTCAAACATTACTTTTTTGAGGACACATAGGTGACAAGTAACATTGAAAACAAACCCTTTTTGTTGATGTAACTTAAAGACTTATTTGCACAGGAGGAAACATTTTTGAAAAGAATGTGCTCTTGTAATGACTCAGTTAAGCTATCACTAACTTTGCCATACTCATCAGCTATAGCAAAAGAAGTGAATTTCAAACACCACTGCAGGGGGAGCACCATCTTCTGGGAATAAATGTTCTATATATTTTCTTCAACATAATAATCCATCAAACCAAATATCCCATATGGTCTAGTGGTTAGGATTCCTGCCTTTCACGCAGGTGGCCCGGGTTCGATTCACGGTGTGAGAGATTTTTAGGTTGCTAAATATTTTTGAGAAGATCAACTTTACTTATTCATCACGTACACTTAGCCCAATCTAAGGGTTGAAAGACTAGTCAACACAATGTTCATCAAGCACTGTTAGTGTAGTGGTATCATGCAAGATTCCCATTCTTGCGACCTGGGTTCGATTCCCGGACAGTACACATGTATCTTAAGCAATTAAATTATTGACTGTACCCCATGACCACAGTTACAATTTCAAGGCATTGCATATTGCCTTAATATCATCTTACACACAATATTGAAGTGGAACTTAGGAAAGCCAAAAACTAGCTTCTGTATTTTCATCAAACATATATTGCTTATCTATTGTTCACTACAAGCTGAAAAATCTTATACCAATAGCTCTAGAAACCTAAATAGAAATGCCATCAACTTTAGTAGTTTTCAAACATTACTTTTTGGAAAGCAAATAAGTGACACATAACACTGAAAAGAAACCCTTTTGGTTAATGTAACTTAAAGACTCTTTTGCACAGGAGGAAATATTTTTTAAAAGAATGTGATCTTGTAATAACTCAATTAAGCTATCACTAACCTTGCCATACTGTTCAGATCTTGCAAAAGAAGTAAGTTTTCTTCAAACACCACCAGAGATAGAGAGAGAGAGAGAGCACCATCTGCTAGGAATAAATGTTCTATATAGTCTTTTCAACATAATATTCAAACTAAACAAATATCCCATATGGTCTAGTAGTTAGGATTCCTGCCTTTCATGAAGGAAACCTAGGTTTGATTCCCGGTGTGGTAAACATTTTAGACTGTACCGCAGGACCACAGTTACAATTTCGAGGCATTGCATATTGCCTAAATACATGTTGTATTATCTTACATGCAATATTGAGGTGAGATTTAGGAAAGCCAAAAACTAGCTTCTCTATTTTCATCAAATATATATTGCATATCTGCTGTTCACTACAAGCTGAAGAATCTTATACCAATACCTCTAGAAAACTAAACAGAAAGGTCAACAACTTTGGAGGTTTTCAAACATTACTTTTTTGAGGACACATAGGTGACAAGTAACATTGAAAACAAACCCTTTTTGTTGATGTAACTTAAAGACTTATTTGCACAGGAGGAAACATTTTTGAAAAGAATGTGCTCTTGTAATGACTCAGTTAAGCTATCACTAACTTTGCCATACTCATCAGCTATAGCAAAAGAAGTGAATTTCAAACACCACTGCAGGGGGAGCACCATCTTCTGGGAATAAATGTTCTATATATTTTCTTCAACATAATAATCCACCAAACCAAATATCCCATATGGTCTAGTGGTTAGGATTCCTGCCTTTCACGCAGGCGGCCCGGGTTTGATTCCCGGTGTGGGAGATTTTTAGGTTGCTAAATATTTTTGAGAAGATCAACTTTACTTATTCATCACGTACACTTAGCCCAATCTAAGGGTTGAAAGACTAGTCAACACAATGTTCATCAAGCACTGTTAGTGTAGTGGTATCATGCAAGATTCCCATTCTTGCGACCTGGGTTCGACTCCCGGACAGTACACATGTATCTTAAGCAATTAAATTATTGACTGTACCCCATGACCACAGTTACAATTTCAAGGCATCGCATATTGCCTTAATATCATCTTACACACAATATTGAGGTGGAACTTAGGAAAGCCAAAAACTAGCTTCTGTATTTTCATCAAACATATATTGCTTATCTATTGTTCACTACAAGCTGAAAAATCTTATACCAATAGCTCTAGAAACCTAAATAGAAATGCCATCAACTTTAGTAGTTTTCAAACATTACTTTTTGGAAAGCAAATAAGTGACACATAACACTGAAAAGAAACCCTTTTGGTTAATGTAACTTAAAGACTCTTTTGCACAGGAGGAAATATTTTTTAAAAGAATGTGATCTTGTAATAACTCAATTAAGCTATCACTAACCTTGCCATACTGTTCAGATCTTGCAAAAGAAGTAAGTTTTCTTCAAACACCTCCAGAGATAGAGAGAGAGCACCATCTGCTAGGAATAAATGTTCTATATAGTTTTTTCAACATAATATTCAAACTAAACAAATATCCCATATGGTCTAGTAGTTAGGATTCCTGCCTTTCATGAAGGAAACCTAGGTTTGATTCCCAGTGTGGTAAACATTTTAGACTGTACCGCAGGACCACAGTTACAATTTCGAGGCATTGCATATTGCCTAAATACATGTTGTATTATCTTACATGCAATATTGAGGTGAGATTTAGGAAAGCCAAAAACTAGCTTCTCTATTTTCATCAAATATATATTGCATATCTGCTGTTCACTACAAGCTGAAGAATCTTATACCAATACCTCTAGAAAACTAAACAGAAAGGTCAACAACTTTGGAGGTTTTCAAACATTACTTTTTTGAGGACACATAGGTGACAAGTAACATTGAAAACAAACCCTTTTTGTTGATGTAACTTAAAGACTTATTTGCACAGGAGGAAACATTTTTGAAAAGAATGTGCTCTTGTAATGACTCAGTTAAGCTATCACTAACTTTGCCATACTCATCAGCTATAGCAAAAGAAGTGAATTTCAAACACCACTGCAGGGGGAGCACCATCTTCTGGGAATAAATGTTCTATATATTTTCTTCAACATAATAATCCATCAAACCAAATATCCCATATGGTCTAGTGGTTAGGATTCCTGCCTTTCACGCAGGTGGCCCGGGTTCGATTCACGGTGTGAGAGATTTTTAGGTTGCTAAATATTTTTGAGAAGATCAACTTTACTTATTCATCACGTACACTTAGCCCAATCTAAGGGTTGAAAGACTAGTCAACACAATGTTCATCAAGCACTGTTAGTGTAGTGGTATCATGCAAGATTCCCATTCTTGCGACCTGGGTTCGATTCCCGGACAGTACACATGTATCTTAAGCAATTAAATTATTGACTGTACCCCATGACCACAGTTACAATTTCAAGGCATTGCATATTGCCTTAATATCATCTTACACACAATATTGAAGTGGAACTTAGGAAAGCCAAAAACTAGCTTCTGTATTTTCATCAAACATATATTGCTTATCTATTGTTCACTACAAGCTGAAAAATCTTATACCAATAGCTCTAGAAACCTAAATAGAAATGCCATCAACTTTAGTAGTTTTCAAACATTACTTTTTGGAAAGCAAATAAGTGACACATAACACTGAAAAGAAACCCTTTTGGTTAATGTAACTTAAAGACTCTTTTGCACAGGAGGAAATATTTTTTAAAAGAATGTGATCTTGTAATAACTCAATTAAGCTATCACTAACCTTGCCATACTGTTCAGATCTTGCAAAAGAAGTAAGTTTTCTTCAAACACCACCAGAGATAGAGAGAGAGAGAGAGCACCATCTGCTAGGAATAAATGTTCTATATAGTCTTTTCAACATAATATTCAAACTAAACAAATATCCCATATGGTCTAGTAGTTAGGATTCCTGCCTTTCATGAAGGAAACCTAGGTTTGATTCCCGGTGTGGTAAACATTTTAGACTGTACCGCAGGACCACAGTTACAATTTCGAGGCATTGCATATTGCCTAAATACATGTTGTATTATCTTACATGCAATATTGAGGTGAGATTTAGGAAAGCCAAAAACTAGCTTCTCTATTTTCATCAAATATATATTGCATATCTGCTGTTCACTACAAGCTGAAGAATCTTATACCAATACCTCTAGAAAACTAAACAGAAAGGTCAACAACTTTGGAGGTTTTCAAACATTACTTTTTTGAGGACACATAGGTGACAAGTAACATTGAAAACAAACCCTTTTTGTTGATGTAACTTAAAGACTTATTTGCACAGGAGGAAACATTTTTGAAAAGAATGTGCTCTTGTAATGACTCAGTTAAGCTATCACTAACTTTGCCATACTCATCAGCTATAGCAAAAGAAGTGAATTTCAAACACCACTGCAGGGGGAGCACCATCTTCTGGGAATAAATGTTCTATATATTTTCTTCAACATAATAATCCATCAAACCAAATATCCCATATGGTCTAGTGGTTAGGATTCCTGCCTTTCACGCAGGCGGCCCGGGTTCGATTCCCGGTGTGGGAGATTTTTAGGTTGCTAAATATTTTTGAGAAGATCAACTTTACTTATTCATCACGTACACTTAGCCCAATCTAAGGCTTGAAAGACTAGTCAACACAATGTTCATCAAGCACTGTTAGTGTAGTGGTATCCTGCAAGATTCCCATTCTTGCGACCTGGGTTCGATTCCTGGACAGTGCATATGTATTTTAAGCAATTAAATTATTGACTGTACCCCATGACCACAGTTACAATTTCAAGGCATTGCATATTGCCTTAATATCATCTTACACACAATATTGAAGTGGAACTTAGGAAAGCCAAAAACTAGCTTCTGTATTTTCATCAAACATATATTGCTTATCTATTGTTCACTACAAGCTGAAAAATCTTATACCAATAGCTCTAGAAACCTAAATAGAAATGCCATCAACTTTAGTAGTTTTCAAACATTACTTTTTGGAAAGCAAATAAGTGACACATAACACTGAAAAGAAACCCTTTTGGTTAATGTAACTTAAAGACTCTTTTGCACAGGAGGAAATATTTTTTAAAAGAATGTGATCTTGTAATAACTCAATTAAGCTATCACTAACCTTGCCATACTGTTCAGATCTTGCAAAAGAAGTAAGTTTTCTTCAAACACCACCAGAGAGAGAGAGAGAGAGAGAGCACCATCTGCTAGGAATAAATGTTCTATATAGTTTTTTCAACATAATATTCAAACTAAACAAATATCCCATATGGTCTAGTAGTTAGGATTCCTTCCTTTCATGAAAGAAACCTAGGTTTGATTCCCGGTGTGGTAAACATTTTAGACTGTACCGCAGGACCGCAGTTACAATTTCGAGGCATTGCATATTGCCTAAATACATGTTGTATTATCTTACATGCAATATTGAGGTGAGATTTAGGAAAGCCAAAAACTAGCTTCTCTATTTTCATCAAATATATATTGCATATCTGCTGTTCACTACAAGCTGAAGAATCTTATACCAATACCTCTAGAAAACTAAACAGAAAGGTCAATAACTTTGGAGGTTTTCAAACATTACTTTTTTGAGGACACATAGGTGACAAGTAACATTGAAAACAAACCCTTTTCGTTGATGTAACTTAAAGACTTATTTGCATAGGAGGAAACATTTTTGAAAAGAATGTGCTCTTGTAATGACTCAGTTAAGCTATCACTAACTTTGCCATACTCATCAGCTATAGCAAAAGAAGTGAATTTCAAACACCACTGCAGGGGGAGCACCATCTTCTGGGAATAAATGTTCTATATATTTTCTTCCACATAATAATCCATCAAACCAAATATCCCATATGGTCTAGTGGTTAGGATTCCTGCCTTTCATGCAGGCGGCCCGGGTTTGATTCTCGGTGTTGGAGATTTTTAGGTTGCTATATATTATTGAGAAGATCAACTTTACTTATTCATCATGTACACTTAGCCCAATCTAAGGGTTGAAAGACTAGTCAACACAATGTTCATCAAGCACTGTTAGTGTAGTGGTATCATGCAAGATTCCCATTCTTGCGACCTGGGTTCGATTCCCGGACAGTGCACATGTATCTTAAGCAATTAAATTATTGAGTGTACCCCATAACCACAGTTGCAATTTCAAGACATTGCATATTGCCTTAATATCATCTTACACACAATATTGAGGTGGAACTTAGGAAAGCCAAAAACTAGCTTCTGTATTTTCATCAAACATATATTGCTTATCTATTGTTCACTACAAGCTGAAAAATCTTATACCAATAGCTCTAGAAACCTAAATAGAAATGCCATCAACTTTAGTAGTTTTCAAACATTACTTTTTGGAAAGCAAATAAGTGACACATAACACTGAAAAGAAACCCTTTTGGTTAATGTAACTTAAAGACTCTTTTGCACAGGAGGAAATATTTTTTAAAAGAATGTGATCTTGTAATAACTCAATTAAGCTATCACTAACCTTGCCATACTGTTCAGATCTTGCAAAAGAAGTAAGTTTTCTTCAAACACCACCAGAGATAGAGAGAGAGAGAGAGCACCATCTGCTAGGAATAAATGTTCTATATAGTTTTTTCAACATAATATTCAAACTAAACAAATATCCCATATGGTCTAGTAGTTAGGATTCCTGCCTTTCATGAAGGAAACCTAGGTTTGATTCCCGGTGTGGTAAACATTTTAGACTGTACCGCAGGACCACAGTTACAATTTCGAGGCATTGCATATTGCCTAAATACATGTTGTATTATCTTACATGCAATATTGAGGTGAGATTTAGGAAAGCCAAAAACTAGCTTCTCTATTTTCATCAAATATATATTGCATATCTGCTGTTCACTACAAGCTGAAGAATCTTATACCAATACCTCTAGAAAACTAAACAGAAAGGTCAACAACTTTGGAGGTTTTCAAACATTACTTTTTTGAGGACACATAGGTGACAAGTAACATTGAAAACAAACCCTTTTCGTTGATGTAACTTAAAGACTTATTTGCACAGGAGGAAACATTTTTGAAAAGAATGTGCTCTTGTAATGACTCAGTTAAGCTATCACTAACTTTGCCATACTCATCAGCTATAGCAAAAGAAGTGAATTTCAAACACCACTGCAGGGGGAGCACCATCTTCTGGGAATAAATGTTCTATATATTTTCTTCAACATAATAATCCATCAAACCAAATATCCCATATGGTCTAGTGGTTAGGATTCCTGCCTTTCACGCAGGCGGCCCGGGTTCGATTCCCGGTGTGGGAGATTTTTAGGTTGCTAAATATTTTTGAGAAGATCAACTTTACTTATTCATCACGTACACTTAGCCCAATCTAAGGGTTGAAAGACTAGTCAACACAATGTTCATCAAGCACTGTTAGTGTAGTGGTATCCTGCAAGATTCCCATTCTTGCGACCTGGGTTCGATTCCCGGACAGTGAACATGTATTTTAAGCAATTAAATTATTGACTGTACCCCATGACCACAGTTACAATTTCAAGGCATTGCATATTGCCTTAATATCATCTTACACACAATATTGAAGTGGAACTTAGGAAAGCCAAAAACTAGCTTCTGTATTTTCATCAAACATATATTGCTTATCTATTGTTCACTACAAGCTGAAAAATCTTATACCAATAGCTCTAGAAACCTAAATAGAAATGCCATCAACTTTAGTAGTTTTCAAACATTACTTTTTGGAAAGCAAATAAGTGACACATAACACTGAAAAGAAACCCTTTTGGTTAATGTAACTTAAAGACTCTTTTGCACAGGAGGAAATATTTTTTAAAAGAATGTGATCTTGTAATAACTCAATTAAGCTATCACTAACCTTGCCATACTGTTCAGATCTTGCAAAAGAAGTAAGTTTTCTTCAAACACCACCAGAGAGAGAGAGAGAGATAGAGAGAGACCACCATCTGCTAGGAATAAATGTTCTATATGTTTTTTTTCAACATAATATTCAAACTAAACAAATATCCCATATGGTCTAGTAGTTAGGATTCCTGCCTTTCATGAAGGAAACCTAGGTTTGATTCCCGGTGTGGTAAACATTTTAGACTGTACCGCAGGACCACAGTTACAATTTCGAGGCATTGCATATTGCCTAAATACATGCTGTATTATCTTACATGCAATATTGAGGTGAGATTTAGGAAAGCCAAAAACTAGCTTCTCTATTTTCATCAAATATATATTGCATATCTGCTGTTCACTACAAGCTGAAGAATCTTATACCAATACCTCTAGAAAACTAAACAGAAAGGTCAATAACTTTGGAGGTTTTCAAACATTACTTTTTTGAGGACACATAGGTGACAAGTAACATTGAAAACAAACCCTTTTCGTTGATGTAACTTAAAGACTTATTTGCACAGGAGGAAACATTTTTGAAAAGAATGTGCTCTTGTAATGACTCAGTTAAGCTATCACTAACTTTGCCATACTCATCAGCTATAGCAAAAGAAGTGAATTTCAAACACCACTGCAGGGGGAGCACCATCTTCTGGGAATAAATGTTCTATATATTTTCTTCAACATAATAATCCATCAAACCAAATATCCCATATGGTCTAGTGGTTAGGATTCCTGCCTTTCACGCAGGCGGCCCGGGTTCGATTCCCGGTGTGGGAGATTTTTAGGTTGCTAAATATTTTTGAGAAGATCAACTTTACTTATTCATCACGTACACTTAGCCCAATCTAAGGCTTGAAAGACTAGTCAACACAATGTTCATCAAGCACTGTTAGTGTAGTGGTATCATGCAAGATTCCCATTCTTGCGACCTGGGTTCGATTCCCGGACAATGAACATGTATTTTAAGCAATTAAATTATTGACTGTACCCCATGACCACAGTTACAATTTCAAGGCATTGCATATTGCCTTAATATCATCTTACACACAATATTGAAGTGGAACTTAGGAAAGCCAAAAACTAGCTTCTGTATTTTCATCAAACATATATTGCTTATCTATTGTTCACTACAAGCTGAAAAATCTTATACCAATAGCTCTAGAAACCTAAATAGAAATGCCATCAACTTTAGTAGTTTTCAAACATTACTTTTTGGAAAGCAAATAAGTGACACATAACACTGAAAAGAAACCCTTTTGGTTAATGTAACTTAAAGACTCTTTTGCACAGGAGGAAATATTTTTTAAAAGAATGTGATCTTGTAATAACTCAATTAAGCTATCACTAACCTTGCCATACTGTTCAGATCTTGCAAAAGAAGTAAGTTTTCTTCAAACACCACCAGAGAGAGAGAGAGAGATAGAGAGAGACCACCATCTGCTAGGAATAAATGTTCTATATGGTTTTTTTCAACATAATATTCAAACTAAACAAATATCCCATATGGTCTAGTAGTTAGGATTCCTGCCTTTCATGAAGGAAACCTAGGTTTGATTCCCGGTGTGGTAAACATTTTAGACTGTACCGCAGGACCACAGTTACAATTTCGAGGCATTGCATATTGCTTAAATACATGTTGTATTATCTTACATGCAATATTGAGGTGAGATTTAGGAAAGCCAAAAACTAGCTTCTCTATTTTCATCAAATATATATTGCATATCTGCTGTTCACTACAAGCTGAAGAATCTTATACCAATACCTCTAGAAAACTAAACAGAAAGGTCAATAACTTTGGAGGTTTTCAAACATTACTTTTTTGAGGACACATAGGTGACAAGTAACATTGAAAACAAACCCTTTTCGTTGATGTAACTTAAAGACTTATTTGCACAGGAGGAAACATTTTTGAAAAGAATGTGCTCTTGTAATGACTCAGTTAAGCTATCACTAACTTTGCCATACTCATCAGCTATAGCAAAAGAAGTGAATTTCAAACACCACTGCAGGGGGAGCACCATCTTCTGGGAATAAATGTTCTATATATTTTCTTCAACATAATAATCCATCAAACCAAATATCCCATATGGTCTAGTGGTTAGGATTCCTGCCTTTCACGCAGGCGGCCCGGGTTCGATTCCCGGTGTGGGAGATTTTTAGGTTGCTAAATATTTTTGAGAAGATCAACTTTACTTATTCATCACGTACACTTAGCCCAATCTAAGGGTTGAAAGACTAGTCAACACAATGTTCATCAAGCACTGTTAGTGTAGTGGTATCATGCAAGATTCCCATTCTTGCGACCTGGGTTCGATTCCTGGACAGTGCATATGTATTTTAAGCAATTAAATTATTGACTGTACCCCATGACCACAGTTACAATTTCAAGGCATTGCATATTGCCTTAATATCATCTTACACACAATATTGAAGTGGAACTTAGGAAAGCCAAAAACTAGCTTCTGTATTTTCATCAAACATATATTGCTTATCTATTGTTCACTACAAGCTGAAAAATCTTATACCAATAGCTCTAGAAACCTAAATAGAAATGCCATCAACTTTAGTAGTTTTCAAACATTACTTTTTGGAAAGCAAATAAGTGACACATAACACTGAAAAGAAACCCTTTTGGTTAATGTAACTTAAAGACTCTTTTGCACAGGAGGAAATATTTTTTAAAAGAATGTGATCTTGTAATAACTCAATTAAGCTATCACTAACCTTGCCATACTGTTCAGATCTTGCAAAAGAAGTAAGTTTTCTTCAAACACCACCAGAGATAGAGAGAGAGAGAGAGAGCACCA
This sequence comes from Sabellastarte sp. h YS-2021, assembly GCA_964017235.1. NCBI lineage: Eukaryota > Metazoa > Annelida > Polychaeta > Sabellida > Sabellidae > Sabellastarte > Sabellastarte sp. h YS-2021. The sequence goes on from OZ024928.1 coordinate 47,902,689, forward strand.
TCTGCTAGGAATAAATGTTCTATATAGTTTTTTCAACATAATATTCAAACTAAACAAATATCCCATATGGTCTAGTAGTTAGGATTCCTGCCTTTCATGAAGGAAACCTAGGTTTGATTCCCGGTGTGGTAAACATTTTAGACTGTACTGCAGGACCACAGTTACAATTTCGAGGCATTGCATATTGCCTAAATACATGTTGTATTATCTTACATGCAATATTGAGGTGAGATTTAGGAAAGCCAAAAACTAGCTTCTCTATTTTCATCAAATATATATTGCATATCTGCTGTTCACTACAAGCTGAAGAATCTTATACCAATACCTCTAGAAAACTAAACAGAAAGGTCAACAACTTTGGAGGTTTTCAAACATTACTTTTTTGAGGACACATAGGTGACAAGTAACATTGAAAACAAACCCTTTTCGTTGATGTAACTTAAAGACTTATTTGCACAGGAGGAAACATTTTTGAAAAGAATGTGCTCTTGTAATGACTCAGTTAAGCTATCACTAACTTTGCCATACTCATCAGCTATAGCAAAAGAAGTGAATTTCAAACACCACTGCAGGGGGAGCACCATCTTCTGGGAATAAATGTTCTATATATTTTCTTCAACATAATAATCCATCAAACCAAATATCCCATATGGTCTAGTGGTTAGGATTCCTGCCTTTCACGCAGGCGGCCCGGGTTCGATTCCCGGTGTGGGAGATTTTTAGGTTGCTAAATATTTTTGAGAAGATCAACTTTACTTATTCATCACGTACACTTAGCCCAATCTAAGGGTTGAAAGACTAGTCAACACAATGTTCATCAAGCACTGTTAGTGTAGTGGTATCATGCAAGATTCCCATTCTTGTGACCTGGGTTCGATTCCCGGACAGTGCACATGTATCTTAAGCAATTAAATTATTGACTGTACCCCATGACCACAGTTACAATTTCAAGGCATTGCATATTGCCTTAATATCATCTTACACACAATATTGAGGTGGAACTTAGGAAAGCCAAAAACTAGCTTCTGTATTTTCATCAAACATATATTGCTTATCTATTGTTCACTACAAGCTGAAAAATCTTATACCAATAGCTCTAGAAACCTAAATAGAAATGCCATCAACTTTAGTAGTTTTCAAACATTACTTTTTGGAAAGCAAATAAGTGACACATAACACTGAAAAGAAACCCTTTTGGTTAATGTAACTTAAAGACTCTTTTGCACAGGAGGAAATATTTTTTAAAAGAATGTGATCTTGTAATAACTCAATTAAGCTATCACTAACCTTGCCATACTGTTCAGATCTTGCAAAAGAAGTAAGTTTTCTTCAAACACCACCAGAGATAGAGAGAGAGAGAGAGAGCACCATCTGCTAGGAATAAATGTTCTATATAGTTTTTTCAACATAATATTCAAACTAAACAAATATCCCATATGGTCTAGTAGTTAGGATTCCTGCCTTTCATGAAGGAAACCTAGGTTTGATTCCCGGTGTGGTAAACATTTTAGACTGTACTGCAGGACCACAGTTACAATTTCGAGGCATTGCATATTGCCTAAATACATGTTGTATTATCTTACATGCAATATTGAGGTGAGATTTAGGAAAGCCAAAAACTAGCTTCTCTATTTTCATCAAATATATATTGCATATCTGCTGTTCACTACAAGCTGAAGAATCTTATACCAATACCTCTAGAAAACTAAACAGAAAGGTCAACAACTTTGGAGGTTTTCAAACATTACTTTTTTGAGGACACATAGGTGACAAGTAACATTGAAAACAAACCCTTTTCGTTGATGTAACTTAAAGACTTATTTGCACAGGAGGAAACATTTTTGAAAAGAATGTGCTCTTGTAATGACTCAGTTAAGCTATCACTAACTTTGCCATACTCATCAGCTATAGCAAAAGAAGTGAATTTCAAACACCACTGCAGGGGGAGCACCATCTTCTGGGAATAAATGTTCTATATATTTTCTTCAACATAATAATCCATCAAACCAAATATCCCATATGGTCTAGTGGTTAGGATTCCTGCCTTTCACGCAGGCGGCCCGGGTTCGATTCCCGGTGTGGGAGATTTTTAGGTTGCTAAATATTTTTGAGAAGATCAACTTTACTTATTCATCACGTACACTTAGCCCAATCTAAGGGTTGAAAGACTAGTCAACACAATGTTCATCAAGCACTGTTAGTGTAGTGGTATCATGCAAGATTCCCATTCTTGCGACCTGGGTTCGATTCCCGGACAGTGCACATGTATCTTAAGCAATTAAATTATTGACTGTACCCCATGACCACAGTTGCAATTTCAAGACATTGCATATTGCCTTAATATCATCTTACACACAATATTGAGGTGGAACTTAGGAAAGCCAAAAACTAGCTTCTGTATTTTCATCAAACATATATTGCTTATCTATTGTTCACTACAAGCTGAAAAATCTTATACCAATAGCTCTAGAAACCTAAATAGAAATGCCATCAACTTTAGTAGTTTTCAAACATTACTTTTTGGAAAGCAAATAAGTGACACATAACACTGAAAAGAAACCCTTTTGGTTAATGTAACTTAAAGACTCTTTTGCACAGGAGGAAATATTTTTTAAAAGAATGTGATCTTGTAATAACTCAATTAAGCTATCACTAACCTTGCCATACTGTTCAGATCTTGCAAAAGAAGTAAGTTTTCTTCAAACACCACCAGAGAGAGAGACAGAGAGAGCACCATCTGCTAGGAATAAATGTTCTATATAGTTTTTTCAACATAATATTCAAACTAAACAAATATCCCATATGGTCTAGTAGTTAGGATTCCTGCCTTTCATGAAGGAAACCTAGGTTTGATTCCCGGTGTGGTAAACATTTTAGACTGTACCGCAGGACCACAGTTACAATTTTGAGGCATTGCATATTGCCTAAATACATGTTGTATTATCTTACATGCAATATTGAAGTGAGATTTAGGAAAGCCAAAACCAGCTTCTCTATTTTCATCAAATATATATTGCATATCTGCTGTTCACTACAAGCTGAAGAATCTTATACCAATACCTCTAGAAAACTAAACAGAAAGGTCAATAACTTTGGAGGTTTTCAAACAAAACTTTTTTTAGGACACATAGGTGACAAGTAACATTGAAAACAAACCCTTTTCGTTGATGTAACTTAAAGACTTATTTGCACAGGAGGAAACATTTTTGAAAAGAATGTGCTCTTGTAATGACTCAGTTAAGCTATCACTAACTTTGCCATACTCATCAGCTATAGCAAAAGAAGTGAATTTCAAACACCACTGCAGGGGGAGCACCATCTTCTGGGAATAAATGTTCTATATATTTTCTTCAACATAATAATCCATCAAACCAAATATCCCATATGGTCTAGTGGTTAGGATTCCTGCCTTTCACGCAGGCGGCCCGGGTTCGATTCCCGGTGTGGGAGATTTTTAGGTTGCTAAATATTTTTGAGAAGATCAACTTTACTTATTCATCACGTACACTTAGCCCAATCTAAGGGTTGAAAGACTAGTCAACACAATGTTCATCAAGCACTGTTAGTGTAGTGGTATCCTGCAAGATTCCCATTCTTGCGACCTGGGTTCGATTCCCGGACAGTGAACATGTATTTTAAGCAATTAAATTATTGACTGTACCCCATGACCACAGTTACAATTTCAAGGCATTGCATATTGCCTTAATATCATCTTACACACAATATTGAAGTGGAACTTAGGAAAGCCAAAAACTAGCTTCTGTATTTTCATCAAACATATATTGCTTATCTATTGTTCACTACAAGCTGAAAAATCTTATACCAATAGCTCTAGAAACCTAAATAGAAATGCCATCAACTTTAGTAGTTTTCAAACATTACTTTTTGGAAAGCAAATAAGTGACACATAACACTGAAAAGAAACCCTTTTGGTTAATGTAACTTAAAGACTCTTTTGCACAGGAGGAAATATTTTTTAAAAGAATGTGATCTTGTAATAACTCAATTAAGCTATCACTAACCTTGCCATACTGTTCAGATCTTGCAAAAGAAGTAAGTTTTCTTCAAACACCACCAGAGAGAGAGAGAGAGATAGAGAGAGACCACCATCTGCTAGGAATAAATGTTCTATATGGTTTTTTTCAACATAATATTCAAACTAAACAAATATCCCATATGGTCTAGTAGTTAGGATTCCTGCCTTTCATGAAGGAAACCTAGGTTTGATTCCCGGTGTGGTAAACATTTTAGACTGTACCGCAGGACCACAGTTACAATTTCGAGGCATTGCATATTGCCTAAATACATGTTGTATTATCTTACATGCAATATTGAGGTGAGATTTAGGAAAGCCAAAAACTAGCTTCTCTATTTTCATCAAATATATATTGCATATCTGCTGTTCACTACAAGCTGAAGAATCTTATACCAATACCTCTAGAAAACTAAACAGAAAGGTCAATAACTTTGGAGGTTTTCAAACATTACTTTTTTGAGGACACATAGGTGACAAGTAACATTGAAAACAAACCCTTTTCGTTGATGTAACTTAAAGACTTATTTGCACAGGAGGAAACATTTTTGAAAAGAATGTGCTCTTGTAATGACTCAGTTAAGCTATCACTAACTTTGCCATACTCATCAGCTATAGCAAAAGAAGTGAATTTCAAACACCACTGCAGGGGGAGCACCATCTTCTGGGAATAAATGTTCTATATATTTTCTTCAACATAATAATCCATCAAACCAAATATCCCATATGGTCTAGTGGTTAGGATTCCTGCCTTTCACGCAGGCGGCCCGGGTTCGATTCCCGGTGTGGGAGATTTTTAGGTTGCTAAATATTTTTGAGAAGATCAACTTTACTTATTCATCACGTACACTTAGCCCAATCTAAGGCTTGAAAGACTAGTCAACACAATGTTCATCAAGCACTGTTAGTGTAGTGGTATCCTGCAAGATTCCCATTCTTGCGACCTGGGTTCGATTCCTGGACAGTGCATATGTATTTTAAGCAATTAAATTATTGACTGTACCCCATGACCACAGTTACAATTTCAAGGCATTGCATATTGCCTTAATATCATCTTACACACAATATTGAAGTGGAACTTAGGAAAGCCAAAAACTAGCTTCTGTATTTTCATCAAACATATATTGCTTATCTATTGTTCACTACAAGCTGAAAAATCTTATACCAATAGCTCTAGAAACCTAAATAGAAATGCCACCAACTTTAGTAGTTTTCAAACATTACTTTTTGGAAAGCAAATAAGTGACACATAACACTGAAAAGAAACCCTTTTGGTTAATGTAACTTAAAGACTCTTTTGCACAGGAGGAAATATTTTTTAAAAGAATGTGATCTTGTAATAACTCAATTAAGCTATCACTAACCTTGCCATACTGTTCAGATCTTGCAAAAGAAGTAAGTTTTCTTCAAACACCACCAGAGAGAGAGAGAGAGCACCATCTGCTAGGAATAAATGTTCTATATAGTTTTTTCAACATAATATTCAAACTAAACAAATATCCCATATGGTCTAGTAGTTAGGATTCCTGCCTTTCATGAAGGAAACCTAGGTTTGATTCCCGGTGTGGTAAACATTTTAGACTGTACCGCAGGACCACAGTTACAATTTTGAGGCATTGCATATTGCCTAAATACATGTTGTATTATCTTACATGCAATATTGAGGTGAGATTTAGGAAAGCCAAAAACTAGCTTCTCTATTTTCATCAAATATATATTGCATATCTGCTGTTCACTACAAACTGAAGAATCTTATACTAATACCTCTAGAAAACTAAACAGAAAGGTCAACAACTTTGGAGGTTTTCAAACATTACTTTTTTGAGGACACATAGGTGACAAGTAACATTGAAAACAAACCCTTTTCGCTGATGTAACTGAAAGACTTATTTGCACAGGAGGAAACATTTTTGAAAAGAATGTGCTCTTGTAATGACTCAGTTAAGCTATCACTAACTTTGCCATACTCATCAGCTATAGCAAAAGAAGTGAATTTCAAACACCACTGCAGGGGGAGCACCATCTTCTGGGAATAAATGTTCTATATATTTTCTTCAACATAATAATCCATCAAACCAAATATCCCATATGGTCTAGTGGTTAGGATTCCTGCCTTTCACGCAGGCGGCCCGGGTTCGATTCCCGGTGTGGGAGATTTTTAGGTTGCTAAATATTTTTGAGAAGATCAACTTTACTTATTCATCACGTACACTTAGCCCAATCTAAGGGTTGAAAGACTAGTCAACACAATGTTCATCAAGCACTGTTAGTGTAGTGGTATCCTGCAAGATTCCCATTCTTGCGACCTGGGTTCGATTCCTGGACAGTGCATATGTATTTTAAGCAATTAAATTATTGACTGTACCCCATGACCACAGTTACAATTTCAAGGCATTGCATATTGCCTTAATATCATCTTACACACAATATTGAGGTGGAACTTAGGAAAGCCAAAAACTAGCTTCTGTATTTTCATCAAACATATATTGCTTATCTATTGTTCACTACAAGCTGAAAAATCTTATACCAAAAGCTCTAGAAACCTAAATAGAAATGCCACCAACTTTAGTAGTTTTCAAACATTACTTTTTGGAAAGCAAATAAGTGACACATAACACTGAAAAGAAACCCTTTTGGTTAATGTAACTTAAAGACTCTTTTGCACAGGAGGAAATATTTTTTAAAAGAATGTGATCTTGTAATAACTCAATTAAGCTATCACTAACCTTGCCATACTGTTCAGATCTTGCAAAAGAAGTAAGTTTTCTTCAAACACCACCAGAGATAGAGAGAGAGAGAGAGCATCATCTGCTAGGAATAAATGTTCTATATAGTTTTTTCAACATAATATTCAAACTAAACAAATATCCCATATGGTCTAGTAGTTAGGATTCCTGCCTTTCATGACGGAAACCTAGGTTTGATTCCCGGTGTGGTAAACATTTTAGACTGTACTGCAGGACCACAGTTACAATTTCGAGGCATTGCATATTGCCTAAATACATGTTGTATTATCTTACATGCAATATTGAGGTGAGATTTAGGAAAGCCAAAAACTAGCTTCTCTATTTTCATCAAATATATATTGCATATCTGCTGTTCACTACAAGCTGAAGAATCTTATACCAATACCTCTAGAAAACTAAACAGAAAGGTCAACAACTTTGGAGGTTTTCAAACATTACTTTTTTGAGGACACATAGGTGACAAGTAACATTGAAAACAAACCCTTTTCGTTGATGTAACTGAACGACTTATTTGCACAGAAGGAAACATTTTTGAAAAGAATGTGCTCTTGTAATGACTCAGTTAAGCTATCACTAACTTTGCCATACTCATCAGCTATAGCAAAAGAAGTGAATTTCAAACACCACTGCAGGGGGAGCACCATCTTCTGGGAATAAATGTTCTATATATTTTCTTCAACATAATAATCCATCAAACCAAATATCCCATATGGTCTAGTGGTTAGGATTCCTGCCTTTCACGCAGGCGGCCCGGGTTCGATTCCCGGTGTGGGAGATTTTTAGGTTGCTAAATATTTTTGAGAAGATCAACTTTACTTATTCATCACGTACACTTAGCCCAATCTAAGGGTTGAAAGACTAGTCAACACAATGTTCATCAAGCACTGTTAGTGTAGTGGTATCCTGCAAGATTCCCATTCTTGCGACCTGGGTTCGATTCCTGGACAGTGCATATGTATTTTAAGCAATTAAATTATTGACTGTACCCCATGACCACAGTTACAATTTCAAGGCATTGCATATTGCCTTAATATCATCTTACACACAATATTGAGGTGGAACTTAGGAAAGCCAAAAACTAGCTTCTGTATTTTCATCAAACATATATTGCTTATCTATTGTTCACTACAAGCTGAAAAATCTTATACCAAAAGCTCTAGAAACCTAAATAGAAATGCCACCAACTTTAGTAGTTTTCAAACATTACTTTTTGGAAAGCAAATAAGTGACACATAACACTGAAAAGAAACCCTTTTGGTTAATGTAACTTAAAGACTCTTTTGCACAGGAGGAAATATTTTTTAAAAGAATGTGATCTTGTAATAACTCAATTAAGCTATCACTAACCTTGCCATACTGTTCAGATCTTGCAAAAGAAGTAAGTTTTCTTCAAACACCACCAGAGATAGAGAGAGAGAGAGAGCATCATCTGCTAGGAATAAATGTTCTATATAGTTTTTTCAACATAATATTCAAACTAAACAAATATCCCATATGGTCTAGTAGTTAGGATTCCTGCCTTTCATGACGGAAACCTAGGTTTGATTCCCGGTGTGGTAAACATTTTAGACTGTACTGCAGGACCACAGTTACAATTTCGAGGCATTGCATATTGCCTAAATACATGTTGTATTATCTTACATGCAATATTGAGGTGAGATTTAGGAAAGCCAAAAACTAGCTTCTCTATTTTCATCAAATATATATTGCATATCTGCTGTTCACTACAAGCTGAAGAATCTTATACCAATACCTCTAGAAAACTAAACAGAAAGGTCAACAACTTTGGAGGTTTTCAAACATTACTTTTTTGAGGACACATAGGTGACAAGTAACATTGAAAACAAACCCTTTTCGTTGATGTAACTGAACGACTTATTTGCACAGAAGGAAACATTTTTGAAAAGAATGTGCTCTTGTAATGACTCAGTTAAGCTATCACTAACTTTGCCATACTCATCAGCTATAGCAAAAGAAGTGAATTTCAAACACCACTGCAGGGGGAGCACCATCTTCTGGGAATAAATGTTCTATATATTTTCTTCAACATAATAATCCATCAAACCAAATATCCCATATGGTCTAGTGGTTAGGATTCCTGCCTTTCACGCAGGCGGCCCGGGTTCGATTCCCGGTGTGGGAGATTTTTAGGTTGCTAAATATTTTTGAGAAGATCAACTTTACTTATTCATCACGTACACTTAGCCCAATCTAAGGGTTGAAAGACTAGTCAACACAATGTTCATCAAGCACTGTTAGTGTAGTAGTATCCTGCAAGATTCCCATTCTTGCGACCTGGGTTCGATTCCCGGACAGTGAACATGTATTTTAAGCAATTAAATTATTGACTGTACCCCATGACCACAGTTACAATTTCAAGGCATTGCATATTGCCTTAATATCATCTTACACACAATATTGAAGTGGAACTTAGGAAAGCCAAAAACTAGCTTCTGTATTTTTATCAAACATATATTGCTTATCTATTGTTCACTACAAGCTGAAAAATCTTATACCAATAGCTCTAGAAACCTAAATAGAAATGCCATCAACTTTAGTAGTTTTCAAACATTACTTTTTGGAAAGCAAATAAGTGACACATAACACTGAAAAGAAACCCTTTTGGTTAATGTAACTTAAAGACTCTTTTGCACAGGAGGAAATATTTTTTAAAAGAATGTGATCTTGTAATAACTCAATTAAGCTATCACTAACCTTGCCATACTGTTCAGATCTTGCAAAAGAAGTAAGTTTTCTTCAAACACCACCAGAGAGAGAGACAGAGAGAGCACCATCTGCTAGGAATAAATGTTCTATATAGTTTTTTCAACATAATATTCAAACTAAACAAATATCCCATATGGTCTAGTAGTTAGGATTCCTGCCTTTCATGAAGGAAACCTAGGTTTGATTCCCGGTGTGGTAAACATTTTAGACTGTACCGCAGGACCACAGTTACAATTTTGAGGCATTGCATATTGCCTAAATACATGTTGTATTATCTTACATGCAATATTGAGGTGAGATTTAGGAAAGCAAAAAACTAGCTTCTCTATTTTCATCAAATATATATTGCATATCTGCTGTTCACTACAAACTGAAGAATCTTATACCAATACCTCTAGAAAACTAAACAGAAAGGTCAACAACTTTGGAGGTTTTCAAACATTACTTTTTTGAGGACACATAGGTGACAAGTAACATTGAAAACAAACCCTTTTCGCTGATGTAACTGAAAGACTTATTTGCACAGGAGGAAACATTTTTGAAAAGAATGTGCTCTTGTAATGACTCAGTTAAGCTATCACTAACTTTGCCATACTCATCAGCTATAGCAAAAGAAGTGAATTTCAAACACCACTGCAGGGGGAGCACCATCTTCTGGGAATAAATGTTCTATATATTTTCTTCAACATAATAATCCATCAAACCAAATATCCCATATGGTCTAGTGGTTAGGATTCCTGCCTTTCACGCAGGCGGCCCGGGTTCGATTCCCGGTGTGGGAGATTTTTAGGTTGCTAAATATTTTTGAAAAGATCAACTTTACTTATTCATCACGTACACTTAGCCCAATCTAAGGGTTGAAAGACTAGTCAACACAATGTTCATCAAGCACTGTTAGTGTAGTAGTATCCTGCAAGATTCCCATTCTTGCGACCTGGGTTCGATTCCCGGACAGTGAACATGTATTTTAAGCAATTAAATTATTGACTGTACCCCATGACCACAGTTACAATTTCAAGGCATTGCATATTGCCTTAATATCATCTTACACACAATATTGAAGTGGAACTTAGGAAAGCCAAAAACTAGCTTCTGTATTTTTATCAAACATATATTGCTTATCTATTGTTCACTACAAGCTGAAAAATCTTATACCAATAGCTCTAGAAACCTAAATAGAAATGCCACCAACTTTAGTAGTTTTCAAACATTACTTTTTGGAAAGCAAATAAGTGACACATAACACTGAAAAGAAACCCTTTTGGTTAATGTAACTTAAAGACTCTTTTGCACAGGAGGAAATATTTTTTAAAAGAATGTGATCTTGTAATAACTCAATTAAGCTATCACTAACCTTGCCATACTGTTCAGATCTTGCAAAAGAAGTAAGTTTTCTTCAAACACCACCAGAGAGAGAGACAGAGAGAGCACCATCTGCTAGGAATAAATGTTCTATATAGTTTTTTCAACATAATATTCAAACTAAACAAATATCCCATATGGTCTAGTAGTTAGGATTCCTGCCTTTCATGAAGGAAACCTAGGTTTGATTCCCGGTGTGGTAAACATTTTAGACTGTACCGCAGGACCACAGTTACAATTTTGAGGCATTGCATATTGCCTAAATACATGTTGTATTATCTTACATGCAATATTGAGGTGAGATTTAGGAAAGCCAAAAACTAGCTTCTCTATTTTCATCAAATATATATTGCATATCTGCTGTTCACTACAAACTGAAGAATCTTATACCAATACCTCTAGAAAACTAAACAGAAAGGTCAACAACTTTGGAGGTTTTCAAACATTACTTTTTTGAGGACACATAGGTGACAAGTAACATTGAAAACAAACCCTTTTCGCTGATGTAACTGAAAGACTTATTTGCACAAGAGGAAACATTTTTGAAAAGAATGTGCTCTTGTAATGACTCAGTTAAGCTATCACTAACTTTGCCATACTCATCAGCTATAGCAAAAGAAGTGAATTTCAAACACCACTGCAGGGGGAGCACCATCTTCTGGGAATAAATGTTCTATATATTTTCTTCAACATAATAATCCATCAAACCAAATATCCCATATGGTCTAGTGGTTAGGATTCCTGCCTTTCACGCAGGTGGCCCGGGTTCGATTCCCGGTGTGGGAGATTTTTAGGTTGCTATATATTATTGAGAAGATCAACTTTACTTATTCATCACATACACTTAGTCCAATCTAAGGGTTGAAAGACTAGTCAACAAAATGTTCATCAAGCACTGTTAGTGTAGTGGTATCATGCAAGATTCCCATTCTTGTGACCTGGGTTCGATTCCCGGACAGTGCACATGTATCTTAAGCAATTAAATTATTGACTGTACCCCATGACCACAGTTGCAATTTCAAGGTATTGCATATTGCCTTAATATCATCTTACACACAATATTGAGGTGGAACTTAGGAAAGCCAAAAACTAGCTTCTGTATTTTCATCAAACATATATTGCTTATCTATTGTTCACTACAAGCTCAAAAATCTTATACCAATAGCTCTAGAAACCTAAATAGAAATGCCATCAACTTTAGTAGTTTTCAAACATTACTTTTTGGAAAGCAAATAAGTGACACATAACACTGAAAAGAAACCCTTTTGGTTAATGTAACTTAAAGACTCTTTTGCACAGGAGGAAATATTTTTTAAAAGAATGTGATCTTGTAATAACTCAATTAAGCTATCACTAACCTTGCCATACTGTTCAGATCTTGCAAAAGAAGTAAGTTTTCTTCAAACACCACCAGAGATAGAGAGAGAGAGAGAGCATCATCTGCTAGGAATAAATGTTCTATATAGTTTTTTCAACATAATATTCAAACTAAACAAATATCCCATATGGTCTAGTAGTTAGGATTCCTGCCTTTCATGAAGGAAACCTAGGTTTGATTCCCGGTGTGGTAAACATTTTAGACTGTACCGCAGGACCACAGTTACAATTTCGAGGCATTGCATATTGCCTAAATACATGTTGTATTATCTTACATGCAATATTGAGGTGAGATTTAGGAAAGCCAAAAACTAGCTTCTCTATTTTCATCAAATATATATTGCATATCTGCTGTTCACTACAAGCTGAAGAATCTTATACCAATACCTCTAGAAAACTAAACAGAAAGGTCAACAACTTTGGAGGTTTTCAAACATTACTTTTTTGAGGACACATAGGTGACAAGTAACATTGAAAACAAACCCTTTTCGTTGATGTAACTTAAAGACTTATTTGCACAGGAGGAAACATTTTTGAAAAGAATGTGCTCTTGTAATGACTCAGTTAAGCTATCACTAACTTTGCCATACTCATCAGCTATAGCAAAAGAAGTGAATTTCAAACACCACTGCAGGGGGAGCACCATCTTCTGGGAATAAATGTTCTATATATTTTCTTCAACATAATAATCCATCAAACCAAATATCCCATATGGTCTAGTGGTTAGGATTCCTGCCTTTCACGCAGGTGGCCCGGGTTCGATTCCCGGTGTGGGAGATTTTTAGGTTGCTATATATTATTGAGAAGATCAACTTTACTTATTCATTCTGTACACTTAGTCCAATCTAAGGGTTGAAAGACTAGTCAACAAAATGTTCATGAAGCACTGTTAGTGTAGTGGTATCATGCAAGATACCCATTCTTGTGACCTGGGTTCGATTCCCGGACAGTGCACATGTATCTTAAGCAATTAAATTATTGACTGTACCCCATGACCACAGTTGCAATTTCAAGGCATTGCATATTGCCTTAATATCATCTTACACACAATATTGAGGTGGAACTTAGGAAAGCCAAAAAGTAGCTTATGTATTTTCATCAAACATATATTGCTGATCTATTGTTCACTACAAGCTCAAAAATCTTATACCAATAGCTCTAGAAACCTAAATAGAAATGCCATCAACTTTAGTAGTTTTCAAACATTACTTTTTGGAAAGCAAATAAGTGACACATAACACTGAAAAGAAACCCTTTTGGTTAATGTAACTTAAAGACTCTTTTGCACAGGAGGAAATATTTTTTAAAAGAATGTGATCTTGTAATAACTCAATTAAGCTATCACTAACCTTGCCATACTGTTCAGATCTTGCAAAAGAAGTAAGTTTTCTTCAAACACCACCAGAGAGAGAGAGAGAGAGAGCACCATCTGCTAGGAATAAATGTTCTATATAGTTTTTGCAACATAATATTCAAACTAAACAAATATCCCATATGGTCTAGTAGTTAGGATTCCTGCCTTTCATGAAGGAAACCTAGGTTTGATTCCCGGTGTGGTAAACATTTTAGACTGTACCGCAGGACCACAGTTACAATTTCGAGGCATTGCATATTGCCTAAATACATGTTGTATTATCTTACATGCAATATTGAGGTGAGATTTAGGAAAGCCATATACTAGCTTCTCTATTTTCATCAAATATATATTGCATATCTGCTGTTCACTACAAGCTGAAGAATCTTATACCAACACCTCTAGAAAACTAAACAGAAAGGTCAATAACTTTGGAGGTTTTCAAACATTACTTTTTTGAGGACACATAGGTGACAAGTAACATTGAAAACAAACCCTTTTCGCTGATGTAACTGAAAGACTCATTTGCACAGGAGGAAACATTTTTGAAAAGAATGTGCTCTTGTAGTGACTCAGTTAAGCTATCACTAACTTTGCCATACTCATCAGCTATAGCAAAAGAAGTGAATTTCAAACACCACTGCAGGGGGAGCACCATCTTCTGGGAATAAATGTTCTATATATTTTCTTCCACATAATAATCCATCAAACCAAATATCCCATATGGTCTAGTGGTTAGGATTCCTGCCTTTCACGCAGGCGGCCCGGGTTCGATTCCCGGTGTGGGAGATTTTTAGGTTGCTAAATATTTTTGAGAAGATCAACTTTACTTATTCATCACGTACACATAGCCCAATCTAAGGGTTGAAAGACTAGTCAACACAATGTTCATCAAGCACTGTTAGTGTAGTGGTATCCTGCAAGATTCCCATTCTTGCGACCTGGGTTCGATTCCCGGACAGTGCACATGTATTTTAAGCAATTAAATTATTGACTGTACCCCATGACCACAGTTACAATTTCAAGGCATTGTATATTGCCTTAATATCATCTTACACACAATATTGAAGTGGAACTTAGGAAAGCCAAAAACTAGCTTCTGTATTTTCATCAAACATATATTGCTTATCTATTGTTCACTACAAGCTGAAAAATCTTATACCAATAGCTCTAGAAACCGAAATAGAAATGCCATCAACTTTAGTAGTTTTCAAACATTACTTTTTGGAAAGCAAATAAGTGACACATAACACTGAAAAGAAACCCTTTTGGTTAATGTAACTTAAAGACTCTTTTGCATAGGAGGAAATATTTTTTAAAAGAATGTGATCTTGTAATAACTCAATTAAGCTATCACTAACCTTGCCATACTGTTCAGATCTTGCAAAAGAAGTAAGTTTTCTTCAAACACCACCAGAGAGAGAGAGAGAGAGAGCACCATCTGCTAGGAATAAATGTTCTATATAGTTTTTTCAACATAATATTGAAACTAAACAAATATCCATTGGGGTCTAGTAGTTAGGATTCCTGCCTTTCATGAAGGAAACCTAGGTTTGATTCCCGGTGTGGTAAACATTTTAGACTGTACCGCAGGACCACAGTTACAATTTCGAGGCATTGCATATTGCCTAAATACATGTTGTATTATCTTACATGCAATATTGAGGTGAGATTTAGGAAAGCCAAATACTAGCTTCTCTATTTTCATCAAATATATATTGCATATCTGCTGTTCACTACAAGCTGAAGAATCTTATACCAACACCTCTAGAAAACTAAACAGAAAGGTCAATAACTTTGGAGGTTTTCAAACATTACTTTTTTGAGGACACATAGGTGACAAGTAACATTGAAAACAAACCCTTTTCGCTGATGTAACTGAAAGACTCATTTGCACAGGAGGAAACATTTTTGAAAAGAATGTGCTCTTGTAGTGACTCAGTTAAGCTATCACTAACTTTACCATACTCATCAGCTATAGCAAAAGAAGTGAATTTCAAACACCACTGCAGGGGGAGCACCATCTTCTGGGAATAAATGTTCTATATATTTTCTTCCACATAATAATCCATCAAACCAAATATCCCATATGGTCAAGTGGTTAGGATTCCTGCCTTTCACGCAGGCGCCCTGGGTTTGATTCCCGGTGTGGGAGATTTTTAGGTTGCTAAATATTTTTGAGAAGATCAACTTTACTTATTCATCACGTACACATAGCCCAATCTAAGGGTTGAAAGACTAGTCAACACAATGTTCATCAAGCACTGTTAGTGTAGTGGTATCCTGCAAGATTCCCATTCTTGCGACCTGGGTTCGATTCCCGGACAGTGCACATGTATTTTAAGCAATTAAATTATTGACTGTACCCCATGACCACAGTTACAATTTCAAGGCATTGTATATTGCCTTAATATCATCTTACACACAATATTGAAGTGGAACTTAGGAAAGCCAAAAACTAGCTTCTGTATTTTCATCAAACATATATTGCTTATCTATTGTTCACTACAAGCTGAAAAATCTTATACCAATAGCTCTAGAAACCGAAATAGAAATGCCATCAACTTTAGTAGTTTTCAAACATTACTTTTTGGAAAGCAAATAAGTGACACATAACACTGAAAAGAAACCCTTTTGGTTAATGTAACTTAAAGACTCTTTTGCATAGGAGGAAATATTTTTTAAAAGAATGTGATCTTGTAATAACTCAATTAAGCTATCACTAACCTTGCCATACTGTTCAGATCTTGCAAAAGAAGTAAGTTTTCTTCAAACACCACCAGAGAGAGAGAGAGAGAGAGCACCATCTGCTAGGAATAAATGTTCTATATAGTTTTTTCAACATAATATTGAAACTAAACAAATATCCATTGGGGTCTAGTAGTTAGGATTCCTGCCTTTCATGAAGGAAACCTAGGTTTGATTCCCGGTGTGGTAAACATTTTAGACTGTACCGCAGGACCACAGTTACAATTTCGAGGCATTGCATATTGCCTAAATACATGTTGTATTATCTTACATGCAATATTGAGGTGAGATTTAGGAAAGCCAAAAACTAGCTTCTCTATTTTCATCAAATATATATTGCATATCTGCTGTTCACTACAAGCTGAAGAATCTTATACCAACACCTCTAGAAAACTAAACAGAAAGGTCAACAACTTTGGAGGTTTTCAAACATTACTTTTTTGAGGACACATAGGTGACAAGTAACATTGAAAACAAACCCTTTTCGTTGATGTAACTGAAAGACTCATTTGCACAGGAGGAAACATTTTTGAAAAGAATGTGCTCTTGTAGTGACTCAGTTAAGCTATCACTAACTTTGCCATACTCATCAGCTATAGCAAAAGAAGTGAATTTCAAACACCACTGCAGGGGGAGCACCATCTTCTGGGAATAAATGTTCTATATATTTTCTTCAACATAATAATCCATCAAACCAAATATCCCATATGGTCTAGTGGTTAGGATTCCTGCCTTTCACGCAGGCGGCCCGGGTTCGATTCCCGGTGTGGGAGATTTTTAGGTTGCTAAATATTATTGAGAAGATCAACTTTACTTATTCATCACGTACACTTAGCCCAATCTAAGGGTTGAAAGACTAGTCAACACAATGTTCATCAAGCACTGTTAGTGTAGTGGTATCATGCAAGATTCCCATTCTTGCGACCTGGGTTCGATTCCCGGACAGTGCACATGTATTTTAAGCAATTAAATTATTGACTGTACCCCATGACCACAGTTACAATTTCAAGGCATTGCATATTGTCTTAATATCATCTTACACACAATATTGAGGTGGAACTTAGGAAAGCCAAAAACTAGCTTCTGTATTTTCATCAAACATATATTGCTTATCTATTGTTCACTACAAGCTGAAAAATCTTATACCAATAGCTCTAGAAACCTAAATAGAAATGCCATCAACTTTAGTAGTTTTCAAACATTACTTTTTGGAAAGCAAATAAGTGACACATAACACTGAAAAGAAACCCTTTTGGTTAATGTAACTTAAAGACTCTTTTGCACAGGAGGAAATATTTTTTAAAAGAATGTGATCTTGTAATAACTCAATTAAGCTATCACTAACCTTGCCATACTGTTCAGATCTTGCAAAAGAAGTAAGTTTTCTTCAAACACCACCAGAGATAGAGAGAGAGAGCACCATCTGCTAGGAATAAATGTTCTATATAGTTTTTTCAACATAATATTCAAACTAAATAAATATCCCATATGGCCTAGTAGCTAGGATTCCTGCCTTTCATGAAGGAAACCTAGGTTTGATTCCCGGTGTGGTAAACATTTTAGACTGTACCGCAGGACCACAGTTACAATTTCGAGGCATTGCATATTGCCTAAATACATGTTGTATTATCTTACATGCAATATTGAGGTGAGATTTAGGAAAGCCAAAAACTAGCTTCTCTATTTTCATCAAATATATATTGCATATCTGCTGTTCACTACAAGCTGAAGAATCTGATACCAATACCTCTAGAAAACTAAACAGAAAGGTCAATAACTTTGGAGGTTTTCAAACATTACTTTTTTGAGGACACATAGGTGACAAGTAACATTGAAAACAAACCCTTTTCGTTGATGTAACTGAAAGACTTATTTGCACAGGAGGAAACATTTTTGAAAAGAATGTGCTCTTGTAATGACTCAGTTAAGCTATCACTAACTTTGCCATACTCATCAGCAAAAGCAAAAGAAGTGAATTTCAAACACCACTGCAGGGGGAGCACCATCTTCTGGGAATAAATGTTCTATATATTTTCTTTAACATAATAATCCATCAAACCAAATATCCCATATGGTCTAGTGGTTAGGATTCCTGCCTTTCACGCAGGCGGCCCGGGTTCGATTCCCGGTGTGGGAGATTTTTAGGTTGCTAAATATTATTGAAAAAATCAACTTTACTTATTCATCACGTACACTTAGCCCAATCTAAGGGTTGAAAGACTAGTCAACACAATGTTCATCAAGCACTGTTAGTGTAGTGGTATCATACAAGATTCCCATTCTTGCGACCTGGGTTCGATTCCCGGACAGTGCACATGTATTTTAAGTAATTAAATTATTGACTGTACCCCATGACCACAGTTACAATTTCAAGGCATTGCATATTGCCTTAATATCATCTTACACACAATATTGAGGTGGAACTTAGGAAAGCCAAAAACTAGCTTCTGTATTTTCATCAAACATATATTGCTTATCTATTGTTCACTACAAGCTGAAAAATCTTATACCAATAGCTCTAGAAACCTAAATAGAAATGCCATCAACTTTAGTAGTTTTCAAACATTACTTTTTGGAAAGCAAATAAGTGACACATAACACTGAAAAGAAACCCTTTTGGTTAATGTAACTTAAAGACTCTTTTGCACAGGAGGAAATATTTTTTAAAAGAATGTGATCTTGTAATAACTCAATTAAGCTATCACTAACCTTGCCATACTGTTCAGATCTTGCAAAAGAAGTAAGTTTTCTTCAAACACCACCAGAGATAGAGAGAGAGAGCACCATCTGCTAGGAATAAATGTTCTATATAGTTTTTTCAACATAATATTCAAACTAAATAAATATCCCATATGGCCTAGTAGCTAGGATTCCTGCCTTTCATGAAGGAAACCTAGGTTTGATTCCCGGTGTGGTAAACATTTTAGACTGTACCGCAGGACCACAGTTACAATTTCGAGGCATTGCATATTGCCTAAATACATGTTGTATTATCTTACATGCAATATTGAGGTGAGATTTAGGAAAGCCAAAAACTAGCTTCTCTATTTTCATCAAATATATATTGCATATCTGCTGTTCACTACAAGCTCAAGAATCTTATACCAACACCTCTAGAAAACTAAACAGAAAGGTCAACAACTTTGGAGGTTTTCAAACATTACTTTTTTGAGGACACATAGGTGACAAGTAACATTGAAAACAAACCCTTTTCGTTGATGTAACTGAAAGACTTATTTGCACAGGAGGAAACATTTTTGAAAAGAATGTGCTCTTGTAGTGACTCAGTTAAGCTATCACTAACTTTGCCATACTCATCAGCTATAGCAAAAGAAGTGAATTTCAAACACCACTGCAGGGGGAGCACCATCTTCTGGGAATAAATGTTCTATATATTTTCTTCAACATAATAATCCATCAAACCAAATATCCCATATGGTCTAGTGGTTAGGATTCCTGCCTTTCACGCAGGCGGCCCGGGTTCGATTCCCGGTGTGGGAGATTTTTAGGTTGCTAAATATTATTGAGAAGATCAACTTTACTTATTCATCACGTACACTTAGCCCAATCTAAGGGTTGAAAGACTAGTCAACACAATGTTCATCAAGCACTGTTAGTGTAGTGGTATCATGCAAGATTCCCATTCTTGCGACCTGGGTTCGATTCCCGGACAGTGCACATGTATTTTAAGTAATTAAATTATTGACTGTACCCCATGACCACAGTTACAATTTCAAGGCATTGCATATTGCCTTAATATCATCTTACACACAATATTGAGGTGGAACTTAGGAAAGCCAAAAACTAGCTTCTGTATTTTCATCAAACATATATTGCTTATCTATTGTTCACTACAAGCTGAAAAATCTTATACCAATAGCTCTAGAAACCTAAATAGAAATGCCATCAACTTTAGTAGTTTTCAAACATTACTTTTTGGAAAGCAAATAAGTGACACATAACACTGAAAAGAAACCCTTTTGGTTAATGTAACTTAAAGACTCTTTTGCACAGGAGGAAATATTTTTTAAAAGAATGTGATCTTGTAATAACTCAATTAAGCTATCACTAACCTTGCCATACTGTTCAGATCTTGCAAAAGAAGTAAGTTTTCTTCAAACACCACCAGAGAGAGAGAGAGAGAGAGCACCATCTGCTAGGAATAAATGTTCTATATAGTTTTTTCAACATAATATTCAAACTAAACAAATATCCCATATGGTCTAGTAGTTAGGATTCCTGTCTTTCATGAAGGAAACCTAGGTTTGATTCCCGGTGTGGTAAACATTTTAGACTGTACCGCAGGACCACAGTTACAATTTCGAGGCATTGCATATTGCCTAAATACATGTTGTATTATCTTACATGCAATATTGAGGTGAGATTTAGGAAAGCCAAAAACTAGCTTCTCTATTTTCATCAAATATATATTGCATATCTGCTGTTCACTACAAGCTGAAGAATCTTATACCAATACCTCTAGAAAACTAAACAGAAAGGTCAATAACTTTGGAGGTTTTCAAACATTACTTTTTTGAGGACACATAGGTGACAAGTAACATTGAAAACAAACCCTTTTCGTTGATGTAACTGAAAGACTTATTTGCACAGGAGGAAACATTTTTGAAAAGAATGTGCTCTTGTAATGACTCAGTTAAGCTATCACTAACTTTGCCATACTCATCAGCAAAAGCAAAAGAAGTGAATTTCAAACACCACTGCAGGGGGAGCACCATCTTCTGGGAATAAATGTTCTATATATTTTCTTTAACATAATAATCCATCAAACCAAATATCCCATATGGTCTAGTGGTTAGGATTCCTGCCTTTCACGCAGGCGGCCCGGGTTCGATTCCCGGTGTGGGAGATTTTTAGGTTGCTAAATATTATTGAAAAAATCAACTTTACTTATTCATCACGTACACTTAGCCCAATCTAAGGGTTGAAAGACTAGTCAACACAATGTTCATCAAGCACTGTTAGTGTAGTGGTATCATACAAGATTCCCATTCTTGCGACCTGGGTTCGATTCCCATGTATTTTAAGTAATTAAATTATTGACTGTACCCCATGACCACAGTTACAATTTCAAGGCATTGCATATTGCCTTAATATCATCTTACACACAATATTGAGGTGGAACTTAGGAAAGCCAAAAACTAGCTTCTGTATTTTCATCAAACATATATTGCTTATCTATTGTTCACTACAAGCTGAAAAATCTTATACCAATAGCTCTAGAAACCTAAATAGAAATGCCATCAACTTTAGTAGTTTTCAAACATTACTTTTTGGAAAGCAAATAAGTGACACATAACACTGAAAAGAAACCCTTTTGGTTAATGTAACTTAAAGACTCTTTTGCACAGGAGGAAATATTTTTTAAAAGAATGTGATCTTGTAATAACTCAATTAAGCTATCACTAACCTTGCCATACTGTTCAGATCTTGCAAAAGAAGTAAGTTTTCTTCAAACACCACCAGAGATAGAGAGAGAGAGCACCATCTGCTAGGAATAAATGTTCTATATAGTTTTTTCAACATAATATTCAAACTAAATAAATATCCCATATGGCCTAGTAGCTAGGATTCCTGCCTTTCATGAAGGAAACCTAGGTTTGATTCCCGGTGTGGTAAACATTTTAGACTGTACCGCAGGACCACAGTTACAATTTCGAGGCATTGCATATTGCCTAAATACATGTTGTATTATCTTACATGCAATATTGAGGTGAGATTTAGGAAAGCCAAAAACTAGCTTCTCTATTTTCATCAAATATATATTGCATATCTGCTGTTCACTACAAGCTGAAGAATCTTATACCAACACCTCTAGAAAACTAAACAGAAAGGTCAACAACTTTGGAGGTTTTCAAACATTACTTTTTTGAGGACACATAGGTGACAAGTAACATTGAAAACAAACCCTTTTCGTTGATGTAACTGAAAGACTTATTTGCACAGGAGGAAACATTTTTGAAAAGAATGTGCTCTTGTAGTGACTCAGTTAAGCTATCACTAACTTTGCCATACTCATCAGCTATAGCAAAAGAAGTGAATTTCAAACACCACTGCAGGGGGAGCACCATCTTCTGGGAATAAATGTTCTATATATTTTCTTCAACATAATAATCCATCAAACCAAATATCCCATATGGTCTAGTGGTTAGGATTCCTGCCTTTCACGCAGGCGGCCCGGGTTCGATTCCCGGTGTGGGAGATTTTTAGGTTGCTAAATATTATTGAGAAGATCAACTTTACTTATTCATCACGTACACTTAGCCCAATCTAAGGGTTGAAAGACTAGTCAACACAATGTTCATCAAGCACTGTTAGTGTAGTGGTATCATGCAAGATTCCCATTCTTGCGACCTGGGTTCGATTCCCGGACAGTGCACATGTATTTTAAGTAATTAAATTATTGACTGTACCCCATGACCACAGTTACAATTTCAAGGCATTGCATATTGCCTTAATATCATCTTACACACAATATTGAGGTGGAACTTAGGAAAGCCAAAAACTAGCTTCTGTATTTTCATCAAACATATATTGCTTATCTATTGTTCACTACAAGCTGAAAAATCTTATACCAATAGCTCTAGAAACCTAAATAGAAATGCCATCAACTTTAGTAGTTTTCAAACATTACTTTTTGGAAAGCAAATAAGTGACACATAACACTGAAAAGAAACCCTTTTGGTTAATGTAACTTAAAGACTCTTTTGCACAGGAGGAAATATTTTTTAAAAGAATGTGATCTTGTAATAACTCAATTAAGCTATCACTAACCTTGCCATACTGTTCAGATCTTGCAAAAGAAGTAAGTTTTCTTCAAACACCACCAGAGAGAGAGAGAGAGAGAGCACCATCTGCTAGGAATAAATGTTCTATATAGTTTTTTCAACATAATATTCAAACTAAACAAATATCCCATATGGTCTAGTAGTTAGGATTCCTGTCTTTCATGAAGGAAACCTAGGTTTGATTCCCGGTGTGGTAAACATTTTAGACTGTACCGCAGGACCACAGTTACAATTTCGAGGCATTGCATATTGCCTAAATACATGTTGTATTATCTTACATGCAATATTGAGGTGAGATTTAGGAAAGCCAAAAACTAGCTTCTCTATTTTCATCAAATATATATTGCATATCTGCTGTTCACTACAAGCTGAAGAATCTTATACCAATACCTCTAGAAAACTAAACAGAAAGGTCAATAACTTTGGAGGTTTTCAAACATTACTTTTTTGAGGACACATAGGTGACAAGTAACATTGAAAACAAACCCTTTTCGTTGATGTAACTGAAAGACTTATTTGCACAGGAGGAAACATTTTTGAAAAGAATGTGCTCTTGTAATGACTCAGTTAAGCTATCACTAACTTTGCCATACTCATCAGCAAAAGCAAAAGAAGTGAATTTCAAACACCACTGCAGGGGGAGCACCATCTTCTGGGAATAAATGTTCTATATATTTTCTTTAACATAATAATCCATTAAACCAAATATCCCATATGGTCTAGTGGTTAGGATTCCTGCCTTTCACGCAGGCGGCCCGGGTTCGATTCCCGGTGTGGGAGATTTTTAGGTTGCTAAATATTATTGAAAAAATCAACTTTACTTATTCATCACGTACACTTAGCCCAATCTAAGGGTTGAAAGACTAGTCAACACAATGTTCATCAAGCACTGTTAGTGTAGTGGTATCATGCAAGATTCCCATTCTTGCAACCTGGGTTCGATTCCCGGACAGTGCACATGTATTTTAAGTAATTAAATTATTGACTGTACCCCATGACCACAGTTACAATTTCAAGGCATTGCATATTGCCTTAATATCATCTTACACACAATATTGAGGTGGAACTTAGGAAAGCCAAAAACTAGCTTCTGTATTTTCATCAAACATATATTGCTTATCTATTGTTCACTACAAGCTGAAAAATCTTATACCAATAGCTCTAGAAACCTAAATAGAAATGCCATCAACTTTAGTAGTTTTCAAACATTACTTTTTGGAAAGCAAATAAGTGACACATAACACTGAAAAGAAACCCTTTTGGTTAATGTAACTTAAAGACTCTTTTGCACAGGAGGAAATATTTTTTAAAAGAATGTGATCTTGTAATAACTCAATTAAGCTATCACTAACCTTGCCATACTGTTCAGATCTTGCAAAAGAAGTAAGTTTTCTTCAAACACCACCAGAGAGAGAGAGAGAGAGCACCATCTGCTAGGAATAAATGTTCTATATAGTTTTTTCAACATAATATTCAAACTAAATAAATATCCCATATGGCCTAGTAGCTAGGATTCCTGCCTTTCATGAAGGAAACCTAGGTTTGATTCCCGGTGTGGTAAACATTTTAGACTGTACCGCAGGACCACAGTTACAATTTCGAGGCATTGCATATTGCCTAAATACATGTTGTATTATCTTACATGCAATATTGAGGTGAGATTTAGGAAAGCCAAAAACTAGCTTCTCTATTTTCATCAAATATATATTGCATATCTGCTGTTCACTACAAGCTGAAGAATCTTATACCAACACCTCTAGAAAACTAAACAGAAAGGTCAACAACTTTGGAGGTTTTCAAACATTACTTTTTTGAGGACACATAGGTGACAAGTAACATTGAAAACAAACCCTTTTCGTTGATGTAACTGAAAGACTTATTTGCACAGGAGGAAACATTTTTGAAAAGAATGTGCTCTTGTAGTGACTCAGTTAAGCTATCACTAACTTTGCCATACTCATCAGCTATAGCAAAAGAAGTGAATTTCAAACACCACTGCAGGGGGAGCACCATCTTCTGGGAATAAATGTTCTATATATTTTCTTCAACATAATAATCCATCAAACCAAATATCCCATATGGTCTAGTGGTTAGGATTCCTGCCTTTCACGCAGGCGGCCCGGGTTCGATTCCCGGTGTGGGAGATTTTTAGGTTGCTAAATATTATTGAGAAGATCAACTTTACTTATTCATCACGTACACTTAGCCCAATCTAAGGGTTGAAAGACTAGTCAACACAATGTTCATCAAGCACTGTTAGTGTAGTGGTATCATGCAAGATTCCCATTCTTGCGACCTGGGTTCGATTCCCGGACAGTGCACATGTATTTTGAGCAATTAAATTATTGACTGTACCCCATGACCACAGTTACAATTTCAAGGCATTGCATATTGCCTTAATATCATCTTACACACAATATTGAGGTGGAACTTAGGAAAGCCAAAAACTAGCTTCTGTATTTTCATCAAACATATATTGCTTATCTATTGTTCACTACAAGCTGAAAAATCTTATACCAATAGCTCTAGAAACCTAAATAGAAATGCCATCAACTTTAGTAGTTTTCAAACATTACTTTTTGGAAAGCAAATAAGTGACACATAACACTGAAAAGAAACCCTTTTGGTTAATGTAACTTAAAGACTCTTTTGCACAGGAGGAACAATTTTTTAAAAGAATGTGATCTTGTAATAACTCAATTAAGCTATCACTAACCTTGCCATACTGTTCAGATCTTGCAAAAGAAGTAAGTTTTCTTCAAACACCACCAGAGAGAGAGAGAGAGAGAGAGAGCACCATCTGCTAGGAATAAATGTTCTATATAGTTTTTTCAACATAATATTCAAACTAAACAAATATCCCATATGGTCTAGTAGTTAGGATTCCTGTCTTTCATGAAGGAAACCTAAGTTTGATTCCCGGTGTGGTAAACATTTTAGACTGTACCGCAGGACCACAGTTACAATTTCGAGGCATTGCATATTGCCTAAATACATGTTGTATTATCTTACATGCAATATTGAGGTGAGATTTAGGAAAGCCAAATACTAGCTTCTCTATTTTCATCAAATATATATTGCATATCTGCTGTTCACTACAAGCTGAAGAATCTTATACCAATACCTCTAGAAAACTAAACAGAAAGGTCAACAACTTTGGAGGTTTTCAAACATTACTTTTTTGAGGACACATAGGTGACAAGTAACATTGAAAACAAACCCTTTTCGTTGATGTAACTGAAAGACTTATTTGCACAGGAGGAAACATTTTTGAAAAGAATGTGCTCTTGTAGTGACTCAGTTAAGCTATCACTAACTTTGCCATACTCATCAGCTATAGCAAAAGAAGTGAATTTCAAACACCACTGCAGGGGGAGCACCATCTTCTGGGAATAAATGTTCTATATATTTTCTTCAACATAATAATCCATCAAACCAAATATCCCATATGGTCTAGTGGTTAGGATTCCTGCCTTTCACGCAGGCGGCCCGGGTTCGATTCCCGGTGTGGGAGATTTTTAGGTTGCTAAATATTATTGAGAAGATCAACTTTACTTATTCATCACGTACACTTAGCCCAATCTAAGGGTTGAAAGACTAGTCAACACAATGTTCATCAAGCACTGTTAGTGTAGTGGTATCATGCAAGATTCCCATTCTTGCGACCTGGGTTCGATTCCCAGACAGTGCACATGTATTTTAAGTAATTAAATTATTGACTGTACCCCATGACCACAGTTACAATTTCAAGGCATTGCATATTGCCTTAATATCATCTTACACACAATATTGAGGTGGAACTTAGGAAAGCCAAAAACTAGCTTCTGTATTTTCATCAAACATATATTGCTTATCTATTGTTCACTACAAGCTGAAAAATCTTATACCAATAGCTCTAGAAACCTAAATAGAAATGCCATCAACTTTAGTAGTTTTCAAACATTACTTTTTGGAAAGCAAATAAGTGACACATAACACTGAAAAGAAACCCTTTTGGCTATTGTAACTTAAAGACTCTTTTGCACAGGAGGAAATATTTTTTAAAAGAATGTGATCTTGTAATAACTCAATTAAGCTATCACTAACCTTGCCATACTGTTCAGATCTTGCAAAAGAAGTAAGTTTTCTTCAAACACCACCAGAGAGAGAGAGAGAGAGAGCACCATCTGCTAGGAATAAATGTTCTATATAGTTTTTTCAACATAATATTCAAACTAAACAAATATCCCATATGGTCTAGTAGTTAGGATTCCTGTCTTTCATGAAGGAAACCTAGGTTTGATTCCCGGTGTGGTAAACATTTTAGACTGTACCGCAGGACCACAGTTACAATTTCGAGGCATTGCATATTGCCTAAATACATGTTGTATTATCTTACATGCAATATTGAGGTGAGATTTAGGAAAGCCAAAAACTAGCTTCTCTATTTTCATCAAATATATATTGCATATCTGCTGTTCACTACAAGCTGAAGAATCTTATACCAATACCTCTAGAAAACTAAACAGAAAGGTCAATAACTTTGGAGGTTTTCAAACATTACTTTTTTGAGGACACATAGGTGACAAGTAACATTGAAAACAAACCCTTTTCGTTGATGTAACTGAAAGACTTATTTGCACAGGAGGAAACATTTTTGAAAAGAATGTGCTCTTGTAATGACTCAGTTAAGCTATCACTAACTTTGCCATACTCATCAGCAAAAGCAAAAGAAGTGAATTTCAAACACCACTGCAGGGGGAGCACCATCTTCTGGGAATAAATGTTCTATATATTTTCTTTAACATAATAATCCATCAAACCAAATATCCCATATGGTCTAGTGGTTAGGATTCCTGCCTTTCACGCAGGCGGCCCGGGTTCGATTCCCGGTGTGGGAGATTTTTAGGTTGCTAAATATTATTGAAAAAATCAACTTTACTTATTCATCACGTACACTTAGCCCAATCTAAGGGTTGAAAGACTAGTCAACACAATGTTCATCAAGCACTGTTAGTGTAGTGGTATCATGCAAGATTCCCATTCTTGCAACCTGGGTTCGATTCCCGGACAGTGCACATGTATTTTAAGTAATTAAATTATTGACTGTACCCCATGACCACAGTTACAATTTCAAGGCATTGCATATTGCCTTAATATCATCTTACACACAATATTGAGGTGGAACTTAGGAAAGCCAAAAACTAGCTTCTGTATTTTCATCAAACATATATTGCTTATCTATTGTTCACTACAAGCTGAAAAATCTTATACCAATAGCTCTAGAAACCTAAATAGAAATGCCATCAACTTTAGTAGTTTTCAAACATTACTTTTTGGAAAGCAAATAAGTGACACATAACACTGAAAAGAAACCCTTTTGGTTAATGTAACTTAAAGACTCTTTTGCACAGGAGGAAATATTTTTTAAAAGAATGTGATCTTGTAATAACTCAATTAAGCTATCACTAACCTTGCCATACTGTTCAGATCTTGCAAAAGAAGTAAGTTTTCTTCAAACACCACCAGAGATAGAGAGAGAGAGCACCATCTGCTAGGAATAAATGTTCTATATAGTTTTTTCAACATAATATTCAAACTAAATAAATATCCCATATGGCCTAGTAGCTAGGATTCCTGCCTTTCATGAAGGAAACCTAGGTTTGATTCCCGGTGTGGTAAACATTTTAGACTGTACCGCAGGACCACAGTTACAATTTCGAGGCATTGCATATTGCCTAAATACATGTTGTATTATCTTACATGCAATATTGAGGTGAGATTTAGGAAAGCCAAAAACTAGCTTCTCTATTTTCATCAAATATATATTGCATATCTGCTGTTCACTACAAGCTGAAGAATCTTATACCAACACCTCTAGAAAACTAAACAGAAAGGTCAACAACTTTGGAGGTTTTCAAACATTACTTTTTTGAGGACACATAGGTGACAAGTAACATTGAAAACAAACCCTTTTCGTTGATGTAACTGAAAGACTTATTTGCACAGGAGGAAACATTTTTGAAAAGAATGTGCTCTTGTAGTGACTCAGTTAAGCTATCACTAACTTTGCCATACTCATCAGCTATAGCAAAAGAAGTGAATTTCAAACACCACTGCAGGGGGAGCACCATCTTCTGGGAATAAATGTTCTATATATTTTCTTCAACATAATAATCCATCAAACCAAATATCCCATATGGTCTAGTGGTTAGGATTCCTGCCTTTCACGCAGGCGGCCCGGGTTCGATTCCCGGTGTGGGAGATTTTTAGGTTGCTAAATATTATTGAGAAGATCAACTTTACTTATTCATCACGTACACTTAGCCCAATCTAAGGGTTGAAAGACTAGTCAACACAATGTTCATCAAGCACTGTTAGTGTAGTGGTATCATGCAAGATTCCCATTCTTGCGACCTGGGTTCGATTCCCGGACAGTGCACATGTATTTTGAGCAATTAAATTATTGACTGTACCCCATGACCACAGTTACAATTTCAAGGCATTGCATATTGCCTTAATATCATCTTACACACAATATTGAGGTGGAACTTAGGAAAGCCAAAAACTAGCTTCTGTATTTTCATCAAACATATATTGCTTATCTATTGTTCACTACAAGCTGAAAAATCTTATACCAATAGCTCTAGAAACCTAAATAGAAATGCCATCAACTTTAGTAGTTTTCAAACATTACTTTTTGGAAAGCAAATAAGTGACACATAACACTGAAAAGAAACCCTTTTGGTTAATGTAACTTAAAGACTCTTTTGCACAGGAGGAACAATTTTTTAAAAGAATGTGATCTTGTAATAACTCAATTAAGCTATCACTAACCTTGCCATACTGTTCAGATCTTGCAAAAGAAGTAAGTTTTCTTCAAACACCACCAGAGAGAGAGAGAGAGAGAGAGCACCATCTGCTAGGAATAAATGTTCTATATAGTTTTTTCAACATAATATTCAAACTAAACAAATATCCCATATGGTCTAGTAGTTAGGATTCCTGTCTTTCATGAAGGAAACCTAAGTTTGATTCCCGGTGTGGTAAACATTTTAGACTGTACCGCAGGACCACAGTTACAATTTCGAGGCATTGCATATTGCCTAAATACATGTTGTATTATCTTACATGCAATATTGAGGTGAGATTTAGGAAAGCTAAATACTAGCTTCTCTATTTTCATCAAATATATATTGCATATCTGCTGTTCACTACAAGCTGAAGAATCTTATACCAATACCTCTAGAAAACTAAACAGAAAGGTCAATAACTTTGGAGGTTTCGAAAACATTACTTTTTTGAGGACACATTGGTGACAAGTAACATTGAAAACAAACCCTTTTCGTTGATGTAACTTAAAGACTTATTTGCACAGGAGGAAACATTTTTGAAAAGAATGTGCTTTGTAATGACTCAGTTAAGCTATCACTAACTTTGCCATACTCATCAGCTATAGCAAAAGAAGTGAATTTCAAACACCACTGCAGGGGGAGCACCATCTTCTGGGAATAAATGTTCTATATATTTTCTTCAACATAATAATCCATCAAACCAAATATCCCATATGGTCTAGTGGTTAGGATTCCTGCCTTTCACGCAGGCGGCCCGGGTTCGATTCCCGGTGTGGGAGATTTTTAGGTTGCTATATATTATTGAGAAGATCAACTTTACTTATTCATCATGTACAGTTAGCCCAATCTAAGGGTTGAAAGACTAGTCAACACAATGTTCATCAAGCACTGTTAGTGTAGTGGTATCATGCAAGATTCCCATTCTTGCAACCTGGGTTCGATTCCCGGACAGTGCACATGTATCTTAAGCAATTAAATTATTGACTGTACCCACAGTTGCAATTTCAAAACATTGCATATTGCCTTAATATCATCTTACACACAATATTGAGGTGGAACTTAGGAAAGCCAAAAACTAGCTTCTGTATTTTCATCAAACATATATTGCTTATCTATTGTTCACTACAAGCTGAAAAATCTTATACCAATAGCTCTAGAAACCTAAATAGAAATGCCATCAACTTTAGTAGTTTTCAAACATTACTTTTTGGAAAGCAAATAAGTGACACATAACACTGAAAAGAAACCCTTTTGGTTAATGTAACTTAAAGACTCTTTTGCACAGGAGAAAATATTTTTTAAAAGAATGTGATCTTGTAATAACTCAATTAAGCTATCACTAACCTTGCCATACTGTTCAGATCTTGCAAAAGAAGTAAGTTTTCTTCAAACACCACCAGAGAGAGAGACAGAGAGAGAACCATCTGCTAGGAATAAATGTTCTATATAGTTTTTTCAACATAATATTCAAACTAAACAAATATCCCATATGGTCTAGTAGTTAGGATTCCTGCCTTTCATGAAGGAAACCTAGGTTTGATTCCCGGTGTGGTAAACATTTTAGACTGTACCGCAGGACCACAGTTACAATTTCGAGGCATTGCATATTGCCTAAATACATGTTGTATTATCTTACATGCAATATTGAGGTGAGATTTAGGAAAGCCAAAAACTAGCTTCTCTATTTTCATCAAATATATATTGCATATCTGCTGTTCACTACAAGCTGAAGAATCTTATACCAATACCTCTAGAAAACTAAACAGAAAGGTCAACAACTTTGGAGGTTTTCAAACATTACTTTTTTGAGGACACATAGGTGACAAGTAACATTGAAAACAAACCCTTTTCGTTGATGTAACTTAAAGACTTATTTGCACAGGAGGAAACATTTTTGAAAAGAATGTGCTCTTGTAATGACTCAGTTAAGCTATCACTAACTTTGCCATACTCATCAGCTATAGCAAAAGAAGTGAATTTCAAACACCACTGCAGGGGGAGCACCATCTTCTGGGAATAAATGTTCTATATATTTTCTTCAACATAATAATCCATCAAACCAAATATCCCATATGGTCTAGTGGTTAGGATTCCTGCCTTTCACGCAGGCGGCCCGGGTTCGATTCCTGGTGTGGGAGATTTTTAGGTTGCTAAATATTTTTGAGAAGATCAACTTTACTTATTCATCACGTACACTTAGCCCAATCTAAGGGTTGAAAGACTAGTCAACACAATGTTCATCAAGCACTGTTAGTGTAGTGGTATCATGCAAGATTCCCATTCTTGCGACCTGGGTTCGATTCCCGGACAGTACACATGTATCTTAAGCTATTAAATTATTGACTGTACCCCATGACCACAGTTACAATTTCAAGGCATTGCATATTGCCTTAATATCATCTTACACACAATATTGAAGTGGAACTTAGGAAAGCCAAAAACTAGCTTCTGTATTTTCATCAAACATATATTGCTTATCTATTGTTCACTACAAGCTGAAAAATCTTATACCAATAGCTCTAGAAACCTAAATAGAAATGCCATCAACTTTAGTAGTTTTCAAACATTACTTTTTGGAAAGCAAATAAGTGACACATAACACTGAAAAGAAACCCTTTTGGTTAATGTAACTTAAAGACTCTATTGCACAGAAGGAAGTATTTTTTAAAAGAATGTGATCTTGTAATAACTCAATTAAGCTATCACTAACCTTGCCATACTGTTCAGATCTTGCAAAAGAAGTAAGTTTTCTTCAAACACCACCAGAGAGAGAGACAGAGAGAGAACCATCTGCTAGGAATAAATGTTCTATATAGTTTTTTCAACATAATATTCAAACTAAACAAATATCCCATATGGTCTAGTAGTTAGGATTCCTGCCTTTCATGAAGGAAACCTAGGTTTGATTCCCGGTGTGGTAAACATTTTAGACTGTACCGCAGGACCACAGTTACAATTTCGAGGCATTGCATATTGCCTAAATACATGTTGTATTATCTTACATGCAATATTGAGGTGAGATTTAGGAAAGCCAAAAACTAGCTTCTCTATTTTCATCAAATATATATTGCATATCTGCTGTTCACTACAAGCTGAAGAATCTTATACCAATACCTCTAGAAAACTAAACAGAAAGGTCAACAACTTTGGAGGTTTTCAAACATTACTTTTTTGAGGACACATAGGTGACAAGTAACATTGAAAACAAACCCTTTTCGTTGATGTAACTTAAAGACTTATTTGCACAGGAGGAAACATTTTTGAAAAGAATGTGCTCTTGTAATGACTCAGTTAAGCTATCACTAACTTTGCCATACTCATCAGCTATAGCAAAAGAAGTGAATTTCAAACACCACTGCAGGGGGAGCACCATCTTCTGGGAATAAATGTTCTATATATTTTCTTCAACATAATAATCCATCAAACCAAATATCCCATATGGTCTAGTGGTTAGGATTCCTGCCTTTCACGCAGGCGGCCCGGGTTCGATTCCCGGTGTGGGAGATTTTTAGGTTGCTAAATATTTTTGAGAAGATCAACTTTACTTATTCATCACGTACACTTAGCCCAATCTAAGGGTTGAAAGACTAGTCAACACAATGTTCATCAAGCACTGTTAGTGTAGTGGTATCATGCAAGATTCCCATTCTTGCGACCTGGGTTCGATTCCCGGACAGTACACATGTATCTTAAGCTATTAAATTATTGACTGTACCCCATGACCACAGTTACAATTTCAAGGCATTGCATATTGCCTTAATATCATCTTACACACAATATTGAAGTGGAACTTAGGAAAGCCAAAAACTAGCTTCTGTATTTTCATCAAACATATATTGCTTATCTATTGTTCACTACAAGCTGAAAAATCTTATACCAATAGCTCTAGAAACCTAAATAGAAATGCCATCAACTTTAGTAGTTTTCAAACATTACTTTTTGGAAAGCAAATAAGTGACACATAACACTGAAAAGAAACCCTTTTGGTTAATGTAACTTAAAGACTCTATTGCACAGAAGGAAGTATTTTTTAAAAGAATGTGATCTTGTAATAACTCAATTAAGCTATCACTAACCTTGCCATACTGTTCAGATCTTGCAAAAGAAGTAAGTTTTCTTCAAACACCACCAGAGAGAGAGAGAGCACCATCTGCTAGGAATAAATGTTCTATATAGTTTTTTCAACATAATATTCAAACTAAACAAATATCCCATATGGTCTAGTAGTTAGGATTCCTGCCTTTCATGAAGGAAACCTAGGTTTGATTCCCGGTGTGGTAAACATTTTAGACTGTACCGTAGGACCACAGTTACAATTTCGAGGCATTGCATATTGCCTAAATACATGTTGTATTATCTGACATGCAATATTGAGGTGAGATTTAGGAAAGCCAAAAACTAGCTTCTCTATTTTCATCAAATATATATTGCATATCTGCTGTTCACTACAAGCTGAAGAATCTTATACCAATACCTCTAGAAAACTAAACAGAAAGGTCAATAACTTTGGAGGTTTTCAAACATTACTTTTTTGAGGACACATAGGTGACAAGTAACATTGAAAACAAACCCTTTTCGTTGATGTAACTGAAAGACTTATTTGCACAGGTGGAAACATTTTTGAAAAGAATGTGCTCTTGTAATGACTCAGTTAAGCTATCACTAACTTTGCCATACTCATCAGCTATAGCAAAAGAAGTGAATTTCAAACACTACTGCAGGGGGAGCACCATCTTCTGGGAATAAATGTTCTATATATTTTCTTCAACATAATAATCCATCAAACCAAATATCCCATATGGTCTAGTGGTTAGGATTCCTGCCTTTCACGCAGGCGGCCCGGGTTCGATTCCCGGTGTGGGAGATTTTTAGGTTGCTAAATATTTTTGAGAAGATCAACTTTACTTATTCATCACATACACATAGCCCAATCTAAGGGTTGAAAGACTAGTCAACACAATGTTCATCAAGCACTGTTAGTGTAGTGGTATCCTGCAAGATTCCCATTCTTGCGACCTGGGTTCGATTCCCGGACAGTGCACATGTATTTTAAGCAATTAAATTATTGACTGTACCCCATGACCACAGTTACAATTTCAAGGCATTGCATATTACCTTAATATCATCTTACACACAATATTGAGGTGGAACTTAGGAAAGCCAAAAACTAGCTTCTGTATTTTCATTAAACATATATTGCTTATATATTGTTCACTACAAGCTGAAAAATCTTATACCAATAGCTCTAGAAACCTAAATAGAAATGCCATCAACTTTAGTAGTTTTCAAACATTACTTTTTGGAAAGCAAATAAGTGACACATAACACTGAAAAGAAACCCTTTTGGTTAATGTAACTTAAAGACTCTTTTGCACAGGAGGAAATATTTTTTAAAAGAATGTGATCTTGTAATAACTCAATTAAGCTATCACTAACCTTGCCATACTGTTCAGATCTTGCAAAAGAAGTAAGTTTTCTTCAAACACCACCAGAGAGAGAGAGAGAGAGAGAGCACCATCTGCTAGGAATAAATGTTCTATATAGTTTTTTCAACATAATATTCAAACTAAACAAATATCCCATATGGTCTAGTAGTTAGGATTCCTGCCTTTCATGAAGGAAACCTAGGTTTGATTCCCGGTGTGGTAAACATTTTAGACTGTACCGCAGGACCACAGTTACAATTTCGAGGCATTGCATATTGCCTAAATACATGTTGTA
This sequence comes from Sabellastarte sp. h YS-2021, assembly GCA_964017235.1. Classification (NCBI taxonomy): domain Eukaryota; kingdom Metazoa; phylum Annelida; class Polychaeta; order Sabellida; family Sabellidae; genus Sabellastarte; species Sabellastarte sp. h YS-2021. The sequence continues at coordinate 47,938,397 of OZ024928.1, forward strand.
TTATCTTACATGCAATATTGAGGTGAGATTTAGGAAAGCCAAAAACTAGCTTCTCTATTTTCATCAAATATATATTGCATATCTGCTGTTCACTACAAGCTGAAGAATCTTATACCAATACCTCTAGAAAACTAAACAGAAAGGTCAATAACTTTGGAGGTTTTCAAACAAAACTTTTTTTAGGACACATAGGTGACAAGTAACATTGAAAACAAACCCTTTTCGTTGATGTAACTTAAAGACTTATTTGCACAGGAGGAAACATTTTTGAAAAGAATGTGCTCTTGTAATGACTCAGTTAAGCTATCACTAACTTTGCCATACTCATCAGCTATAGCAAAAGAAGTGAATTTCAAACACCACTGCAGGGGGAGCACCATCTTCTGGGAATAAATGTTCTATATATTTTCTTCCACATAATAATCCATCAAACCAAATATCCCATATGGTCAAGTGGTTAGGATTCCTGCCTTTCACGCAGGCGCCCTGGGTTTGATTCCCGGTGTGGGAGATTTTTAGGTTGCTAAATATTTTTGAGAAGATCAACTTTACTTATTCATCACGTACACTTAGCCCAATCTAAGGGTTGAAAGACTAGTCAACACAATGTTCATCAAGCACTGTTAGTGTAGTGGTATCCTGCAAGATTCCCATTCTTGCGACCTGGGTTCGATTCCCGGACAGTGCACATGTATTTTAAGCAATTAAATTATTGACTGTACCCCATGACCACAGTTACAATTTCAAGGCATTGCATATTACCTTAATATCATCTTACACACAATATTGAGGTGGAACTTAGGAAAGCCAAAAACTAGCTTCTGTATTTTCATTAAACATGTATTGCTTATATATTGTTCACTACAAGCTGAAAAATCTTATACCAATAGCTCTAGAAACCTAAATAGAAATGCCATCAACTTTAGTAGTTTTCAAACATTACTTTTTGGAAAGCAAATAAGTGACACATAACACTGAAAAGAAACCCTTTTGGTTAATGTAACTTAAAGACTCTTTTGCACAGGAGGAAATATTTTTTAAAAGAATGTGATCTTGTAATAACTCAATTAAGCTATCACTAACCTTGCCATACTGTTCAGATCTTGCAAAAGAAGTAAGTTTTCTTCAAACACCACCAGAGAGAGAGAGAGCACCATCTGCTAGGAATAAATGTTCTATATAGTTTTTTCAACATAATATTCAAACTAAACAAATATCCCATATGGTCTAGTAGTTAGGATTCCTGCCTTTCATGAAGGAAACCTAGGTTTGATTCCCGGTGTGGTAAACATTTTAGACTGTACCGCAGGACCACAGTTACAATTTCGAGGCATTGCATATTGCCTAAATACATGTTGTATTATCTTACATGCAATATTGAGGTGAGATTTAGGAAAGCCAAAAACTAGCTTCTCTATTTTCATCAAATATATATTGCATATCTGCTGTTCACTACAAGCTGAAGAATCTTATACCAATACCTCTAGAAAACTAAACAGAAAGGTCAACAACTTTGGAGGTTTTCAAACATTACTTTTTTGAGGACACATAGGTGACAAGTAACATTGAAAACAAACCCCTTTTGTTGATGTAACTTAAAGACTTATTTGCACAGGAGGAAACATTTTTGAAAAGAATGTGCTCTTGTAATGACTCAGTTAAGCTATCACTAACTTTGCCATACTCATCAGCTATAGCAAAAGAAGTGAATTTCAAACACCACTGCAGGGGGAGCACCATCTTCTGGGAATAAATGTTCTATATATTTTCTTCAACATAATAATCCATCAAACCAAATATCCCATATGGTCTAGTGGTTAGGATTCCTGCCTTTCACGCAGGCGGCCCGGGTTCCATTCCCGGTGTGGGAGATTTTTAGGTTGCTATATATTATTGAGAAGCTCAACTTTACTTATTCATCATGTACAGTTAGCCCAATCTAAGGGTTGAAAGACTAGTCAACACAATGTTCATCAAGCACTGTTAGTGTAGTGGTATCATGCAAGATTCCCATTCTTGCAACCTGGGTTCGATTCCCGGACAGTGCACATGTATCTTAAGCAATTAAATTATTGACTGTACCCCATGACCACAGTTGCAATTTCAAAACATTGCATATTGCCTTAATATCATCTTACACACAATATTGAGGTGGAACTTAGGAAAGCCAAAAACTAGCTTCTGTATTTTCATCAAACATATATTGCTTATCTATTGTTCACTACAAGCTGAAAAATCTTATACCAATAGCTCTAGAAACCTAACTAGAAATGCCATCAACTTTAGTAGTTTTCAAACATTACTTTTTGGAAAGCAAATAAGTGACACATAACACTGAAAAGAAACCCTTTTGGTTAATGTAACTTAAAGACTCTTTTGCACAGGAGAAAATATTTTTTAAAAGAATGTGATCTTGTAATAACTCAATTAAGCTATCACTAACCTTGCCATACTGTTCAGATCTTGCAAAAGAAGTAAGTTTTCTTCAAACACCACCAGAGAGAGAGACAGAGAGAGAACCATCTGCTAGGAATAAATGTTCTATATAGTTTTTTCAACATAATATTCAAACTAAACAAATATCCCATATGGTCTAGTAGTTAGGATTCCTGCCTTTCATGAAGGAAACCTAGGTTTGATTCCCGGTGTGGTAAACATTTTAGACTGTACCGCAGGACCACAGTTACAATTTTGAGGCATTGCATATTGCCTAAATACATGTTGTATTATCTTACATGCAATATTGAGGTGAGATTTAGGAAAGCCAAAAACTAGCTTCTCTATTTTCATCAAATATATATTGCATATCTGCTGTTCACTACAAGCTGAAGAATCTTATACCAATACCTCTAGAAAACTAAACAGAAAGGTCAACAACTTTGGAGGTTTTCAAACATTACTTTTTTGAGGACACATAGGTGACAAGTAACATTGAAAACAAACCCATTTTGTTGATGTAACTTAAAGACTTATTTGCACAGGAGGAAACATTTTTGAAAAGAATGTGCTCTTGTAATGACTCAGTTAAGCTATCACTAACTTTGCCATACTCATCAGCTATAGCAAAAGAAGTGAATTTCAAACACCACTGCAGGGGGAGCACCATCTTCTGGGAATAAATGTTCTATATATTTTCTTCAACATAATAATCCATCAAACCAAATATCCCATATGGTCTAGTGGTTAGGATTCCTGCCTTTCACGCAGGCGGCCCGGGTTCCATTCCCGGTGTGGGAGATTTTTAGGTTGCTATATATTATTGAGAAGATCAACTTTACTTATTCATCATGTACAGTTAGCCCAATCTAAGGGTTGAAAGACTAGTCAACACAATGTTCATCAAGCACTGTTAGTGTAGTGGTATCATGCAAGATTCCCATTCTTGCAACCTGGGTTCGATTCCCGGACAGTGCACATGTATCTTAAGCAATTAAATTATTGACTGTACCCCATGACCACAGTTGCAATTTCAAAACATTGCATATTGCCTTAATATCATCTTACACACAATATTGAGGTGGAACTTAGGAAAGCCAAAAACTAGCTTCTGTATTTTCATCAAACATATATTGCTTATCTATTGTTCACTACAAGCTGAAAAATCTTATACCAATAGCTCTAGAAACCTAAATAGAAATGCCATCAACTTTAGTAGTTTTCAAACATTACTTTTTGGAAAGCAAATAAGTGACACATAACACTGAAAAGAAACCCTTTTGGTTAATGTAACTTAAAGACTCTTTTGCACAGGAGAAAATATTTTTTAAAAGAATGTGATCTTGTAATAACTCAATTAAGCTATCACTAACCTTGCCATACTGTTCAGATCTTGCAAAAGAAGTAAGTTTTCTTCAAACACCACCAGAGAGAGAGACAGAGAGAGAACCATCTGCTAGGAATAAATGTTCTATATAGTTTTTTCAACATAATATTCAAACTAAACAAATATCCCATATGGTCTAGTAGTTAGGATTCCTGCCTTTCATGAAGGAAACCTAGGTTTGATTCCCGGTGTGGTAAACATTTTAGACTGTACCGCAGGACCACAGTTACAATTTTGAGGCATTGCATATTGCCTAAATACATGTTGTATTATCTTACATGCAATATTGAGGTGAGATTTAGGAAAGCCAAAAACTAGCTTCTCTATTTTCATCAAATATATATTGCATATCTGCTGTTCACTACAAGCTGAAGAATCTTATACCAATACCTCTAGAAAACTAAACAGAAAGGTCAACAACTTTGGAGGTTTTCAAACATTACTTTTTTGAGGACACATAGGTGACAAGTAACATTGAAAACAAACCCTTTTCGTTGATGTAACTTAAAGACTTATTTGCACAGGAGGAAACATTTTTGAAAAGAATGTGCTCTTGTAATGAATCAGTTAAGCTATCACTAACTTTGCCATACTCATCAGCTATAGCAAAAGAAGTGAATTTCAAACACCACTGCAGGGGGAGCACCATCTTCTGGGAATAAATGTTCTATATATTTTCTTCAACATAATAATCCATCAAACCAAATATCCCATATGGTCTAGTGGTTAGGATTCCTGCCTTTCACGCAGGCGGCCCGGGTTCGATTCCCGGTGTGGGAGATTTTTAGGTTGCTAAATATTTTTGAGAAGATCAACTTTACTTATTCATCACGTACACTTAGCCCAATCTAAGGTTTGAAAGACTAGTCAACACAATGTTCATCAACCACTGTTAGTGTAGTGGTATCATGCAAGATTCCCATTCTTGTGACCTGGGTTCGATTCCCGGACAGTGCACATGTATTTTAAGCAATTAAATTATTGACTGTACCCCATGACCACAGTTACAATTTCAAGGCATTGCATATTGCCTTAATATCATCTTACACACAATATTGAGGTGGAACTTAGGAAAGCCAAAAACTAGCTTCTGTATTTTCATCAAACATATATTGCTTATCTATTGTTCACTACAAGCTGAAAAATCTTATACCAATAGCTCTAGAAACCTAAATAGAAATGCCATCAACTTTAGTAGTTTTCAAACATTACTTTTTGGAAAGCAAATAAGTGACACATAACACTGAAAAGAAACCCTTTTGGTTAATGTAACTTAAAGACTCTTTTGCACAGGAGGAAATATTTTTTAAAAGAATGTGATCTTGTAATAACTCAATTAAGCTATCACTAACCTTGCCATACTGTTCAGATCTTGCAAAAGAAGTAAGTTTTCTTCAAACACCACCAGAGAGAGAGAGAGAGAGAGAGAGAGAGAGCACCATCTGCTAGGAATAAATGTTCTATATAGTTTTTTCAACATAATATTGAAACTAAACAAATATCCATTGGGGTCTAGTAGTTAGGATTCCTGCCTTTCATGAAGGAAACCTAGGTTTGATTCCCGGTGTGGTAAACATTTTAGACTGTACCGCAGGACCACAGTTACAATTTCGAGGCATTGCATATTGCCTAAATACATGTTGTATTATCTTACATGCAATATTGAGGTGAGATTTAGGAAAGCCAAAAACTAGCTTCTCTATTTTCATCAAACATATATTGCATATCTGCTGTTCACTACAAGCTGAAGAATCTAAAACCAATACCACTAGAAAACTAAACAGAAAGGTCAATAACTTTGGAGGTTTTCAAACATTACTTTTTTGAGGACACATAGGTGACAAGTAACATTGAAAACAAACCCTTTTCGTTGATGTAACTGAAAGACTTATTTGCACAGGAGGAAACATTTTTGAAAAGAATGTGCTCTTGTAATGACTCAGTTAAGCTATCACTAACTTTGCCATACTCATCAGCAAAAGCAAAAGAAGTGAATTTCAAACACCACTGCAGGGGGAGCACCATCTTCTGGGAATAAATGTTCTATATATTTTCTTTAACATAATAATCCATCAAACCAAATATCCCATATGGTCTAGTGGTTAGGATTCCTGCCTTTCACGCAGGCGGCCCGGGTTCGATTCCCGGTGTGGGAGATTTTTAGGTTGCTAAATATTATTGAAAAAATCAACTTTACTTATTCATCACGTACACTTAGCCCAATCTAAGGGTTGAAAGACTAGTCAACACAATGTTCATCAAGCACTGTTAGTGTAGTGGTATCATGCAAGATTCCCATTCTTGCAACCTGGGTTCGATTCCCGGACAGTGCACATGTATTTTAAGTAATTAAATTATTGACTGTACCCCATGACCACAGTTACAATTTCAAGGCATTGCATATTGCCTTAATATCATCTTACACACAATATTGAGGTGGAACTTAGGAAAGCCAAAAACTAGCTTCTGTATTTTCATCAAACATATATTGCTTATCTATTGTTCACTACAAGCTGAAAAATCTTATACCAATAGCTCTAGAAACCTAAATAGAAATGCCATCAACTTTAGTAGTTTTCAAACATTACTTTTTGGAAAGCAAATAAGTGACACATAACACTGAAAAGAAACCCTTTTGGTTAATGTAACTTAAAGACTCTTTTGCACAGGAGGAAATATTTTTTAAAAGAATGTGATCTTGTAATAACTCAATTAAGCTATCACTAACCTTGCCATACTGTTCAGATCTTGCAAAAGAAGTAAGTTTTCTTCAAACACCACCAGAGATAGAGAGAGAGAGCACCATCTGCTAGGAATAAATGTTCTATATAGTTTTTTCAACATAATATTCAAACTAAATAAATATCCCATATGGCCTAGTAGCTAGGATTCCTGCCTTTCATGAAGGAAACCTAGGTTTGATTCCCGGTGTGGTAAACATTTTAGACTGTACCGCAGGACCACAGTTACAATTTCGAGGCATTGCATATTGCCTAAATACATGTTGTATTATCTTACATGCAATATTGAGGTGAGATTTAGGAAAGCCAAAAACTAGCTTCTCTATTTTCATCAAATATATATTGCATATCTGCTGTTCACTACAAGCTGAAGAATCTTATACCAACACCTCTAGAAAACTAAACAGAAAGGTCAACAACTTTGGAGGTTTTCAAACATTACTTTTTTGAGGACACATAGGTGACAAGTAACATTGAAAACAAACCCTTTTCGTTGATGTAACTGAAAGACTTATTTGCACAGGAGGAAACATTTTTGAAAAGAATGTGCTCTTGTAGTGACTCAGTTAAGCTATCACTAACTTTGCCATACTCATCAGCTATAGCAAAAGAAGTGAATTTCAAACACCACTGCAGGGGGAGCACCATCTTCTGGGAATAAATGTTCTATATATTTTCTTCAACATAATAATCCATCAAACCAAATATCCCATATGGTCTAGTGGTTAGGATTCCTGCCTTTCACGCAGGCGGCCCGGGTTCGATTCCCGGTGTGGGAGATTTTTAGGTTGCTAAATATTATTGAGAAGATCAACTTTACTTATTCATCACGTACACTTAGCCCAATCTAAGGGTTGAAAGACTAGTCAACACAATGTTCATCAAGCACTGTTAGTGTAGTGGTATCATGCAAGATTCCCATTCTTGCGACCTGGGTTCGATTCCCGGACAGTGCACATGTATTTTGAGCAATTAAATTATTGACTGTACCCCATGACCACAGTTACAATTTCAAGGCATTGCATATTGCCTTAATATCATCTTACACACAATATTGAGGTGGAACTTAGGAAAGCCAAAAACTAGCTTCTGTATTTTCATCAAACATATATTGCTTATCTATTGTTCACTACAAGCTGAAAAATCTTATACCAATAGCTCTAGAAACCTAAATAGAAATGCCATCAACTTTAGTAGTTTTCAAACATTACTTTTTGGAAAGCAAATAAGTGACACATAACACTGAAAAGAAACCCTTTTGGTTAATGTAACTTAAAGACTCTTTTGCACAGGAGGAACAATTTTTTAAAAGAATGTGATCTTGTAATAACTCAATTAAGCTATCACTAACCTTGCCATACTGTTCAGATCTTGCAAAAGAAGTAAGTTTTCTTCAAACACCACCAGAGAGAGAGAGAGAGAGAGAGCACCATCTGCTAGGAATAAATGTTCTATATAGTTTTTTCAACATAATATTCAAACTAAACAAATATCCCATATGGTCTAGTAGTTAGGATTCCTGTCTTTCATGAAGGAAACCTAAGTTTGATTCCCGGTGTGGTAAACATTTTAGACTGTACCGCAGGACCACAGTTACAATTTCGAGGCATTGCATATTGCCTAAATACATGTTGTATTATCTTACATGCAATATTGAGGTGAGATTTAGGAAAGCTAAATACTAGCTTCTCTATTTTCATCAAATATATATTGCATATCTGCTGTTCACTACAAGCTGAAGAATCTTATACCAATACCTCTAGAAAACTAAACAGAAAGGTCAATAACTTTGGAGGTTTCGAAAACATTACTTTTTTGAGGACACATTGGTGACAAGTAACATTGAAAACAAACCCTTTTCGTTGATGTAACTTAAAGACTTATTTGCACAGGAGGAAACATTTTTGAAAAGAATGTGCTTTGTAATGACTCAGTTAAGCTATCACTAACTTTGCCATACTCATCAGCTATAGCAAAAGAAGTGAATTTCAAACACCACTGCAGGGGGAGCACCATCTTCTGGGAATAAATGTTCTATATATTTTCTTCAACATAATAATCCATCAAACCAAATATCCCATATGGTCTAGTGGTTAGGATTCCTGCCTTTCACGCAGGCGGCCCGGGTTCGATTCCCGGTGTGGGAGATTTTTAGGTTGCTATATATTATTGAGAAGATCAACTTTACTTATTCATCATGTACAGTTAGCCCAATCTAAGGGTTGAAAGACTAGTCAACACAATGTTCATCAAGCACTGTTAGTGTAGTGGTATCATGCAAGATTCCCATTCTTGCAACCTGGGTTCGATTCCCGGACAGTGCACATGTATCTTAAGCAATTAAATTATTGACTGTACCCACAGTTGCAATTTCAAAACATTGCATATTGCCTTAATATCATCTTACACACAATATTGAGGTGGAACTTAGGAAAGCCAAAAACTAGCTTCTGTATTTTCATCAAACATATATTGCTTATCTATTGTTCACTACAAGCTGAAAAATCTTATACCAATAGCTCTAGAAACCTAAATAGAAATGCCATCAACTTTAGTAGTTTTCAAACATTACTTTTTGGAAAGCAAATAAGTGACACATAACACTGAAAAGAAACCCTTTTGGTTAATGTAACTTAAAGACTCTTTTGCACAGGAGGAAATATTTTTTAAAAGAATGTGATCTTGTAATAACTCAATTAAGCTATCACTAACCTTGCCATACTGTTCAGATCTTGCAAAAGAAGTAAGTTTTCTTCAAACACCACCAGAGATAGAGAGAGAGAGCACCATCTGCTAGGAATAAATGTTCTATATAGTTTTTTCAACATAATATTCAAACTAAATAAATATCCCATATGGCCTAGTAGCTAGGATTCCTGCCTTTCATGAAGGAAACCTAGGTTTGATTCCCGGTGTGGTAAACATTTTAGACTGTACCGCAGGACCACAGTTACAATTTCGAGGCATTGCATATTGCCTAAATACATGTTGTATTATCTTACATGCAATATTGAGGTGAGATTTAGGAAAGCCAAAAACTAGCTTCTCTATTTTCATCAAATATATATTGCATATCTGCTGTTCACTACAAGCTGAAGAATCTTATACCAACACCTCTAGAAAACTAAACAGAAAGGTCAACAACTTTGGAGGTTTTCAAACATTACTTTTTTGAGGACACATAGGTGACAAGTAACATTGAAAACAAACCCTTTTCGTTGATGTAACTGAAAGACTTATTTGCACAGGAGGAAACATTTTTGAAAAGAATGTGCTCTTGTAGTGACTCAGTTAAGCTATCACTAACTTTGCCATACTCATCAGCTATAGCAAAAGAAGTGAATTTCAAACACCACTGCAGGGGGAGCACCATCTTCTGGGAATAAATGTTCTATATATTTTCTTCAACATAATAATCCATCAAACCAAATATCCCATATGGTCTAGTGGTTAGGATTCCTGCCTTTCACGCAGGCGGCCCGGGTTCGATTCCCGGTGTGGGAGATTTTTAGGTTGCTAAATATTATTGAGAAGATCAACTTTACTTATTCATCACGTACACTTAGCCCAATCTAAGGGTTGAAAGACTAGTCAACACAATGTTCATCAAGCACTGTTAGTGTAGTGGTATCATGCAAGATTCCCATTCTTGCGACCTGGGTTCGATTCCCGGACAGTGCACATGTATTTTGAGCAATTAAATTATTGACTGTACCCCATGACCACAGTTACAATTTCAAGGCATTGCATATTGCCTTAATATCATCTTACACACAATATTGAGGTGGAACTTAGGAAAGCCAAAAACTAGCTTCTGTATTTTCATCAAACATATATTGCTTATCTATTGTTCACTACAAGCTGAAAAATCTTATACCAATAGCTCTAGAAACCTAAATAGAAATGCCATCAACTTTAGTAGTTTTCAAACATTACTTTTTGGAAAGCAAATAAGTGACACATAACACTGAAAAGAAACCCTTTTGGTTAATGTAACTTAAAGACTCTTTTGCACAGGAGGAACAATTTTTTAAAAGAATGTGATCTTGTAATAACTCAATTAAGCTATCACTAACCTTGCCATACTGTTCAGATCTTGCAAAAGAAGTAAGTTTTCTTCAAACACCACCAGAGAGAGAGAGAGAGAGAGAGCACCATCTGCTAGGAATAAATGTTCTATATAGTTTTTTCAACATAATATTCAAACTAAACAAATATCCCATATGGTCTAGTAGTTAGGATTCCTGTCTTTCATGAAGGAAACCTAAGTTTGATTCCCGGTGTGGTAAACATTTTAGACTGTACCGCAGGACCACAGTTACAATTTCGAGGCATTGCATATTGCCTAAATACATGTTGTATTATCTTACATGCAATATTGAGGTGAGATTTAGGAAAGCTAAATACTAGCTTCTCTATTTTCATCAAATATATATTGCATATCTGCTGTTCACTACAAGCTGAAGAATCTTATACCAATACCTCTAGAAAACTAAACAGAAAGGTCAATAACTTTGGAGGTTTCGAAAACATTACTTTTTTGAGGACACATTGGTGACAAGTAACATTGAAAACAAACCCTTTTCGTTGATGTAACTTAAAGACTTATTTGCACAGGAGGAAACATTTTTGAAAAGAATGTGCTTTGTAATGACTCAGTTAAGCTATCACTAACTTTGCCATACTCATCAGCTATAGCAAAAGAAGTGAATTTCAAACACCACTGCAGGGGGAGCACCATCTTCTGGGAATAAATGTTCTATATATTTTCTTCAACATAATAATCCATCAAACCAAATATCCCATATGGTCTAGTGGTTAGGATTCCTGCCTTTCACGCAGGCGGCCCGGGTTCGATTCCCGGTGTGGGAGATTTTTAGGTTGCTATATATTATTGAGAAGATCAACTTTACTTATTCATCATGTACAGTTAGCCCAATCTAAGGGTTGAAAGACTAGTCAACACAATGTTCATCAAGCACTGTTAGTGTAGTGGTATCATGCAAGATTCCCATTCTTGCAACCTGGGTTCGATTCCCGGACAGTGCACATGTATCTTAAGCAATTAAATTATTGACTGTACCCACAGTTGCAATTTCAAAACATTGCATATTGCCTTAATATCATCTTACACACAATATTGAGGTGGAACTTAGGAAAGCCAAAAACTAGCTTCTGTATTTTCATCAAACATATATTGCTTATCTATTGTTCACTACAAGCTGAAAAATCTTATACCAATAGCTCTAGAAACCTAAATAGAAATGCCATCAACTTTAGTAGTTTTCAAACATTACTTTTTGGAAAGCAAATAAGTGACACATAACACTGAAAAGAAACCCTTTTGGTTAATGTAACTTAAAGACTCTTTTGCACAGGAGAAAATATTTTTTAAAAGAATGTGATCTTGTAATAACTCAATTAAGCTATCACTAACCTTGCCATACTGTTCAGATCTTGCAAAAGAAGTAAGTTTTCTTCAAACACCACCAGAGAGAGAGACAGAGAGAGAACCATCTGCTAGGAATAAATGTTCTATATAGTTTTTTCAACATAATATTCAAACTAAACAAATATCCCATATGGTCTAGTAGTTAGGATTCCTGCCTTTCATGAAGGAAACCTAGGTTTGATTCCCGGTGTGGTAAACATTTTAGACTGTACCGCAGGACCACAGTTACAATTTCGAGGCATTGCATATTGCCTAAATACATGTTGTATTATCTTACATGCAATATTGAGGTGAGATTTAGGAAAGCCAAAAACTAGCTTCTCTATTTTCATCAAATATATATTGCATATCTGCTGTTCACTACAAGCTGAAGAATCTTATACCAATACCTCTAGAAAACTAAACAGAAAGGTCAACAACTTTGGAGGTTTTCAAACATTACTTTTTTGAGGACACATAGGTGACAAGTAACATTGAAAACAAACCCTTTTCGTTGATGTAACTTAAAGACTTATTTGCACAGGAGGAAACATTTTTGAAAAGAATGTGCTCTTGTAATGACTCAGTTAAGCTATCACTAACTTTGCCATACTCATCAGCTATAGCAAAAGAAGTGAATTTCAAACACCACTGCAGGGGGAGCACCATCTTCTGGGAATAAATGTTCTATATATTTTCTTCAACATAATAATCCATCAAACCAAATATCCCATATGGTCTAGTGGTTAGGATTCCTGCCTTTCACGCAGGCGGCCCGGGTTCGATTCCCGGTGTGGGAGATTTTTAGGTTGCTAAATATTTTTGAGAAGATCAACTTTACTTATTCATCACGTACACTTAGCCCAATCTAAGGGTTGAAAGACTAGTCAACACAATGTTCATCAAGCACTGTTAGTGTAGTGGTATCATGCAAGATTCCCATTCTTGCGACCTGGGTTCGATTCCCGGACAGTACACATGTATCTTAAGCTATTAAATTATTGACTGTACCCCATGACCACAGTTACAATTTCAAGGCATTGCATATTGCCTTAATATCATCTTACACACAATATTGAAGTGGAACTTAGGAAAGCCAAAAACTAGCTTCTGTATTTTCATCAAACATATATTGCTTATCTATTGTTCACTACAAGCTGAAAAATCTTATACCAATAGCTCTAGAAACCTAAATAGAAATGCCATCAACTTTAGTAGTTTTCAAACATTACTTTTTGGAAAGCAAATAAGTGACACATAACACTGAAAAGAAACCCTTTTGGTTAATGTAACTTAAAGACTCTATTGCACAGAAGGAAGTATTTTTTAAAAGAATGTGATCTTGTAATAACTCAATTAAGCTATCACTAACCTTGCCATACTGTTCAGATCTTGCAAAAGAAGTAAGTTTTCTTCAAACACCACCAGAGAGAGAGACAGAGAGAGAACCATCTGCTAGGAATAAATGTTCTATATAGTTTTTTCAACATAATATTCAAACTAAACAAATATCCCATATGGTCTAGTAGTTAGGATTCCTGCCTTTCATGAAGGAAACCTAGGTTTGATTCCCGGTGTGGTAAACATTTTAGACTGTACCGCAGGACCACAGTTACAATTTCGAGGCATTGCATATTGCCTAAATACATGTTGTATTATCTTACATGCAATATTGAGGTGAGATTTAGGAAAGCCAAAAACTAGCTTCTCTATTTTCATCAAATATATATTGCATATCTGCTGTTCACTACAAGCTGAAGAATCTTATACCAATACCTCTAGAAAACTAAACAGAAAGGTCAACAACTTTGGAGGTTTTCAAACATTACTTTTTTGAGGACACATAGGTGACAAGTAACATTGAAAACAAACCCTTTTCGTTGATGTAACTTAAAGACTTATTTGCACAGGAGGAAACATTTTTGAAAAGAATGTGCTCTTGTAATGACTCAGTTAAGCTATCACTAACTTTGCCATACTCATCAGCTATAGCAAAAGAAGTGAATTTCAAACACCACTGCAGGGGGAGCACCATCTTCTGGGAATAAATGTTCTATATATTTTCTTCAACATAATAATCCATCAAACCAAATATCCCATATGGTCTAGTGGTTAGGATTCCTGCCTTTCACGCAGGCGGCCCGGGTTCGATTCCCGGTGTGGGAGATTTTTAGGTTGCTAAATATTTTTGAGAAGATCAACTTTACTTATTCATCACGTACACTTAGCCCAATCTAAGGGTTGAAAGACTAGTCAACACAATGTTCATCAAGCACTGTTAGTGTAGTGGTATCATGCAAGATTCCCATTCTTGCGACCTGGGTTCGATTCCCGGACAGTACACATGTATCTTAAGCTATTAAATTATTGACTGTACCCCATGACCACAGTTACAATTTCAAGGCATTGCATATTGCCTTAATATCATCTTACACACAATATTGAAGTGGAACTTAGGAAAGCCAAAAACTAGCTTCTGTATTTTCATCAAACATATATTGCTTATCTATTGTTCACTACAAGCTGAAAAATCTTATACCAATAGCTCTAGAAACCTAAATAGAAATGCCATCAACTTTAGTAGTTTTCAAACATTACTTTTTGGAAAGCAAATAAGTGACACATAACACTGAAAAGAAACCCTTTTGGTTAATGTAACTTAAAGACTCTATTGCACAGAAGGAAGTATTTTTTAAAAGAATGTGATCTTGTAATAACTCAATTAAGCTATCACTAACCTTGCCATACTGTTCAGATCTTGCAAAAGAAGTAAGTTTTCTTCAAACACCACCAGAGAGAGAGAGAGCACCATCTGCTAGGAATAAATGTTCTATATAGTTTTTTCAACATAATATTCAAACTAAACAAATATCCCATATGGTCTAGTAGTTAGGATTCCTGCCTTTCATGAAGGAAACCTAGGTTTGATTCCCGGTGTGGTAAACATTTTAGACTGTACCGTAGGACCACAGTTACAATTTCGAGGCATTGCATATTGCCTAAATACATGTTGTATTATCTGACATGCAATATTGAGGTGAGATTTAGGAAAGCCAAAAACTAGCTTCTCTATTTTCATCAAATATATATTGCATATCTGCTGTTCACTACAAGCTGAAGAATCTTATACCAATACCTCTAGAAAACTAAACAGAAAGGTCAATAACTTTGGAGGTTTTCAAACATTACTTTTTTGAGGACACATAGGTGACAAGTAACATTGAAAACAAACCCTTTTCGTTGATGTAACTGAAAGACTTATTTGCACAGGTGGAAACATTTTTGAAAAGAATGTGCTCTTGTAATGACTCAGTTAAGCTATCACTAACTTTGCCATACTCATCAGCTATAGCAAAAGAAGTGAATTTCAAACACTACTGCAGGGGGAGCACCATCTTCTGGGAATAAATGTTCTATATATTTTCTTCAACATAATAATCCATCAAACCAAATATCCCATATGGTCTAGTGGTTAGGATTCCTGCCTTTCACGCAGGCGGCCCGGGTTCGATTCCCGGTGTGGGAGATTTTTAGGTTGCTAAATATTTTTGAGAAGATCAACTTTACTTATTCATCACATACACATAGCCCAATCTAAGGGTTGAAAGACTAGTCAACACAATGTTCATCAAGCACTGTTAGTGTAGTGGTATCCTGCAAGATTCCCATTCTTGCGACCTGGGTTCGATTCCCGGACAGTGCACATGTATTTTAAGCAATTAAATTATTGACTGTACCCCATGACCACAGTTACAATTTCAAGGCATTGCATATTACCTTAATATCATCTTACACACAATATTGAGGTGGAACTTAGGAAAGCCAAAAACTAGCTTCTGTATTTTCATTAAACATATATTGCTTATATATTGTTCACTACAAGCTGAAAAATCTTATACCAATAGCTCTAGAAACCTAAATAGAAATGCCATCAACTTTAGTAGTTTTCAAACATTACTTTTTGGAAAGCAAATAAGTGACACATAACACTGAAAAGAAACCCTTTTGGTTAATGTAACTTAAAGACTCTTTTGCACAGGAGGAAATATTTTTTAAAAGAATGTGATC
This sequence comes from Sabellastarte sp. h YS-2021, assembly GCA_964017235.1. Taxonomy (NCBI): domain Eukaryota; kingdom Metazoa; phylum Annelida; class Polychaeta; order Sabellida; family Sabellidae; genus Sabellastarte; species Sabellastarte sp. h YS-2021. The sequence goes on from OZ024928.1 coordinate 47,954,460, forward strand.
TTGTAATAACTCAATTAAGCTATCACTAACCTTGCCATACTGTTCAGATCTTGCAAAAGAAGTAAGTTTTCTTCAAACACCACCAGAGAGAGAGAGAGAGAGAGCACCATCTGCTAGGAATAAATGTTCTATATAGTTTTTTCAACATAATATTCAAACTAAACAAATATCCCATATGGTCTAGTAGTTAGGATTCCTGCCTTTCATGAAGGAAACCTAGGTTTGATTCCCGGTGTGGTAAACATTTTAGACTGTACCGCAGGACCACAGTTACAATTTCGAGGCATTGCATATTGCCTAAATACATGTTGTATTATCTTACATGCAATATTGAGGTGAAATTTAGGAAAGCCAAAAACTAGCTTCTCTATTTTCATCAAATATATATTGCATATCTGCTGTTCACTACAAGCTGAAGAATCTTATACCAATACCTCTAGAAAACTAAACAGAAAGGTCAATAACTTTGGAGGTTTTCAAACAAAACTTTTTTTAGGACACATAGGTGACAAGTAACATTGAAAACAAACCCTTTTCGTTGATGTAACTTAAAGACTTATTTGCACAGGAGGAAACATTTTTGAAAAGAATGTGCTCTTGTAATGACTCAGTTAAGCTATCACTAACTTTGCCATACTCATCAGCTATAGCAAAAGAAGTGAATTTCAAACACCACTGCAGGGGGAGCACCATCTTCTGGGAATAAATGTTCTATATATTTTCTTCCACATAATAATCCATCAAACCAAATATCCCATATGGTCAAGTGGTTAGGATTCCTGCCTTTCACGCAGGCGCCCTGGGTTTGATTCCCGGTGTGGGAGATTTTTAGGTTGCTAAATATTTTTGAGAAGATCAACTTTACTTATTCATCACGTACACTTAGCCCAATCTAAGGGTTGAAAGACTAGTCAACACAATGTTCATCAAGCACTGTTAGTGTAGTGGTATCCTGCAAGATTCCCATTCTTGCGACCTGGGTTCGATTCCCGGACAGTGCACATGTATTTTAAGCAATTAAATTATTGACTGTACCCCATGACCACAGTTACAATTTCAAGGCATTGCATATTACCTTAATATCATCTTACACACAATATTGAGGTGGAACTTAGGAAAGCCAAAAACTAGCTTCTGTATTTTCATTAAACATATATTGCTTATATATTGTTCACTACAAGCTGAAAAATCTTATACCAATAGCTCTAGAAACCTAAATAGAAATGCCATCAACTTTAGTAGTTTTCAAACATTACTTTTTGGAAAGCAAATAAGTGACACATAACACTGAAAAGAAACCCTTTTGGTTAATGTAACTTAAAGACTCTTTTGCACAGGAGGAAATATTTTTTAAAAGAATGTGATCTTGTAATAACTCAATTAAGCTATCACTAACCTTGCCATACTGTTCAGATCTTGCAAAAGAAGTAAGTTTTCTTCAAACACCACCAGAGAGAGAGAGAGAGAGAGCACCATCTGCTAGGAATAAATGTTCTATATAGTTTTTTCAACATAATATTCAAACTAAACAAATATCCCATATGGTCTAGTAGTTAGGATTCCTGCCTTTCATGAAGGAAACCTAGGTTTGATTCCCGGTGTGGTAAACATTTTAGACTGTACCGCAGGACCACAGTTACAATTTCGAGGCATTGCATATTGCCTAAATACATGTTGTATTATCTTACATGCAATATTGAGGTGAAATTTAGGAAAGCCAAAAACTAGCTTCTCTATTTTCATCAAATATATATTGCATATCTGCTGTTCACTACAAGCTGAAGAATCTTATACCAATACCTCTAGAAAACTAAACAGAAAGGTCAATAACTTTGGAGGTTTTCAAACAAAACTTTTTTTAGGACACATAGGTGACAAGTAACATTGAAAACAAACCCTTTTCGTTGATGTAACTTAAAGACTTATTTGCACAGGAGGAAACATTTTTGAAAAGAATGTGCTCTTGTAATGACTCAGTTAAGCTATCACTAACTTTGCCATACTCATCAGCTATAGCAAAAGAAGTGAATTTCAAACACCACTGCAGGGGGAGCACCATCTTCTGGGAATAAATGTTCTATATATTTTCTTCCACATAATAATCCATCAAACCAAATATCCCATATGGTCAAGTGGTTAGGATTCCTGCCTTTCACGCAGGCGCCCTGGGTTTGATTCCCGGTGTGGGAGATTTTTAGGTTGCTAAATATTTTTGAGAAGATCAACTTTACTTATTCATCACGTACACTTAGCCCAATCTAAGGGTTGAAAGACTAGTCAACACAATGTTCATCAAGCACTGTTAGTGTAGTGGTATCCTGCAAGATTCCCATTCTTGCGACCTGGGTTCGATTCCCGGACAGTGCACATGTATTTTAAGCAATTAAATTATTGACTGTACCCCATGACCACAGTTACAATTTCAAGGCATTGCATATTACCTTAATATCATCTTACACACAATATTGAGGTGGAACTTAGGAAAGCCAAAAACTAGCTTCTGTATTTTCATTAAACATATATTGCTTATATATTGTTCACTACAAGCTGAAAAATCTTATACCAATAGCTCTAGAAACCTAAATAGAAATGCCATCAACTTTAGTAGTTTTCAAACATTACTTTTTGGAAAGCAAATAAGTGACACATAACACTGAAAAGAAACCCTTTTGGTTAATGTAACTTAAAGACTCTTTTGCACAGGAGGAAATATTTTTTAAAAGAATGTGATCTTGTAATAACTCAATTAAGCTATCACTAACCTTGCCATACTGTTCAGATCTTGCAAAAGAAGTAAGTTTTCTTCAAACACCACCAGAGAGAGAGAGAGCACCATCTGCTAGGAATAAATGTTCTATATAGTTTTTTCAACATAATATTCAAACTAAACAAATATCCCATATGGTCTAGTAGTTAGGATTCCTGCCTTTCATGAAGGAAACCTAGGTTTGATTCCCGGTGTGGTAAACATTTTAGACTGTACCGCAGGACCACAGTTACAATTTCGAGGCATTGCATATTGCCTAAATACATGTTGTATTATCTTACATGCAATATTGAGGTGAGATTTAGGAAAGCCAAAAACTAGCTTCTCTATTTTCATCAAATATATATTGCATATCTGCTGTTCACTACAAGCTGAAGAATCTTATACCAATACCTCTAGAAAACTAAACAGAAAGGTCAACAACTTTGGAGGTTTTCAAACATTACTTTTTTGAGGACACATAGGTGACAAGTAACATTGAAAACAAACCCCTTTTGTTGATGTAACTTAAAGACTTATTTGCACAGGAGGAAACATTTTTGAAAAGAATGTGCTCTTGTAATGACTCAGTTAAGCTATCACTAACTTTGCCATACTCATCAGCTATAGCAAAAGAAGTGAATTTCAAACACCACTGCAGGGGGAGCACCATCTTCTGGGAATAAATGTTCTATATATTTTCTTCAACATAATAATCCATCAAACCAAATATCCCATATGGTCTAGTGGTTAGGATTCCTGCCTTTCACGCAGGCGGCCCGGGTTCCATTCCCGGTGTGGGAGATTTTTAGGTTGCTATATATTATTGAGAAGCTCAACTTTACTTATTCATCATGTACAGTTAGCCCAATCTAAGGGTTGAAAGACTAGTCAACACAATGTTCATCAAGCACTGTTAGTGTAGTGGTATCATGCAAGATTCCCATTCTTGCAACCTGGGTTCGATTCCCGGACAGTGCACATGTATCTTAAGCAATTAAATTATTGACTGTACCCCATGACCACAGTTGCAATTTCAAAACATTGCATATTGCCTTAATATCATCTTACACACAATATTGAGGTGGAACTTAGGAAAGCCAAAAACTAGCTTCTGTATTTTCATCAAACATATATTGCTTATCTATTGTTCACTACAAGCTGAAAAATCTTATACCAATAGCTCTAGAAACCTAACTAGAAATGCCATCAACTTTAGTAGTTTTCAAACATTACTTTTTGGAAAGCAAATAAGTGACACATAACACTGAAAAGAAACCCTTTTGGTTAATGTAACTTAAAGACTCTTTTGCACAGGAGAAAATATTTTTTAAAAGAATGTGATCTTGTAATAACTCAATTAAGCTATCACTAACCTTGCCATACTGTTCAGATCTTGCAAAAGAAGTAAGTTTTCTTCAAACACCACCAGAGAGAGAGACAGAGAGAGAACCATCTGCTAGGAATAAATGTTCTATATAGTTTTTTCAACATAATATTCAAACTAAACAAATATCCCATATGGTCTAGTAGTTAGGATTCCTGCCTTTCATGAAGGAAACCTAGGTTTGATTCCCGGTGTGGTAAACATTTTAGACTGTACCGCAGGACCACAGTTACAATTTTGAGGCATTGCATATTGCCTAAATACATGTTGTATTATCTTACATGCAATATTGAGGTGAGATTTAGGAAAGCCAAAAACTAGCTTCTCTATTTTCATCAAATATATATTGCATATCTGCTGTTCACTACAAGCTGAAGAATCTTATACCAATACCTCTAGAAAGCTAAACAGAAAGGTCAACAACTTTGGAGGTTTTCAAACATTACTTTTTTGAGGACACATAGGTGACAAGTAACATTGAAAACAAACCCATTTTGTTGATGTAACTTAAAGACTTATTTGCACAGGAGGAAACATTTTTGAAAAGAATGTGCTCTTGTAATGACTCAGTTAAGCTATCACTAACTTTGCCATACTCATCAGCTATAGCAAAAGAAGTGAATTTCAAACACCACTGCAGGGGGAGCACCATCTTCTGGGAATAAATGTTCTATATATTTTCTTCAACATAATAATCCATCAAACCAAATATCCCATATGGTCTAGTGGTTAGGATTCCTGCCTTTCACGCAGGCGGCCCGGGTTCCATTCCCGGTGTGGGAGATTTTTAGGTTGCTATATATTATTGAGAAGATCAACTTTACTTATTCATCATGTACAGTTAGCCCAATCTAAGGGTTGAAAGACTAGTCAACACAATGTTCATCAAGCACTGTTAGTGTAGTGGTATCATGCAAGATTCCCATTCTTGCAACCTGGGTTCGATTCCCGGACAGTGCACATGTATCTTAAGCAATTAAATTATTGACTGTACCCCATGACCACAGTTGCAATTTCAAAACATTGCATATTGCCTTAATATCATCTTACACACAATATTGAGGTGGAACTTAGGAAAGCCAAAAACTAGCTTCTGTATTTTCATCAAACATATATTGCTTATCTATTGTTCACTACAAGCTGAAAAATCTTATACCAATAGCTCTAGAAACCTAAATAGAAATGCCATCAACTTTAGTAGTTTTCAAACATTACTTTTTGGAAAGCAAATAAGTGACACATAACACTGAAAAGAAACCCTTTTGGTTAATGTAACTTAAAGACTCTTTTGCACAGGAGAAAATATTTTTTAAAAGAATGTGATCTTGTAATAACTCAATTAAGCTATCACTAACCTTGCCATACTGTTCAGATCTTGCAAAAGAAGTAAGTTTTCTTCAAACACCACCAGAGAGAGAGACAGAGAGAGAACCATCTGCTAGGAATAAATGTTCTATATAGTTTTTTCAACATAATATTCAAACTAAACAAATATCCCATATGGTCTAGTAGTTAGGATTCCTGCCTTTCATGAAGGAAACCTAGGTTTGATTCCCGGTGTGGTAAACATTTTAGACTGTACCGCAGGACCACAGTTACAATTTTGAGGCATTGCATATTGCCTAAATACATGTTGTATTATCTTACATGCAATATTGAGGTGAGATTTAGGAAAGCCAAAAACTAGCTTCTCTATTTTCATCAAATATATATTGCATATCTGCTGTTCACTACAAGCTGAAGAATCTTATACCAATACCTCTAGAAAACTAAACAGAAAGGTCAACAACTTTGGAGGTTTTCAAACATTACTTTTTTGAGGACACATAGGTGACAAGTAACATTGAAAACAAACCCTTTTCGTTGATGTAACTTAAAGACTTATTTGCACAGGAGGAAACATTTTTGAAAAGAATGTGCTCTTGTAATGAATCAGTTAAGCTATCACTAACTTTGCCATACTCATCAGCTATAGCAAAAGAAGTGAATTTCAAACACCACTGCAGGGGGAGCACCATCTTCTGGGAATAAATGTTCTATATATTTTCTTCAACATAATAATCCATCAAACCAAATATCCCATATGGTCTAGTGGTTAGGATTCCTGCCTTTCACGCAGGCGGCCCGGGTTCGATTCCCAGTGTGGGAGATTTTTAGGTTGCTAAATATTTTTGAGAAGATCAACTTTACTTATTCATCACGTACACTTAGCCCAATCTAAGGTTTGAAAGACTAGTCAACACAATGTTCATCAACCACTGTTAGTGTAGTGGTATCATGCAAGATTCCCATTCTTGTGACCTGGGTTCGATTCCCGGACAGTGCACATGTATTTTAAGCAATTAAATTATTGACTGTACCCCATGACCACAGTTACAATTTCAAGGCATTGCATATTGCCTTAATATCATCTTACACACAATATTGAGGTGGAACTTAGGAAAGCCAAAAACTAGCTTCTGTATTTTCATCAAACATATATTGCTTATCTATTGTTCACTACAAGCTGAAAAATCTTATACCAATAGCTCTAGAAACCTAAATAGAAATGCCATCAACTTTAGTAGTTTTCAAACATTACTTTTTGGAAAGCAAATAAGTGACACATAACACTGAAAAGAAACCCTTTTGGTTAATGTAACTTAAAGACTCTTTTGCACAGGAGGAAATATTTTTTAAAAGAATGTGATCTTGTAATAACTCAATTAAGCTATCACTAACCTTGCCATACTGTTCAGATCTTGCAAAAGAAGTAAGTTTTCTTCAAACACCACCAGAGAGAGAGAGAGAGAGAGAGAGAGAGCACCATCTGCTAGGAATAAATGTTCTATATAGTTTTTTCAACATAATATTGAAACTAAACAAATATCCATTGGGGTCTAGTAGTTAGGATTCCTGCCTTTCATGAAGGAAACCTAGGTTTGATTCCCGGTGTGGTAAACATTTTAGACTGTACCGCAGGACCACAGTTACAATTTCGAGGCATTGCATATTGCCTAAATACATGTTGTATTATCTTACATGCAATATTGAGGTGAGATTTAGGAAAGCCAAAAACTAGCTTCTCTATTTTCATCAAACATATATTGCATATCTGCTGTTCACTACAAGCTGAAGAATCTAAAACCAATACCACTAGAAAACTAAACAGAAAGGTCAATAACTTTGGAGGTTTTCAAACATTACTTTTTTGAGGACACATAGGTGACAAGTAACATTGAAAACAAACCCTTTTCGTTGATGTAACTTAAAGACTTATTTGCACAGGAGGAAACATTTTTGAAAAGAATGTGCTCTTGTAATGACTCAGTTAAGCTATCACTAACTTTGCCATACTCATCAGCTATAGCAAAAGAAGTGAATTTTAAACACCACTGCAGGGGGAGCACCATCTTCTGGGAATAAATGTTCTATATATTTTCTTCAACATAATAATCCATCAAACCAAATATCCCATATGGTCTAGTGGTTAGGATTCCTACCTTTCACGCAGGCGGCCCGGGTTTGATTCCCGGTGTGGGAGATTTTTAGGTTGCTAAATATTTTTGAGAAGATCAACTTTACTTATTCATCATGTACACTTAGCCCAATCTAAGGGTTGAAAGACTAGTCAACACAATGTTCATCAAGCACTGTTAGTGTAGTGGTATCCTGCAAGATTCCCATTCTTGCGACCTGGGTTCGATTCCTGGACAGTGCATATGTATTTTAAGCAATTAAATTATTGACTGTACCCCATGACCACAGTTACAATTTCAAGGCATTGCATATTGCCTTAATATCATCTTACACACAATATTGAAGTGGAACTTAGGAAAGCCAAAAACTAGCTTCTGTATTTTCATCAAACATATATTGCTTATCTATTGTTCACTACAAGCTGAAAAATCTTGTACCAATAGCTCTAGAAACCGAAATAGAAATGCCATCAACTTTAGTAGTTTTCAAACATTACTTTTTGGAAAGCAAATAAGTGACACATAACACTGAAAAGAAACCCTTTTGGTTAATGTAACTTAAAGACTCTTTTGCATAGGAGGAAATATTTTTTAAAAGAATGTGATCTTGTGATAACTCAATTAAGCTATCACTAACCTTGCCATACTGTTCAGATCTTGCAAAAGAAGTAAGTTTTCTTCAAACACCACCAGAGAGAGAGAGAGAGAGAGAGCACCATCTGCTAGGAATAAATGTTCTATATAGTTTTTTCAACATAATATTCAAACTAAACAAATATCCCATATGGTCTAGTAGTTAGGATTCCTGCCTTTCATGAAGGAAACCTAGGTTTGATTCCCGGTGTGGTAAACATTTTAGACTGTACCGCAGGACCACAGTTACAATTTCGAGGCATTGCATATTGCCTAAATACATGTTGTATTATCTTACATGCAATATTGAGGTGAGATTTAGGAAAGCCAAAAACTAGCTTCTCTATCTTCATCAAATATATATTGCATATCTGCTGTTCACTACAAGCTGACGAATCTAAAACCAATACCTCTAGAAAACTAAACAGAAAGGTCAATAACTTTGGAGGTTTTCAAACATTACTTTTTTGAGGACACATAGGTGACAAGTAACATTGAAAACAAACCCTTTTCGTTGATGTAACTTAAAGACTTATTTGCACAGGAGGAAAGATTTTTGAAAAGAATGTGCTCTTGTAATGACTCAGTTAAGCTATCACTAACTTTGCCATACTCATCAGCTATAGCAAAAGAAGTGAATTTCAAACACCACTGCAGGGGGAGCACCATCTTCTGGGAATAAATGTTCTATATATTTTCTTCACCATGATAATCCATCAAACCAAATATCCCATATGGTCTAGTGGTTAGGATTCCTGCCTTTCACGGAGGTCCTCAGTGGCCTAGTGGTTAGCAAGTTTGGCATCTAATCATAGGCTGTCACCTCTGTGGGTTCGAGTCCCACAAGTGGCAATTCTGAGGACCTGTCCCAATATGACCCTGGCTGTTGAACGGGACGTAAAACCCCAACTTTGAAACTTTGATCCTGCCTTTCACCCAGGCGGCCCGGGTTCGATTCCCGGTGTGGGAGATTTTTAGGTTGCTAAATATTTTTGAGAAGATCAACTTTACTTATTCATCACGTACACTTAGCCCAATCTAAGGGTTGAAAGACTAGTCAACACAATGTTCATCAAACACTGTTAGTGTAGTGGTATCCTGCAAGATTCCCATTCTTGCGACCTGGGTTCGATTCCTGGACAGTGCATATGTATTTTAAGCAATTAAATTATTGACTGTACCCCATGACCACAGTTACAATTTCAAGGCATTGCATATTGCCTTAATATCATCTTACACACAATATTGAAGTGGAACTTAGGAAAGCCAAAAACTAGCTTCTGTATTTTCATCAAACATATATTGCTTATCTATTGTTCACTACAAGCTGAAAAATCTTGTACCAATAGCTCTAGAAACCGAAATAGAAATGCCATCAACTTTAGTAGTTTTCAAACATTACTTTTTGGAAAGCAAATAAGTGACACATAACACTGAAAAGAAACCCTTTTGGTTAATGTAACTTAAAGACTCTTTTGCATAGGAGGAAATATTTTTTAAAAGAATGTGATCTTGTGATAACTCAATTAAGCTATCACTAACCTTGCCATACTGTTCAGATCTTGCAAAAGAAGTAAGTTTTCTTCAAACACCACCAGAGAGAGAGAGAGAGAGAGAGAGCACCATCTGCTAGGAATAAATGTTCTATATAGTTTTTTCAACATAATATTCAAACTAAACAAATATCCCATATGGTCTAGTAGTTAGGATTCCTGCCTTTCATGAAGGAAACCTAGGTTTGATTCCCGGTGTGGTAAACATTTTAGACTGTACCGCAGGACCACAGTTACAATTTCGAGGCATTGCATATTGCCTAAATACATGTTGTATTATCTTACATGCAATATTGAGGTGAGATTTAGGAAAGCCAAAAACTAGCTTCTCTATCTTCATCAAATATATATTGCATATCTGCTGTTCACTACAAGCTGACGAATCTAAAACCAATACCTCTAGAAAACTAAACAGAAAGGTCAATAACTTTGGAGGTTTTCAAACATTACTTCTTTGAGGACACATAGGTGACAAGTAACATTGAAAACAAACCCTTTTCGTTGATGTAACTTAAAGACTTATTTGCACAGGAGGAAAGATTTTTGAAAAGAATGTGCTCTTGTAATGACTCAGTTAAGCTATCACTAACTTTGCCATACTCATCAGCTATAGCAAAAGAAGTGAATTTCAAACACCGCTGCAGGGGGAGCACCATCTTCTGGGAATAAATGTTCTATATATTTTCTTCAACATAATAATCCATCAAACCAAATATCCCATATGGTCTAGTGGTTAGGATTCCTGCCTTTCACACAGGCGGCCCGGGTTCGATTCCCGGTGTGGGAGATTTTTAGGTTGCTAAATATTATTGAGAAGATCAACTTTACTTATTCATCACGTACACTTAGCCCAATCTAAGGGTTGAAAGACTAGTCAACACAATGTTCATCAAGCACTGTTAGTGTAGTGGTATCATGCAAGATTCCCATTCTTGCGACCTGGGTTTGATTCCCGGACAGTGCACATGTATTTTAAGCAATTAAATTATTGACTGTACCCCATGACCACAGTTACAATTTCAAGGCATTGCATATTGCCTTAATATCATCTTACACACAATATTGAGGTGGAACTTAGGAAAGCCAAAAACTAGCTTCTGTATTTTCATCAAACATATATTGCTTATCTATTGTTCACTACAAGCTGAAAAATCTTATACCAAAAGCACTAGAAACCTAAATAGAAATGCCATCAACTTTAGTAGTTTTCAAACATTACTTTTTGGAAAGCAAATAAGTGACACATAACACTGAAAAGAAACCCTTTTGGTTAATGTAACTTAAAGACTCTTTTGCACAGGAGGAAATATTTTTTAAAAGAATGTGATCTTGTAATAACTCAATTAAGCTATCACTAACCTTGCCATACTGTTCAGATCTTGCAAAAGAAGTAAGTTTTCTTCAAAAACCACCAGAGAGAGAGAGAGAGCACCATCTGCTAGGAATAAATGTTCTATATAGTTTTTTCAACATAATATTCAAACTAAACAAATATCCCATATGGTCTAGTAGTTAGGATTCCTGCCTTTTATGAAGGAAACCTAGGTTTGATTCCCGGTGTGGTAAACATTTTAGACTGTACCGCAGGACCACAGTTTCAATTTCGAGGCATTGCATATTGCCTAAATACATGTTGTATTATCTTACATGCAATATTGAGGTGAGATTTAGGAAAGCCAAAAACTAGCTTCTCTATTTTCATCAAATATATATTGCATATCTGCTGTTCACTACAAGCTGAAGAATCTTATACCAATACCTCTAGAAAACTAAACAGAAAGGTCAATAACTTTGGAGGTTTTCAAACATTACTTTTTTGAGGACACATAGGTGACAAGTAACATTGAAAACAAACCCTTTTCATTGATGTAACTGAAACACTTATTTGCACAGGAGGAAACACTTTTGAAAAGAATGTGCTCTTGTAATGACTCAGTTAAGCTATCACTAACTTTGCCATACTCATCAGCTATAGCAAAAGAAGTGAATTTCAAAGACCACTGCAAGGGGAGCACCATCTTCTGGGAATAAATGTTCTATATATTTTCTTCAACATAATAATCCATCAAACCAAATATCCCATATGGTCTAGTGGTTAGGATTCCTGCCTTTCACGCAGGTGGCCCGGGTTCGATTCCCGGTGTGGGAGATTTTAAGTTGCTAAATATTATTGAGAAGATCAACTTTACTTATTCATCACGTACACTTAGCCCAATCTAAGGGTTGAAAGACTAGTCAACACAATGTTCATCAAGCACTGTTAGTGTAGTGGTATCATGCAAGATTCCCATTCTTGCGACCTGGGTTCAATTCCCGGACAGTGCACATGTATTTTAAGCAATTAAATTATTGACTGTACCCCATGACCACAGTTACAATTTCAAGGCATTGCATATTGCCTTAATATCATCTTACACACAATATTGAGGTGGAACTTAGGAAAGCCAAAAACTAGCTTCTGTATTTTCATCAAACATATATTGCTTATCTATTGTTCACTACAAGCTGAAAAATCTTATACCAAAAGCTCTAGAAACCTAAATAGAAATGCCATCAACTTTAGTAGTTTTCAAACATTACTTTTTGGAAAGCAAATAAGTGACACATAACACTGAAAAGAAACCCTTTTGGTTAATGTAACTTAAAGACTCTTTTGCACAGGAGGAAATATTTTTTAAAAGAATGTGATCTTGTAATAACTCAATTAAGCTATCACTAACCTTGCCATACTGTTCAGATCTTGCAAAAGAAGTAAGTTTTCTTCAAACACCACCAGAGAGAGAGAGAGAGCACCATCTGCTAGGAATAAATGTTCTATATAGTTTTTTCAACATAATATTCAAACTAAATAAATATCCCATATGGCCTAGTAGCTAGGATTCCTGCCTTTCATGAAGGAAACCTAGGTTTGATTCCTGGTGTGGTAAACATTTTAGACTGTACCACAGGACCACAGTTACAATTTCGAGGCATTGCATATTGCCTAAATACATGTTGTATTATCTTACATGCAATATTGAGGTGAGATTTAGGAAAGCCAAAAACTAGCTTCTCTATTTTCATCAAATATATATTGCATATCTGCTGTTCACTACAAGCTGAAGAATCTTATACAAATACCTCTAGAAAACTAAACAGAAAGGTCAATAACTTTGGAGGTTTTCAAACATTACTTTTTTGAGGACACATAGGTGACAAGTAACATTGAAAACAAACCCTTTTCGTTGATGTAACTGAAAGACTTATTTGCACAGGAGGAAACATTTTTGAAAAGAATGTGCTCTTGTAATGACTCAGTTAAGCTATCACTAACTTTGCCATACTCATCAGCTATAGCAAAAGAAGTGAATTTCAAACACCGCTGCAGGGGGAGCACCATCTTCTGGGAATAAATGTTCTATATATTTTCTTCAACATAATAATCCATCAAACCAAATATCCCATATGGTCTAGTGGTTAGGATTCCTGCCTTTCACGCAGGCGGCCCGGGTTCGATTCCCGGTGTGGGAGATTTTTAGGTTGCTAAATATTATTGAGAAGATCAACTTTACTTATTCATCACGTACACTTAGCCCAATCTAAGGGTTGAAAGACTAGTCAACACAATGTTCATCAAGCACTGTTAGTGTAGTGGTATCATGCAAGATTCCCATTCTTGCGACCTGGGTTTGATTCCCGGACAGTGCACATGTATTTTAAGCAATTAAATTATTGACTGTACCCCATGACCACAGTTACAATTTCAAGGCATTGCATATTGCCTTAATATCATCTTACACACAATATTGAGGTGGAACTTAGGAAAGCCAAAAACTAGCTTCTGTATTTTCATCAAACATATATTGCTTATCTATTGTTCACTACAAGCTGAAAAATCTTATACCAAAAGCACTAGAAACCTAAATAGAAATGCCATCAACTTTAGTAGTTTTCAAACATTACTTTTTGGAAAGCAAATAAGTGACACATAACACTGAAAAGAAACCCTTTTGGTTAATGTAACTTAAAGACTCTTTTGCACAGGAGGAAATATTTTTTAAAAGAATGTGATCTTGTAATAACTCAATTAAGCTATCACTAACCTTGCCATACTGTTCAGATCTTGCAAAAGAAGTAAGTTTTCTTCAAAAACCACCAGAGAGAGAGAGAGAGAGCACCATCTGCTAGGAATAAATGTTCTATATAGTTTTTTCAACATAATATTCAAACTAAACAAATATCCCATATGGTCTAGTAGTTAGGATTCCTGCCTTTTATGAAGGAAACCTAGGTTTGATTCCCGGTGTGGTAAACATTTTAGACTGTACCGCAGGACCACAGTTACAATTTCGAGGCATTGCATATTGCCTAAATACATGTTGTATTATCTTACATGCAATATTGAGGTGAGATTTAGGAAAGCCAAAAACTAGCTTCTCTATTTTCATCAAATATATATTGCATATCTGCTGTTCACTACAAGCTGAAGAATCTTATACCAATACCTCTAGAAAACTAAACAGAAAGGTCAATAACTTTGGAGGTTTTCAAACATTACTTTTTTGAGGACACATAGGTGACAAGTAACATTGAAAACAAACCCTTTTCATTGATGTAACTGAAACACTTATTTGCACAGGAGGAAACACTTTTGAAAAGAATGTGCTCTTGTAATGACTCAGTTAAGCTATCACTAACTTTGCCATACTCATCAGCTATAGCAAAAGAAGTGAATTTCAAAGACCACTGCAAGGGGAGCACCATCTTCTGGGAATAAATGTTCTATATATTTTCTTCAACATAATAATCCATCAAACCAAATATCCCATATGGTCTAGTGGTTAGGATTCCTGCCTTTCACGCAGGCGGCCCGGGTTCGATTCCCGGTGTGGGAGATTTTTAGGTTGCTAAATATTATTGAGAAGATCAACTTTACTTATTCATCACGTACACTTAGCCCAATCTAAGGGTTGAAAGACTAGTCAACACAATGTTCATCAAGCACTGTTAGTGTAGTGGTATCATGCAAGATTCCCATTCTTGCGACCTGGGTTCAATTCCCGGACAGTGCACATGTATTTTAAGCAATTAAATTATTGACTGTACCCCATGACCACAGTTACAATTTCAAGGCATTGCATATTGCCTTAATATCATCTTACACACAATATTGAGGTGGAACTTAGGAAAGCCAAAAACTAGCTTCTGTATTTTCATCAAACATATATTGCTTATCTATTGTTCACTACAAGCTGAAAAATCTTATACCAAAAGCTCTAGAAACCTAAATAGAAATGCCATCAACTTTAGTAGTTTTCAAACATTACTTTTTGGAAAGCAAATAAGTGACACATAACACTGAAAAGAAACCCTTTTGGTTAATGTAACTTAAAGACTCTTTTGCACAGGAGGAAATATTTTTTAAAAGAATGTGATCTTGTAATAACTCAATTAAGCTATCACTAACCTTGCCATACTGTTCAGATCTTGCAAAAGAAGTAAGTTTTCTTCAAACACCACCAGAGAGAGAGAGAGAGCACCATCTGCTAGGAATAAATGTTCTATATAGTTTTTTCAACATAATATTCAAACTAAATAAATATCCCATATGGCCTAGTAGCTAGGATTCCTGCCTTTCATGAAGGAAACCTAGGTTTGATTGCTGGTGTGGTAAACATTTTAGACTGTACCACAGGACCACAGTTACAATTTCGAGGCATTGCATATTGCCTAAATACATGTTGTATTATCTTACATGCAATATTGAGGTGAGATTTAGGAAAGCCAAAAACTAGCTTCTCTATTTTCATCAAATATATATTGCATATCTGCTGTTCACTACAAGCTGAAGAATCTTATACAAATACCTCTAGAAAACTAAACAGAAAGGTCAATAACTTTGGAGGTTTTCAAACATTACTTTTTTGAGGACACATAGGTGACAAGTAACATTGAAAACAAACCCTTTTCGTTGATGTAACTGAAAGACTTATTTGCACAGGAGGAAACATTTTTGAAAAGAATGTGCTCTTGTAATGACTCAGTTAAGCTATCACTAACTTTGCCATACTCATCAGCTATAGCAAAAGAAGTGAATTTCAAACACCGCTGCAGGGGGAGCACCATCTTCTGGGAATAAATGTTCTATATATTTTCTTCAACATAATAATCCATCAAACCAAATATCCCATATGGTCTAGTGGTTAGGATTCCTGCCTTTCACGCAGGCGGCCCGGGTTCGATTCCCGGTGTGGGAGATTTTTAGGTTGCTAAATATTATTGAGAAGATCAACTTTACTTATTCATCACGTACACTTAGCCCAATCTAAGGGTTGAAAGACTAGTCAACACAATGTTCATCAAGCACTGTTAGTGTAGTGGTATCATGCAAGATTCCCATTCTTGCGACCTGGGTTTGATTCCCGGACAGTGCACATGTATTTTAAGCAATTAAATTATTGACTGTACCCCATGACCACAGTTACAATTTCAAGGCATTGCATATTGCCTTAATATCATCTTACACACAATATTGAGGTGGAACTTAGGAAAGCCAAAAACTAGCTTCTGTATTTTCATCAAACATATATTGCTTATCTATTGTTCACTACAAGCTGAAAAATCTTATACCAAAAGCACTAGAAACCTAAATAGAAATGCCATCAACTTTAGTAGTTTTCAAACATTACTTTTTGGAAAGCAAATAAGTGACACATAACACTGAAAAGAAACCCTTTTGGTTAATGTAACTTAAAGACTCTTTTGCACAGGAGGAAATATTTTTTAAAAGAATGTGATCTTGTAATAACTCAATTAAGCTATCACTAACCTTGCCATACTGTTCAGATCTTGCAAAAGAAGTAAGTTTTCTTCAAAAACCACCAGAGAGAGAGAGAGAGAGCACCATCTGCTAGGAATAAATGTTCTATATAGTTTTTTCAACATAATATTCAAACTAAACAAATATCCCATATGGTCTAGTAGTTAGGATTCCTGCCTTTTATGAAGGAAACCTAGGTTTGATTCCCGGTGTGGTAAACATTTTAGACTGTACCGCAGGACCACAGTTACAATTTCGAGGCATTGCATATTGCCTAAATACATGTTGTATTATCTTACATGCAATATTGAGGTGAGATTTAGGAAAGCCAAAAACTAGCTTCTCTATTTTCATCAAATATATATTGCATATCTGCTGTTCACTACAAGCTGAAGAATCTTATACCAATACCTCTAGAAAACTAAACAGAAAGGTCAATAACTTTGGAGGTTTTCAAACATTACTTTTTTGAGGACACATAGGTGACAAGTAACATTGAAAACAAACCCTTTTCATTGATGTAACTGAAACACTTATTTGCACAGGAGGAAACACTTTTGAAAAGAATGTGCTCTTGTAATGACTCAGTTAAGCTATCACTAACTTTGCCATACTCATCAGCTATAGCAAAAGAAGTGAATTTCAAAGACCACTGCAAGGGGAGCACCATCTTCTGGGAATAAATGTTCTATATATTTTCTTCAACATAATAATCCATCAAACCAAATATCCCATATGGTCTAGTGGTTAGGATTCCTGCCTTTCACGCAGGCGGCCCGGGTTCGATTCCCGGTGTGGGAGATTTTTAGGTTGCTAAATATTATTGAGAAGATCAACTTTACTTATTCATCACGTACACTTAGCCCAATCTAAGGGTTGAAAGACTAGTCAACACAATGTTCATCAAGCACTGTTAGTGTAGTGGTATCATGCAAGATTCCCATTCTTGCGACCTGGGTTCAATTCCCGGACAGTGCACATGTATTTTAAGCAATTAAATTATTGACTGTACCCCATGACCACAGTTACAATTTCAAGGCATTGCATATTGCCTTAATATCATCTTACACACAATATTGAGGTGGAACTTAGGAAAGCCAAAAACTAGCTTCTGTATTTTCATCAAACATATATTGCTTATCTATTGTTCACTACAAGCTGAAAAATCTTATACCAAAAGCTCTAGAAACCTAAATAGAAATGCCATCAACTTTAGTAGTTTTCAAACATTACTTTTTGGAAAGCAAATAAGTGACACATAACACTGAAAAGAAACCCTTTTGGTTAATGTAACTTAAAGACTCTTTTGCACAGGAGGAAATATTTTTTAAAAGAATGTGATCTTGTAATAACTCAATTAAGCTATCACTAACCTTGCCATACTGTTCAGATCTTGCAAAAGAAGTAAGTTTTCTTCAAACACCACCAGAGAGAGAGAGAGAGCACCATCTGCTAGGAATAAATGTTCTATATAGTTTTTTCAACATAATATTCAAACTAAATAAATATCCCATATGGCCTAGTAGCTAGGATTCCTGCCTTTCATGAAGGAAACCTAGGTTTGATTCCTGGTGTGGTAAACATTTTAGACTGTACCACAGGACCACAGTTACAATTTCGAGGCATTGCATATTGCCTAAATACATGTTGTATTATCTTACATGCAATATTGAGGTGAGATTTAGGAAAGCCAAAAACTAGCTTCTCTATTTTCATCAAATATATATTGCATATCTGCTGTTCACTACAAGCTGAAGAATCTTATACAAATACCTCTAGAAAACTAAACAGAAAGGTCAATAACTTTGGAGGTTTTCAAACATTACTTTTTTGAGGACACATAGGTGACAAGTAACATTGAAAACAAACCCTTTTCGTTGATGTAACTGAAAGACTTATTTGCACAGGAGGAAACATTTTTGAAAAGAATGTGCTCTTGTAATGACTCAGTTAAGCTATCACTAACTTTGCCATACTCATCAGCTATAGCAAAAGAAGTGAATTTCAAACACCGCTGCAGGGGGAGCACCATCTTCTGGGAATAAATGTTCTATATATTTTCTTCAACATAATAATCCATCAAACCAAATATCCCATATGGTCTAGTGGTTAGGATTCCTGCCTTTCACGCAGGCGGCCCGGGTTCGATTCCCGGTGTGGGAGATTTTTAGGTTGCTAAATATTATTGAGAAGATCAACTTTACTTATTCATCACGTACACTTAGCCCAATCTAAGGGTTGAAAGACTAGTCAACACAATGTTCATCAAGCACTGTTAGTGTAGTGGTATCATGCAAGATTCCCATTCTTGCGACCTGGGTTTGATTCCCGGACAGTGCACATGTATTTTAAGCAATTAAATTATTGACTGTACCCCATGACCACAGTTACAATTTCAAGGCATTGCATATTGCCTTAATATCATCTTACACACAATATTGAGGTGGAACTTAGGAAAGCCAAAAACTAGCTTCTGTATTTTCATCAAACATATATTGCTTATCTATTGTTCACTACAAGCTGAAAAATCTTATACCAAAAGCACTAGAAACCTAAATAGAAATGCCATCCACTTTAGTAGTTTTCAAACATTACTTTTTGGAAAGCAAATAAGTGACACATAACACTGAAAAGAAACCCTTTTGGTTAATGTAACTTAAAGACTCTTTTGCACAGGAGGAAATATTTTTTAAAAGAATGTGATCTTGTAATAACTCAATTAAGCTATCACTAACCTTGCCATACTGTTCAGATCTTGCAAAAGAAGTAAGTTTTCTTCAAAAACCACCAGAGAGAGAGAGAGAGCACCATCTGCTAGGAATAAATGTTCTATATAGTTTTTTCAACATAATATTCAAACTAAACAAATATCCCATATGGTCTAGTAGTTAGGATTCCTGCCTTTTATGAAGGAAACCTAGGTTTGATTCCCGGTGTGGTAAACATTTTAGACTGTACCGCAGGACCACAGTTACAATTTCGAGGCATTGCATATTGCCTAAATACATGTTGTATTATCTTACATGCAATATTGAGGTGAGATTTAGGAAAGCCAAAAACTAGCTTCTCTATTTTCATCAAATATATATTGCATATCTGCTGTTCACTACAAGCTGAAGAATCTTATACCAATACCTCTAGAAAACTAAACAGAAAGGTCAATAACTTTGGAGGTTTTCAAACATTACTTTTTTGAGGACACATAGGTGACAAGTAACATTGAAAACAAACCCTTTTCATTGATGTAACTGAAACACTTATTTGCACAGGAGGAAACACTTTTGAAAAGAATGTGCTCTTGTAATGACTCAGTTAAGCTATCACTAACTTTGCCATACTCATCAGCTATAGCAAAAGAAGTGAATTTCAAAGACCACTGCAAGGGGAGCACCATCTTCTGGGAATAAATGTTCTATATATTTTCTTCAACATAATAATCCATCAAACCAAATATCCCATATGGTCTAGTGGTTAGGATTCCTGCCTTTCACGCAGGCGGCCCGGGTTCGATTCCCGGTGTGGGAGATTTTTAGGTTGCTAAATATTATTGAGAAGATCAACTTTACTTATTCATCACGTACACTTAGCCCAATCTAAGGGTTGAAAGACTAGTCAACACAATGTTCATCAAGCACTGTTAGTGTAGTGGTATCATGCAAGATTCCCATTCTTGCGACCTGGGTTCAATTCCCGGACAGTGCACATGTATTTTAAGCAATTAAATTATTGACTGTACCCCATGACCACAGTTACAATTTCAAGGCATTGCATATTGCCTTAATATCATCTTACACACAATATTGAGGTGGAACTTAGGAAAGCCAAAAACTAGCTTCTGTATTTTCATCAAACATATATTGCTTATCTATTGTTCACTACAAGCTGAAAAATCTTATACCAAAAGCTCTAGAAACCTAAATAGAAATGCCATCAACTTTAGTAGTTTTCAAACATTACTTTTTGGAAAGCAAATAAGTGACACATAACACTGAAAAGAAACCCTTTTGGTTAATGTAACTTAAAGACTCTTTTGCACAGGAGGAAATATTTTTTAAAAGAATGTGATCTTGTAATAACTCAATTAAGCTATCACTAACCTTGCCATACTGTTCAGATCTTGCAAAAGAAGTAAGTTTTCTTCAAACACCACCAGAGAGAGAGAGAGAGCACCATCTGCTAGGAATAAATGTTCTATATAGTTTTTTCAACATAATATTCAAACTAAATAAATATCCCATATGGCCTAGTAGCTAGGATTCCTGCCTTTCATGAAGGAAACCTAGGTTTGATTCCTGGTGTGGTAAACATTTTAGACTGTACCACAGGACCACAGTTACAATTTCGAGGCATTGCATATTGCCTAAATACATGTTGTATTATCTTACATGCAATATTGAGGTGAGATTTAGGAAAGCCAAAAACTAGCTTCTCTATTTTCATCAAATATATATTGCATATCTGCTGTTCACTACAAGCTGAAGAATCTTATACAAATACCTCTAGAAAACTAAACAGAAAGGTCAATAACTTTGGAGGTTTTCAAACATTACTTTTTTGAGGACACATAGGTGACAAGTAACATTGAAAACAAACCCTTTTCGTTGATGTAACTGAAAGACTTATTTGCACAGGAGGAAACATGTTTGAAAAGAATGTGCTCTTGTAATGACTCAGTTAAGCTATCACTAACTTTGCCATACTCATCAGCTATAGCAAAAGAAGTGAATTTCAAACACCGCTGCAGGGGGAGCACCATCTTCTGGGAATAAATGTTCTATATATTTTCTTCAACATAATAATCCATCAAACCAAATATCCCATATGGTCTAGTGGTTAGGATTCCTGCCTTTCACGCAGGCGGCCCGGGTTCGATTCCCGGTGTGGGAGATTTTTAGGTTGCTAAATATTATTGAGAAGATCAACTTTACTTATTCATCACGTACACTTAGCCCAATCTAAGGGTTGAAAGACTAGTCAACACAATGTTCATCAAGCACTGTTAGTGTAGTGGTATCATGCAAGATTCCCATTCTTGCGACCTGGGTTTGATTCCCGGACAGTGCACATGTATTTTAAGCAATTAAATTATTGACTGTACCCCATGACCACAGTTACAATTTCAAGGCATTGCATATTGCCTTAATATCATCTTACACACAATATTGAGGTGGAACTTAGGAAAGCCAAAAACTAGCTTCTGTATTTTCATCAAACATATATTGCTTATCTATTGTTCACTACAAGCTGAAAAATCTTATACCAAAAGCACTAGAAACCTAAATAGAAATGCCATCCACTTTAGTAGTTTTCAAACATTACTTTTTGGAAAGCAAATAAGTGACACATAACACTGAAAAGAAACCCTTTTGGTTAATGTAACTTAAAGACTCTTTTGCACAGGAGGAAATATTTTTTAAAAGAATGTGATCTTGTAATAACTCAATTAAGCTATCACTAACCTTGCCATACTGTTCAGATCTTGCAAAAGAAGTAAGTTTTCTTCAAAAACCACCAGAGAGAGAGAGAGAGCACCATCTGCTAGGAATAAATGTTCTATATAGTTTTTTCAACATAATATTCAAACTAAACAAATATCCCATATGGTCTAGTAGTTAGGATTCCTGCCTTTTATGAAGGAAACCTAGGTTTGATTCCCGGTGTGGTAAACATTTTAGACTGTACCGCAGGACCACAGTTACAATTTCGAGGCATTGCATATTGCCTAAATACATGTTGTATTATCTTACATGCAATATTGAGGTGAGATTTAGGAAAGCCAAAAACTAGCTTCTCTATTTTCATCAAATATATATTGCATATCTGCTGTTCACTACAAGCTGAAGAATCTTATACCAATACCTCTAGAAAACTAAAGGTCCTCAGTGGCCTAGTGGTTAGCAAGTTTGGCATCTAATCATAGGCTGTCACCTCTGTGGGTTCGAGTCCCACAAGTGGCAATTCTGAGGACCTGTCCCAATATGACCCTGGCTGTTGAACGGGACGTAAAACCCCAACTTTGACTTTGACTTTGTCTAGAAAACTAAACAGAAAGGTCAATAACTTTGGAGGTTTTCAAACATTACTTTTTTGAGGACACATAGGTGACAAGTAACATTGAAAACAAACCCTTTTCGTTGATGTAACTGAAAGACTTATTTGCACAGGAGGAAACACTTTTGAAAAGAATGTGCTCTTGTAATGACTCAGTTAAGCTATCACTAACTTTGCCATACTCATCAGCTATAGCAAAAGAAGTGAATTTCAAACACCACTGCAGGGGGAGCACCATCTTCTGGGAATAAATGTTCTATATATTTTCTTCAACATAATAATCCATCAAACCAAATATCCCATATGGTCTAGTGGTTAGGATTCCTGCCTTTCACGCTGGCGGCCCGGGTTCGATTCCCGGTGTGGGAGATTTTTAGGTTGCTAAATATTATTGAGAAGATCAACTTTACTTATTCATCACGTACACTTAGCCCAATCTAAGGGTTGAAAGACTAGTCAACACAATGTTCATCAAGCACTGTTAGTGTAGTGGTATCATGCAAGATTCCCATTCTTGCGACCTGGGTTCAATTCCCGGACAGTGCACATGTATTTTAAGCAATTAAATTATTGACTGTACCCCATGATCACAGTTACAATTTCAAGGCATTGCATATTGCCTTAATATCATCTTACACACAATATTGAGGTGGAACTTAGGAAAGCCAAAAACTAGCTTCTGTATTTTCATCAAACATATATTGCTTATCTATTGTTCACTACAAGCTGAAAAATCTTATACCAAAAGCTCTAGAAACCTAAATAGAAATGCCATCAACTTTAGTAGTTTTCAAACATTACTTTTTGGAAAGCAAATAAGTGACACATAACACTGAAAAGAAACCCTTTTGGTTAATGTAACTTAAAGACTCTTTTGCACAGGAGGAAATATTTTTTAAAAGAATGTGATCTTGTAATAACTCAATTAAGCTATCACTAACCTTGCCATACTGTTCAGATCTTGCAAAAGAAGTAAGTTTTCTTCAAACACCACCAGAGAGAGAGAGAGAGCACCATCTGCTAGGAATAAATGTTCTATATAGTTTTTTCAACATAATATTCAAACTAAATAAATATCCCATATGGCCTAGTAGCTAGGATTCCTGCCTTTCATGAAGGAAACCTAGGTTTGATTCCCGGTGTGGTAAACATTTTAGACTGTACCGCAGGACCACAGTTACAATTTCGAGGCATTGCATATTGCCTAAATACATGTTGTATTATCTTACATGCAATATTGAGGTGAGATTTAGGAAAGCCAAAAACTAGCTTCTCTATTTTCATCAAATATATATTGCATATCTGCTGTTCACTACAAGCTGAAGAATCTTATAGAAATACCTCTAGAAAACTAAACAGAAAGGTCAATAACTTTGGAGGTTTTCAAACATTACTTTTTTGAGGACACATAGGTGACAGGTAACATTGAAAACAAACCCTTTTCGTTGATGTAACTGAAAGACTTATTTGCACAGGAGGAAACATTTTTGAAAAGAATGTGCTCTTGTAGTGACTCAGTTAAGCTATCACTAACTTTGCCATACTCATCAGCTATAGCAAAAGAAGTGAGTTTCAAACATCACTGCAGGGGGAGCACCATCTTCTGGGAATAAATGTTCTATATATTTTCTTCAACATAATAATCCATCAAACCAAATATCCCGTATGGTCTAGTGGTTAGGATTCCTGCCTTTCACCCAGGCGGCCCGGGTTTGATTCCCGGTGTGGGAGATTTTTAGGTTGCTAAATATTATTGAGAAGATCAACTTTACTTATTCATCACATACACTTAGCCCAATCTAAGGGTTGAAAGACTAGTCAACACAATGTTCATCAAGCACTGTTAGTGTAGTGGTATCATGCAAGATTCCCATTCTTGCGACCTGGGTTCAATTCCCGGACAGTGCACATGTATTTTAAGCAATTAAATTATTGACTGTACCCCATGACCACAGTTACAATTTCAAGGCATTGCATATTGCCTTAATATCATCTTACACACAATATTGAGGTGGAACTTTGCTTATCTATTGTTCACTACAAGCTGAAAAATCTTATACCAATAGCTCTATAAACCAAAATAGAAATGCCATCAACTTTAGTAGTTTTCAAACATTACTTTTTGGAAAGCAAATAAGTGACACATAACACTGAAAAGAAACCCTTTTGGTTAATGTAACTTAAAGACTCTTTTGCACAGGAGGAAATATTTTTTAAAAGAATGTGATCTTGTAATAACTCAATTAAGCTATCACTAACCTTGCCATACTGTTCAGATCTTGCAAAAGAAGTAAGTTTTCTTCAAACACCACCAGAGAGAGAGAGAGAGAGCACCATCTGCTAGGAATAAATGTTCTATATAGTTTTTTCAACATAATATTCAAACTAAATAAATATCCCATATGGCCTAGTAGCTAGGATTCCTGCCTTTCATGAAGGAAACCTAGGTTTGATTCCCGGTGTGGTAAACATTTTAGACTGTACCGCAGGACCACAGTTACAATTTCGAGGCATTGCATATTGCCTAAATACATGTTGTATTATCTTACATGCAATATTGAGGTGAGATTTAGGAAAGCCAAAAACTAGCTTCTCTATTTTCATCAAATATATATTGCATATCTGCTGTTCACTACAAGCTGAAGAATCTTATACAAATACCTCTAGAAAATTAAACAGAAAGGTCAATAACTTTGGAGGTTTTCAAACATTACTTTTTTGAGGACACATAGGTGACAAGTAACATTGAAAGCAAACCCTTTTCGTTGATGTAACTGAAAGACTTATTTGCACAGGAGGAAACATTTTTGAAAAGAATGTGCTCTTGTAATGACTCAGTTAAGCTATCACTAACTTTGCCATACTCATCAGCTATAGCAAAAGAAGTGAATTTCAAACACCACTGCAGAGGTAGCACCATCTTCTGGGAATAAATGTTCTATATATTTTCTTCAACATAATAATCCATCAAACCAAATATCCCATATGGTCTAGTGGTTAGGATTCCTGCCTTTCACGCAGGCGGCCCGGGTTCGGATCCCGGTGTGGGAGATTTTTAGGTTGCTAAATATTATTGAGAAGATCAACTTTACTTATTCATCACGTACACTTAGCCCAATCTAAGGGTTGAAAGACTAGTCAACACAATGTTCATCAAGCACTGTTAGTGTAGTGGTATCATGCAAGATTCCCATTCTTGCGACCTGGGTTCAATTCCCGGACAGTGCACATGTATTTTAAGCAATTAAATTATTGACTGTACCCCATGACCACAGTTACAATTTCAAGGCATTGCATATTGCCTTAATATAATCTTACACACAATATTGAGGTGGAACTTAGGAAAGCCAAAAGCTAGCTTCTGTATTTTCATCAAACATATATTGCTTATCTATTGTTCACTACAAGCTGAAAAATCTTATACCAATAGCTCTAGAAACCTAAATAGAAATGCCATCAACTTTAGTAGTTTTCAAACATTACTTTTTGGAAAGCAAATAAGTGACACATAACACTGAAAAGAAACCCTTTTGGTTAATGTAACTTAAAGACTCTTTTGCACAGGAGGAAATATTTTTTAAAAGAATGTGATCTTGTAATAACTCAATTAAGCTATCACTAACCTTGCCATACTGTTCAGATCTTGCAAAAGAAGTAAGTTTTCTTCAAACACCACCAGAGAGAGAGAGAGAGAGCACCATCTGCTAGGAATAAATGTTCTATATAGTTTTTTCAACATAATATTCAAACTAAATAAATATCCCATATGGCCTAGTAGCTAGGATTCCTGCCTTTCATGAAGGAAACCTAGGTTTGATTCCCGGTGTGGTAAACATTTTAGACTGTACCGCAGGACCACAGTTACAATTTCGAGGCATTGCATATTGCCTAAATACATGTTGTATTATCTTACATGCAATATTGAGGTGAGATTTAGGAAAGCCAAAAACTAGCTTCTCTATTTTCATCAAATATATATTGCATATCTGCTGTTCACTACAAGCTGAAGAATCTTATACAAATACCTCTAGAAAACTAAACAGAAAGGTCAATAACTTTGGAGGTTTTCAAACATTACTTCTTTGAGGACACATAGGTGACAAGTAACATTGAAAACAAACCCTTTTCGTTGATGTAACTGAAAGACTTATTTGCACAGGAGGAAACATTTTTGAAAAGAATGTGCTCTTGTAGTGACTCAGTTAAGCTATCACTAACTTTGCCATACTCATCAGCTATAGCAAAAGAAGTGAATTTCAAACACCACTGCAGGGGGAGCACCATCTTCTGGGAATAAATGTTCTATATATTTTCTTCAACATAATAATCCATCAAACCAAATATCCCGTATGGTCTAGTGGTTAGGATTCCTGCCTTTCACGCAGGCGGCCTGGGTTTGATTCCCGGTGTGGGAGATTTTTAGGTTGCTAAATATTATTGAGAAGATCAACTTTACTTATTCATCACGTACACTTAGCCCAATCTAAGGGTTGAAAGACTAGTCAACACAATGTTCATCAAGCACTGTTAGTGTAGTGGTATCATGCAAGATTCCCATTCTTGCGACCTGGGTTCAATTCCCGGACAGTGCACATGTATTTTAAGCAATTAAATTATTGACTGTACCCCATGACCACAGTTACAATTTCAAGGCATTGCATATTGCCTTAATATCATCTTACACACAATATTGAGGTGGAACTTAGGAAAGCCAATAACTAGCTTCTGTATTTTCATCAAACATATATTGCTTATCTATTGTTCACTACAAGCTGAAAAATCTTATACCAAAAGCTCTAGAAACCTAAATAGAAATGCCATCAACTTTAGTAGTTTTCAAACATTACTTTTTGGAAAGCAAATAAGTGACACATAACACTGAAAAGAAACCCTTTTGGTTAATGTAACTTAAAGACTCTTTTGCACAGGAGGAAATATTTTTTAAAAGAATGTGATCTTGTAATAACTCAATTAAGCTATCACTAACCTTGCCATACTGTTCAGATCTTGCAAAAGAAGTAAGTTTTCTTCAAACACCACCAGAGAGAGAGAGAGAGAGAGCACCATCTGCTAGGAATAAATGTTCTATATAGTTTTTTCAACATAATATTCAAACTAAATAAATATCCCATATGGCCTAGTAGCTAGGATTCCTGCCTTTCATGAAGGAAACCTAGGTTTGATTCCCGGTGTGGTAAACATTTTAGACTGTACCGCAGGACCACAGTTACAATTTCGAGGCATTGCATATTGCCTAAATACATGTTGTATTATCTTACATGCAATATTGAGGTGAGATTTAGGAAAGCCAAAAACTAGCTTCTCTATTTTCATCAAATATATATTGCATATCTGCTGTTCACTACAAGCTGAAGAATCTTATACAAATACCTCTAGAAAACTAAACAGAAAGGTCAATAACTTTGGAGGTTTTCAAACATTACTTTTTTGAGGACACATAGGTGACAAGTAACATTGAAAACAAACCCTTTTCGTTGATGTAACTGAAAGACTTATTTGCACAGGAGGAAACATTTTTGAAAAGAATGTGCTCTTGTAATGACTCAGTTAAGCTATCACTAACTTTGCCATACTCATCAGCTATAGCAAAAGAAGTGAATTTCAAACACCACTGCAGAGGTAGCACCATCTTCTGGGAATAAATGTTCTATATATTTTCTTCAACATAATAATCCATCAAACCAAATATCCCATATGGTCTAGTGGTTAGGATTCCTGCCTTTCACGCAGGCGGCCCGGGTTCGGATCCCGGTGTGGGAGATTTTTAGGTTGCTAAATATTATTGAGAAGATCAACTTTACTTATTCATCACGTACACTTAGCCCAATCTAAGGGTTGAAAGACTAGTCAACACAATGTTCATCAAGCACTGTTAGTGTAGTGGTATCATGCAAGATTCCCATTCTTGCGACCTGGGTTCGATTCCCGGACAGTGCACATGTATTTTAAGCAATTAAATTATTGACTGTACCCCATGACCACAGTTACAATTTCAAGGCATTGCATATTGCCTTAATATAATCTTACACACAATATTGAGGTGGAACTTAGGAAAGCCAAAAGCTAGCTTCTGTATTTTCATCAAACATATATTGCTTATCTATTGTTCACTACAAGCTGAAAAATCTTATACCAATAGCTCTAGAAACCTAAATAGAAATGCCATCAACTTTAGTAGTTTTCAAACATTACTTTTTGGAAAGCAAATAAGTGACACATAACACTGAAAAGAAACCCTTTTGGTTAATGTAACTTAAAGACTCTTTTGCACAGGAGGAAATATTTTTTAAAAGAATGTGATCTTGTAATAACTCAATTAAGCTATCACTAACCTTGCCATACTGTTCAGATCTTGCAAAAGAAGTAAATTTTCTTCAAACACCACCAGAGAGAGAGAGAGAGAGCACCATCTGCTAGGAATAAATGTTCTATATAGTTTTTTCAACATAATATTCAAACTAAATAAATATCCCATATGGCCTAGTAGCTAGGATTCCTGCCTTTCATGAAGGAAACCTAGGTTTGATTCCCGGTGTGGTAAACATTTTAGACTGTACCGCAGGACCACAGTTACAATTTCGAGGCATTGCATATTGCCTAAATACATGTTGTATTATCTTACATGCAATATTGAGGTGAGATTTAGGAAAGCCAAAAACTAGCTTCTCTATTTTCATCAAATATATATTGCATATCTGCTGTTCACTACAAGCTGAAGAATCTTATACAAATACCTCTAGAAAACTAAACAGAAAGGTCAATAACTTTGGAGGTTTTCAAACATTACTTTTTTGAGGACACATAGGTGACAAGTAACATTGAAAACAAACCCTTTTCGTTGATGTAACTGAAAGACTTATTTGCACAGGAGGAAACATTTTTGAAAAGAATGTGCTCTTGTAATGACTCAGTTAAGCTATCACTAACTTTGCCATACTCATCAGCTATAGCAAAAGAAGTGAATTTCAAACACCACTGCAGAGGTAGCACCATCTTCTGGGAATAAATGTTCTATATATTTTCTTCAACATAATAATCCATCAAACCAAATATCCCATATGGTCTAGTGGTTAGGATTCCTGCCTTTCACGCAGGCGGCCCGGGTTCGATTCCTGGTGTGGGAGATTTTTAGGTTGCTAAATATTATTGAGAAGATCAACTTTACTTATTCATCACGTACACTTAGCCCAATCTAAGGGTTGAAAGACTAGTCAACACAATGTTCATCAAGCACTGTTAGTGTAGTGGTATCATGCAAGATTCCCATTCTTGCGACCTGGGTTCGATTCCTGGACAGTGCACATGTATTTTAAGCAATTAAATTATTCACTGTACCCCATGACCACAGTTACAATTTCAAGGCATTGCATATTGCCTTAATATCATCTTACACACAATATTGAGGTGGAACTTAGGAAAGCCAAAAACTAGCTTCTGTATTTTCATCAAACATATATTGCTTATCTATTGTTCACTACAAGCTGAAAAATCTTATACCAATAGCTCTAGAAACCTAAATAGAAATGCCATCAACTTTAGTAGTTTTCAAACATTACTTTTTGGAAAGCAAATAAGTGACACATAACACTGAAAAGAAACCCTTTTGGTTAATGTAACTTAAAGACTCTTTTGCACAGGAGGAAATATTTTTTAAAAGAATGTGATCTTGTAATAACTCAATTAAGCTATCACTAACCTTGCCATACTGTTCAGATCTTGCAAAAGAAGTAAGTTTTCTTCAAACACCACCAGAGAGAGAGAGAGAGAGCACCATCTGCTAGGAATAAATGTTCTATATAGTTTTTTCAACATAATATTCAAACTAAATAAATATCCCATATGGCCTAGTAGCTAGGATTCCTGCCTTTCATGAAGGAAACCTAGGTTTGATTCCCGGTGTGGTAAACATTTTAGACTGTACCGCAGGACCACAGTTACAATTTCGAGGCATTGCATATTGCCTAAATACATGTTGTATTATCTTACATGCAATATTGAGGTGAGATTTAGGAAAGCCAAAAACTAGCTTCTCTATTTTCATCAAATATATATTGCATATCTGCTGTTCACTACAAGCTGAAGAATCTTATACAAATACCTCTAGAAAACTAAACAGAAAGGTCAATAACTTTGGAGGTTTTCAAACATTACTTTTTTGAGGACACATAGGTGACAAGTATCATTGAAAACAAACCCTTTTCGTTGATGTAACTGAAAGACTTATTTGCACAGGAGGAAACATTTTTGAAAAGAATGTGCTCTTGTAATGACTCAGTTAAGCTATCACTAACTTTGCCATACTCATCAGCTATAGCAAAAGAAGTGAATTTCAAACACCACTGCAGGGGGAGCACCATCTTCTGGGAATAAATGTTCTATATATTTTCTTCAACATAATAATCCATCAAACCAAATATCCCATATGGTCTAGTGGTTAGGATTCCTGCCTTTCACGCAGGCGGCCCGGGTTCGATTCCCGGTGTGGGAGATTTTTAGGTTGCTAACTATTATTGAGAAGATCAACTTTACTTATTCATCACGTACACTTAGCCCAATCTAAGGGTTGAAAGACTAGTCAACACAATGTTCATCAAGCACTGTTAGTGTAGTGGTATCATGCAAGATTCCCGGACAGTGCACATGTATTTTAAGCAATTAAATTATTGACTGTACCCCATGACCACAGTTACAATTTCAAGGCATTGCATATTGTCTTAATATCATCTTACACACAATATTGAGGTGGAACTTAGGAAAGCCAAAAGCTAGCTTCTGTATTTTCATCAAACATATATTGCTTATCTATTGTTCACTACAAGCTGAAAAATCTTATACCAATAGCTCTAGAAACCTAAATAGAAATGCCATCAACTTTAGTAGTTTTCAAACATTACTTTTTGGAAAGCAAATAAGTGACACATAACACTGAAAAGAAACCCTTTTGGTTAATGTAACTTAAAGACTCTTTTGCACAGGAGGAAATATTTTTTAAAAGAATGTGATCTTGTAATAACTCAATTAAGCTATCACTAACCTTGCCATACTGTTCAGATCTTGCAAAAGAAGTAAGTTTTCTTCAAACACCACCAGAGAGAGAGAGAGAGCACCATCTGCTAGGAATAAATGTTCTATATAGTTTTTTCAACATAATATTCAAACTAAATAAATATCCCATATGGCCTAGTAGCTAGGATTCCTGCCTTTCATGAAGGAAACCTAGGTTTGATTCCCGGTGTGGTAAACATTTTAGACTGTACCGCAGGACCACAGTTACAATTTCGAGGCATTGCATATTGCCTAAATACATGTTGTATTATCTTACATGCAATATTGAGGTGAGATTTAGGAAAGCCAAAAACTAGCTTCTCTATTTTCATCAAATATATATTGCATATCTGCTGTTCACTGCAAGCTGAAGAATCTTATACAAATACCTCTAGAAAACTAAACAGAAAGGTCAATAACTTTGGAGGTTTTCAAACATTACTTCTTTGAGGACACATAGGTGACAAGTAACATTGAAAACAAACCCTTTTCGTTGATGTAACTGAAAGACTTATTTGCACAGGAGGAAACATTTTTGAAAAGAATGTGCTCTTGTAGTGACTCAGTTAAGCTATCACTAACTTTGCCATACTCATCAGCTATAGCAAAAGAAGTGAATTTCAAACACCACTGCAGGGGGAGCACCATCTTCTGGGAATAAATGTTCTATATATTTTCTTCAACATAATAATCCATCAAACCAAATATCCCATATGGTCTAGTGGTTAGGATTCCTGCCTTTCACGCAGGCGGCCCGGGTTCGGATCCCGGTGTGGGAGATTTTTAGGTTGCTAAATATTATTGAGAAGATCAACTTTACTTATTCATCACGTACACTTAGCCCAATCTAAGGGTTGAAAGACTAGTCAACACAATGTTCATCAAGCACTGTTAGTGTAGTGGTATCATGCAAGATTCCCATTCTTGCGACCTGGGTTCGATTCCCGGACAGTGCACATGTATTTTAAGCAATTAAATTATTGACTGTACCCCATGACCACAGTTACAATTTCAAGGCATTGCATATTGCCTTAATATAATCTTACACACAATATTGAGGTGGAACTTAGGAAAGCCAAAAACTAGCTTCTGTATTTTCATCAAACATATATTGCTTATCTATTGTTCACTACAAGCTGAAAAATCTTATACCAATAGCTCTAGAAACCTAAATAGAAATGCCATCAACTTTAGTAGTTTTCAAACATTACTTTTTGGAAAGCAAATAAGTGACACATAACACTGAAAAGAAACCCTTTTGGTTAATGTAACTTAAAGACTCTTTTGCACAGGAGGAAATATTTTTTAAAAGAATGTGATCTTGTAATAACTCAATTAAGCTATCACTAACCTTGCCATACTGTTCAGATCTTGCAAAAGAAGTAAGTTTTCTTCAAACACCACCAGAGAGAGAGAGAGAGCACCATCTGCTAGGAATAAATGTTCTATATAGTTTTTTCAACATAATATTCAAACTAAATAAATATCCCATATGGCCTAGTAGCTAGGATTCCTGCCTTTCATGAAGGAAACCTAGGTTTGATTCCCGGTGTGGTAAACATTTTAGACTGTACTGCAGGACCACAGTTACAATTTCGAGGCATTGCATATTGCCTAAATACATGTTGTATTATCTTACATGCAATATTGAGGTGAGATTTAGGAAAGCCAAAAACTAGCTTCTCTATTTTCATCAAATATATATTGCATATCTGCTGTTCACTACAAGCTGAAGAATCTTATACAAATACCTCTAGAAAACTAAACAGAAAGGTCAATAACTTTGGAGGTTTTCAAACATTACTTTTTTGAGGACACATAGGTGACAAGTAACATTGAAAACAAACCCTTTTCGTTGATGTAACTGAAAGACTTATTTGCACAGGAGGAAACATTTTTGAAAAGAATGTGCTCTTGTAGTGACTCAGGTAAGCTATCACTAACTTTGCCATACTCATCAGCTATAGCAAAAGAAGTGAATTTCAAACACCACTGCAGGGGGAGCACCATCTTCTGGGAATAAATGTTCTATATATTTTCTTCAACATAATAATCCATCAAACCAAATATCCCATATGGTCTAGTGGTTAGGATTCCTGCCTTTCACGCAGGCGGCCCGGGTTCGATTCCCGGTGTGGGAGATTTTTAGGTTGCTAAATATTATTGAGAAAATCAACTTTACTTATTCATCACGTACACTTAGCCCAATCTAAGGGTTGAAAGACTAGTCAACACAATGTTCATCAAGCACTGTTAGTGTAGTGGTATCATGCAAGATTCCCATTCTTGCGACCTGGGTTCGATTCCCGAACAGTGCACATGTATTTTAAGCAATTAAATTATTGACTGTACCCCATGACCACAGTTACAATTTCAAGGCATTGCATATTGCCTTAATATCATCTTACACACAATATTGAGGTGGAAATTAGGAAAGCCAAAAACTAGCTTCTGTATTTTCATCAAACATATATTGCTTATCTATTGTTCACTACAAGCTGAAAAATCTTATACCAATAGCTCTAGAAACCTAAATAGAAATGCCATCAACTTTAGTAGTTTTCAAACATTACTTTTTGGAAAGCAAATAAGTGACACATAACACTGAAAAGAAACCCTTTTGGTTAATGTAACTTAAAGACTCTTTTGCACAGGAGGAAATATTTTTTAAAAGAATGTGATCTTGTAATAACTCAATTAAGCTATCACTAACCTTGCCATACTGTTCAGATCTTGCAAAAGAAGTAAGTTTTCTTCAAACACCACCAGAGAGAGAGAGAGAGAGCACCATCTGCTAGGAATAAATGTTCTATATAGTTTTTTCAACATAATATTCAAACTAAATAAATATCCCATATGGCCTAGTAGCTAGGATTCCTGCCTTTCATGAAGGAAACCTAGGTTTGATTCCCGGTGTGGTAAACATTTTAGACTGTACCGCAGGACCACAGTTACAATTTCGAGGCATTGCATATTGCCTAAATACATGTTGTATTATCTTACATGCAATATTGAGGTGAGATTTAGGAAAGCCAAAAACTAGCTTCTCTATTTTCATCAAATATATATTGCATATCTGCTGTTCACTACAAGCTGAAGAATCTTATACAAATACCTCTAGAAAACTAAACAGAAAGGTCAATAACTTTGGAGGT
The DNA here is from genome assembly GCA_964017235.1 of Sabellastarte sp. h YS-2021. Classification (NCBI taxonomy): domain Eukaryota; kingdom Metazoa; phylum Annelida; class Polychaeta; order Sabellida; family Sabellidae; genus Sabellastarte; species Sabellastarte sp. h YS-2021. The sequence goes on from OZ024928.1 coordinate 47,989,308, forward strand.
TTTCAAACATTACTTCTTTGAGGACACATAGGTGACAAGTAACATTGAAAACAAACCCTTTTCGTTGATGTAACTGAAAGACTTATTTGCACAGGAGGAAACATTTTTGAAAAGAATGTGCTCTTGTAGTGACTCAGTTAAGCTATCACTAACTTTGCCATACTCATCAGCTATAGCAAAAGAAGTGAATTTCAAACACCACTGCAGGGGGAGCACCATCTTCTGGGAATAAATGTTCTATATATTTTCTTCAACATAATAATCCATCAAACCAAATATCCCATATGGTCTAGTGGTTAGGATTCCTGCCTTTCACGCAGGCGGCCCGGGTTCGGATCCCGGTGTGGGAGATTTTTAGGTTGCTAAATATTATTGAGAAGATCAACTTTACTTATTCATCACGTACACTTAGCCCAATCTAAGGGTTGAAAGACTAGTCAACACAATGTTCATCAAGCACTGTTAGTGTAGTGGTATCATGCAAGATTCCCATTCTTGCGACCTGGGTTCGATTCCCGGACAGTGCACATGTATTTTAAGCAATTAAATTATTGACTGTACCCCATGACCACAGTTACAATTTCAAGGCATTGCATATTGCCTTAATATAATCTTACACACAATATTGAGGTGGAAATTAGGAAAGCCAAAAACTAGCTTCTGTATTTTCATCAAACATATATTGCTTATCTATTGTTCACTACAAGCTGAAAAATCTTATACCAATAGCTCTAGAAACCTAAATAGAAATGCCATCAACTTTAGTAGTTTTCAAACATTACTTTTTGGAAAGCAAATAAGTGACACATAACACTGAAAAGAAACCCTTTTGGTTAATGTAACTTAAAGACTCTTTTGCACAGGAGGAAATATTTTTTAAAAGAATGTGATCTTGTAATAACTCAATTAAGCTATCACTAACCTTGCCATACTGTTCAGATCTTGCAAAAGAAGTAAGTTTTCTTCAAACACCACCAGAGAGAGAGAGAGAGCACCATCTGCTAGGAATAAATGTTCTATATAGTTTTTTCAACATAATATTCAAACTAAATAAATATCCCATATGGCCTAGTAGCTAGGATTCCTGCCTTTCATGAAGGAAACCTAGGTTTGATTCCCGATGTGGTAAACATTTTAGACTGTACCGCAGGACCACAGTTACAATTTCGAGGCATTGCATATTGCCTAAATACATGTTGTATTATCTTACATGCAATATTGAGGTGAGATTTAGGAAAGCCAAAAACTAGCTTCTCTATTTTCATCAAATATATATTGCATATCTGCTGTTCACTACAAGCTGAAGAATCTTATACAAATACCTCTCGAAAACTAAACAGAAAGGTCAATAACTTTGGAGGTTTTCAAACATTACTTTTTTGAGGACACATAGGTGACAAGTAACATTGAAAACAAACCCTTTTCGTTGATGTAACTGAAAGACTTATTTGCACAGGAGGAAACATTTTTGAAAAGAATGTGCTCTTGTAGTGACTCAGTTAAGCTATCACTAACTTTGCCATACTCATCAGCTATAGCAAAAGAAGTGAATTTCAAACACCACTGCAGGGGGAGCACCATCTTCTGGGAATAAATGTTCTTAGCCCAATCTAAGGGTTGAAAGACTAGTCAACACAATGTTCATCAAGCACTGTTAGTGTAGTGGTATCATGCTAGATTCCCATTCTTGCGACCTGGGTTCGATTCCCGGACAGTGCACATGTATTTTAAGCAATTAAATTATTGACTGTACCCCATGACCACAGTTACAATTTCAAGGCATTGCATATTGCCTTAATATAATCTTACACACAATATTGAGGTGGAAATTAGGAAAGCCAAAAACTAGCTTCTGTATTTTCATCAAACATATATTGCTTATCTATTGTTCACTACAAGCTGAAAAATCTTATACCAATAGCTCTAGAAACCTAAATAGAAATGCCATCAACTTTAGTAGTTTTCAAACATTACTTTTTGGAAAGCAAATAAGTGACACATAACACTGAAAAGAAACCCTTTTGGTTAATGTAACTTAAAGACTCTTTTGCACAGGAGGAAATATTTTTTAAAAGAATGTGATCTTGTAATAACTCAATTAAGCTATCACTAACCTTGCCATACTGTTCAGATCTTGCAAAAGAAGTAAGTTTTCTTCAAACACCACCAGAGAGAGAGAGAGAGAGCACCATCTGCTAGGAATAAATGTTCTATATAGTTTTTTCAACATAATATTCAAACTAAATAAATATCCCATATGGCCTAGTAGCTAGGATTCCTGCCTTTCATGAAGGAAACCTAGGTTTGATTCCCGGTGTGGTAAACATTTTAGACTGTACTGCAGGACCACAGTTACAATTTCGAGGCATTGCATATTGCCTAAATACATGTTGTATTATCTTACATGCAATATTGAGGTGAGATTTAGGAAAGCCAAAAACTAGCTTCTCTATTTTCATCAAATATATATTGCATATCTGCTGTTCACTACAAGCTGAAGAATCTTATACAAATACCTCTAGAAAACTAAACAGAAAGGTCAATAACTTTGGAGGTTTTCAAACATTACTTTTTTGAGGACACATAGGTGACAAGTAACATTGAAAACAAACCCTTTTCGTTGATGTAACTGAAAGACTTATTTGCACAGGAGGAAACATTTTTGAAAAGAATGTGCTCTTGTAATGACTCAGTTAAGCTATCACTAACTTTGCCATACTCATCAGCTATAGCAAAAGAAGTGAATTTCAAACACCACTGCAGAGGTAGCACCATCTTCTGGGAATAAATGTTCTATATATTTTCTTCAACATAATAATCCATCAAACCAAATATCCCATATGGTCTAGTGGTTAGGATTCCTGCCTTTCACGCAGGCGGCCCGGGTTCGATTCCTGGTGTGGGAGATTTTTAGGTTGCTAAATATTATTGAGAAGATCAACTTTACTTATTCATCACGTACACTTAGCCCAATCTAAGGGTTGAAAGACTAGTCAACACAATGTTCATCAAGCACTGTTAGTGTAGTGGTATCATGCAAGATTCCCATTCTTGCGACCTGGGTTCGATTCCTGGACAGTGCACATGTATTTTAAGCAATTAAATTATTCACTGTACCCCATGACCACAGTTACAATTTCAAGGCATTGCATATTGCCTTAATATAATCTTACACACAATATTGAGGTGGAACTTAGGAAAGCCAAAAACTAGCTTCTGTATTTTCATCAAACATATATTGCTTATCTATTGTTCACTACAAGCTGAAAAATCTTATACCAATAGCTCTAGAAACCTAAATAGAAATGCCATCAACTTTAGTAGTTTTCAAACATTACTTTTTGGAAAGCAAATAAGTGACACATAACACTGAAAAGAAACCCTTTTGGTTAATGTAACTTAAAGACTCTTTTGCACAGGAGGAAATATTTTTTAAAAGAATGTGATCTTGTAATAACTCAATTAAGCTATCACTAACCTTGCCATACTGTTCAGATCTTGCAAAAGAAGTAAGTTTTCTTCAAACACCACCAGAGAGAGAGAGAGAGAGCACCATCTGCTAGGAATAAATGTTCTATATAGTTTTTTCAACATAATATTCAAACTAAATAAATATCCCATATGGCCTAGTAGCTAGGATTCCTGCCTTTCATGAAGGAAACCTAGGTTTGATTCCCGGTGTGGTAAACATTTTAGACTGTACCGCAGGACCACAGTTACAATTTCGAGGCATTGCATATTGCCTAAATACATGTTGTATTATCTTACATGCAATATTGAGGTGAGATTTAGGAAAGCCAAAAACTAGCTTCTCTATTTTCATCAAATATATATTGCATATCTGCTGTTCACTACAAGCTGAAGAATCTTATACAAATACCTCTAGAAAACTAAACAGAAAGGTCAATAACTTTGGAGGTTTTCAAACATTACTTTTTTGAGGACACATAGGTGACAAGTATCATTGAAAACAAACCCTTTTCGTTGATGTAACTGAAAGACTTATTTGCACAGGAGGAAACATTTTTGAAAAGAATGTGCTCTTGTAATGACTCAGTTAAGCTATCACTAACTTTGCCATACTCATCAGCTATAGCAAAAGAAGTGAATTTCAAACACCACTGCAGGGGGAGCACCATCTTCTGGGAATAAATGTTCTATATATTTTCTTCAACATAATAATCCATCAAACCAAATATCCCATATGGTCTAGTGGTTAGGATTCCTGCCTTTCACGCAGGCGGCCCGGGTTCGATTCCCGGTGTGGGAGATTTTTAGGTTGCTAACTATTATTGAGAAGATCAACTTTACTTATTCATCACGTACACTTAGCCCAATCTAAGGGTTGAAAGACTAGTCAACACAATGTTCATCAAGCACTGTTAGTGTAGTGGTATCATGCAAGATTCCCGGACAGTGCACATGTATTTTAAGCAATTAAATTATTGACTGTACCCCATGACCACAGTTACAATTTCAAGGCATTGCATATTGTCTTAATATCATCTTACACACAATATTGAGGTGGAACTTAGGAAAGCCAAAAGCTAGCTTCTGTATTTTCATCAAACATATATTGCTTATCTATTGTTCACTACAAGCTGAAAAATCTTATACCAATAGCTCTAGAAACCTAAATAGAAATGCCATCAACTTTAGTAGTTTTCAAACATTACTTTTTGGAAAGCAAATAAGTGACACATAACACTGAAAAGAAACCCTTTTGGTTAATGTAACTTAAAGACTCTTTTGCACAGGAGGAAATATTTTTTAAAAGAATGTGATCTTGTAATAACTCAATTAAGCTATCACTAACCTTGCCATACTGTTCAGATCTTGCAAAAGAAGTAAGTTTTCTTCAAACACCACCAGAGAGAGAGAGAGAGCACCATCTGCTAGGAATAAATGTTCTATATAGTTTTTTCAACATAATATTCAAACTAAATAAATATCCCATATGGCCTAGTAGCTAGGATTCCTGCCTTTCATGAAGGAAACCTAGGTTTGATTCCCGGTGTGGTAAACATTTTAGACTGTACCGCAGGACCACAGTTACAATTTCGAGGCATTGCATATTGCCTAAATACATGTTGTATTATCTTACATGCAATATTGAGGTGAGATTTAGGAAAGCCAAAAACTAGCTTCTCTATTTTCATCAAATATATATTGCATATCTGCTGTTCACTGCAAGCTGAAGAATCTTATACAAATACCTCTAGAAAACTAAACAGAAAGGTCAATAACTTTGGAGGTTTTCAAACATTACTTCTTTGAGGACACATAGGTGACAAGTAACATTGAAAACAAACCCTTTTCGTTGATGTAACTGAAAGACTTATTTGCACAGGAGGAAACATTTTTGAAAAGAATGTGCTCTTGTAGTGACTCAGTTAAGCTATCACTAACTTTGCCATACTCATCAGCTATAGCAAAAGAAGTGAATTTCAAACACCACTGCAGGGGGAGCACCATCTTCTGGGAATAAATGTTCTATATATTTTCTTCAACATAATAATCCATCAAACCAAATATCCCATATGGTCTAGTGGTTAGGATTCCTGCCTTTCACGCAGGCGGCCCGGGTTCGGATCCCGGTGTGGGAGATTTTTAGGTTGCTAAATATTATTGAGAAGATCAACTTTACTTATTCATCACGTACACTTAGCCCAATCTAAGGGTTGAAAGACTAGTCAACACAATGTTCATCAAGCACTGTTAGTGTAGTGGTATCATGCAAGATTCCCATTCTTGCGACCTGGGTTCGATTCCCGGACAGTGCACATGTATTTTAAGCAATTAAATTATTGACTGTACCCCATGACCACAGTTACAATTTCAAGGCATTGCATATTGCCTTAATATAATCTTACACACAATATTGAGGTGGAAATTAGGAAAGCCAAAAACTAGCTTCTGTATTTTCATCAAACATATATTGCTTATCTATTGTTCACTACAAGCTGAAAAATCTTATACCAATAGCTCTAGAAACCTAAATAGAAATGCCATCAACTTTAGTAGTTTTCAAACATTACTTTTTGGAAAGCAAATAAGTGACACATAACACTGAAAAGAAACCCTTTTGGTTAATGTAACTTAAAGACTCTTTTGCACAGGAGGAAATATTTTTTAAAAGAATGTGATCTTGTAATAACTCAATTAAGCTATCACTAACCTTGCCATACTGTTCAGATCTTGCAAAAGAAGTAAGTTTTCTTCAAACACCACCAGAGAGAGAGAGAGAGCACCATCTGCTAGGAATAAATGTTCTATATAGTTTTTTCAACATAATATTCAAACTAAATAAATATCCCATATGGCCTAGTAGCTAGGATTCCTGCCTTTCATGAAGGAAACCTAGGTTTGATTCCCGGTGTGGTAAACATTTTAGACTGTACTGCAGGACCACAGTTACAATTTCGAGGCATTGCATATTGCCTAAATACATGTTGTATTATCTTACATGCAATATTGAGGTGAGATTTAGGAAAGCCAAAAACTAGCTTCTCTATTTTCATCAAATATATATTGCATATCTGCTGTTCACTACAAGCTGAAGAATCTTATACAAATACCTCTAGAAAACTAAACAGAAAGGTCAATAACTTTGGAGGTTTTCAAACATTACTTTTTTGAGGACACATAGGTGACAAGTAACATTGAAAACAAACCCTTTTCGTTGATGTAACTGAAAGACTTATTTGCACAGGAGGAAACATTTTTGAAAAGAATGTGCTCTTGTAGTGACTCAGGTAAGCTATCACTAACTTTGCCATACTCATCAGCTATAGCAAAAGAAGTGAATTTCAAACACCACTGCAGGGGGAGCACCATCTTCTGGGAATAAATGTTCTATATATTTTCTTCAACATAATAATCCATCAAACCAAATATCCCATATGGTCTAGTGGTTAGGATTCCTGCCTTTCACGCAGGCGGCCCGGGTTCGATTCCCGGTGTGGGAGATTTTTAGGTTGCTAAATATTATTGAGAAAATCAACTTTACTTATTCATCACGTACACTTAGCCCAATCTAAGGGTTGAAAGACTAGTCAACACAATGTTCATCAAGCACTGTTAGTGTAGTGGTATCATGCAAGATTCCCATTCTTGCGACCTGGGTTCGATTCCCGAACAGTGCACATGTATTTTAAGCAATTAAATTATTGACTGTACCCCATGACCACAGTTACAATTTCAAGGCATTGCATATTGCCTTAATATCATCTTACACACAATATTGAGGTGGAAATTAGGAAAGCCAAAAACTAGCTTCTGTATTTTCATCAAACATATATTGCTTATCTATTGTTCACTACAAGCTGAAAAATCTTATACCAATAGCTCTAGAAACCTAAATAGAAATGCCATCAACTTTAGTAGTTTTCAAACATTACTTTTTGGAAAGCAAATAAGTGACACATAACACTGAAAAGAAACCCTTTTGGTTAATGTAACTTAAAGACTCTTTTGCACAGGAGGAAATATTTTTTAAAAGAATGTGATCTTGTAATAACTCAATTAAGCTATCACTAACCTTGCCATACTGTTCAGATCTTGCAAAAGAAGTAAGTTTTCTTCAAACACCACCAGAGAGAGAGAGAGAGAGCACCATCTGCTAGGAATAAATGTTCTATATAGTTTTTTCAACATAATATTCAAACTAAATAAATATCCCATATGGCCTAGTAGCTAGGATTCCTGCCTTTCATGAAGGAAACCTAGGTTTGATTCCCGGTGTGGTAAACATTTTAGACTGTACCGCAGGACCACAGTTACAATTTCGAGGCATTGCATATTGCCTAAATACATGTTGTATTATCTTACATGCAATATTGAGGTGAGATTTAGGAAAGCCAAAAACTAGCTTCTCTATTTTCATCAAATATATATTGCATATCTGCTGTTCACTACAAGCTGAAGAATCTTATACAAATACCTCTAGAAAACTAAACAGAAAGGTCAATAACTTTGGAGGTTTTCAAACATTACTTCTTTGAGGACACATAGGTGACAAGTAACATTGAAAACAAACCCTTTTCGTTGATGTAACTGAAAGACTTATTTGCACAGGAGGAAACATTTTTGAAAAGAATGTGCTCTTGTAGTGACTCAGTTAAGCTATCACTAACTTTGCCATACTCATCAGCTATAGCAAAAGAAGTGAATTTCAAACACCACTGCAGGGGGAGCACCATCTTCTGGGAATAAATGTTCTATATATTTTCTTCAACATAATAATCCATCAAACCAAATATCCCATATGGTCTAGTGGTTAGGATTCCTGCCTTTCACGCAGGCGGCCCGGGTTCGGATCCCGGTGTGGGAGATTTTTAGGTTGCTAAATATTATTGAGAAGATCAACTTTACTTATTCATCACGTACACTTAGCCCAATCTAAGGGTTGAAAGACTAGTCAACACAATGTTCATCAAGCACTGTTAGTGTAGTGGTATCATGCAAGATTCCCATTCTTGCGACCTGGGTTCGATTCCCGGACAGTGCACATGTATTTTAAGCAATTAAATTATTGACTGTACCCCATGACCACAGTTACAATTTCAAGGCATTGCATATTGCCTTAATATAATCTTACACACAATATTGAGGTGGAAATTAGGAAAGCCAAAAACTAGCTTCTGTATTTTCATCAAACATATATTGCTTATCTATTGTTCACTACAAGCTGAAAAATCTTATACCAATAGCTCTAGAAACCTAAATAGAAATGCCATCAACTTTAGTAGTTTTCAAACATTACTTTTTGGAAAGCAAATAAGTGACACATAACACTGAAAAGAAACCCTTTTGGTTAATGTAACTTAAAGACTCTTTTGCACAGGAGGAAATATTTTTTAAAAGAATGTGATCTTGTAATAACTCAATTAAGCTATCACTAACCTTGCCATACTGTTCAGATCTTGCAAAAGAAGTAAGTTTTCTTCAAACACCACCAGAGAGAGAGAGAGAGAGCACCATCTGCTAGGAATAAATGTTCTATATAGTTTTTTCAACATAATATTCAAACTAAATAAATATCCCATATGGCCTAGTAGCTAGGATTCCTGCCTTTCATGAAGGAAACCTAGGTTTGATTCCCGGTGTGGTAAACATTTTAGACTGTACTGCAGGACCACAGTTACAATTTCGAGGCATTGCATATTGCCTAAATACATGTTGTATTATCTTACATGCAATATTGAGGTGAGATTTAGGAAAGCCAAAAACTAGCTTCTCTATTTTCATCAAATATATATTGCATATCTGCTGTTCACTACAAGCTGAAGAATCTTATACAAATACCTCTAGAAAACTAAACAGAAAGGTCAATAACTTTGGAGGTTTTCAAACATTACTTTTTTGAGGACACATAGGTGACAAGTAACATTGAAAACAAACCCTTTTCGTTGATGTAACTGAAAGACTTATTTGCACAGGAGGAAACATTTTTGAAAAGAATGTGCTCTTGTAGTGACTCAGGTAAGCTATCACTAACTTTGCCATACTCATCAGCTATAGCAAAAGAAGTGAATTTCAAACACCACTGCAGGGGGAGCACCATCTTCTGGGAATAAATGTTCTATATATTTTCTTCAACATAATAATCCATCAAACCAAATATCCCATATGGTCTAGTGGTTAGGATTCCTGCCTTTCACGCAGGCGGCCCGGGTTCGATTCCCGGTGTGGGAGATTTTTAGGTTGCTAAATATTATTGAGAAAATCAACTTTACTTATTCATCACGTACACTTAGCCCAATCTAAGGGTTGAAAGACTAGTCAACACAATGTTCATCAAGCACTGTTAGTGTAGTGGTATCATGCAAGATTCCCATTCTTGCGACCTGGGTTCGATTCCCGGACAGTGCACATGTATTTTAAGCAATTAAATTATTGACTGTACCCCATGACCACAGTTACAATTTCAAGGCATTGCATATTGCCTTAATATCATCTTACACACAATATTGAGGTGGAACTTAGGAAAGCCAAAAACTAGCTTCTGTATTTTCATCAAACATATATTGCTTATCTATTGTTCACTACAAGCTGAAAAATCTTATACCAATAGCTCTAGAAACCTAAATAGAAATGCCATCAACTTTAGTAGTTTTCAAACATTACTTTTTGGAAAGCAAATAAGTGACACATAACACTGAAAAGAAACCCTTTTGGTTAATGTAACTTAAAGACTCTTTTGCACAGGAGGAAATATTTTTTAAAAGAATGTGATCTTGTAATAACTCAATTAAGCTATCACTAACCTTGCCATACTGTTCAGATCTTGCAAAAGAAGTAAGTTTTCTTCAAACACCACCAGAGAGAGAGAGAGAGAGCACCATCTGCTAGGAATAAATGTTCTATATAGTTTTTTCAACATAATATTCAAACTAAATAAATATCCCATATGGCCTAGTAGCTAGGATTCCTGCCTTTCATGAAGGAAACCTAGGTTTGATTCCCGGTGTGGTAAACATTTTAGACTGTACCGCAGGACCACAGTTACAATTTCGAGGCATTGCATATTGCCTAAATACATGTTGTATTATCTTACATGCAATATTGAGGTGAGATTTAGGAAAGCCAAAAACTAGCTTCTCTATTTTCATCAAATATATATTGCATATCTGCTGTTCACTACAAGCTGAAGAATCTTATACAAATACCTCTAGAAAACTAAATAGAAAGGTCAATAACTTTGGAGGTTTTCAAACATTACTTCTTTGAGGACACATAGGTGACAAGTAACATTGAAAACAAACCCTTTTTGTTGATGTAACTGAAAGACTTATTTGCACAGGAGGAAACATTTTTGAAAAGAATGTGCTCTTGTAGTGACTCAGTTAAGCTATCACTAACTTTGCCATACTCATCAGCTATAGCAAAAGAAGTGAATTTCAAACACCACTGCAGGGGGAGCACCATCTTCTGGGAATAAATGTTCTATATATTTTCTTCAACATAATAATCCATCAAACCAAATATCCCATATGGTCTAGTGGTTAGGATTCCTGCCTTTCACGCAGGCGGCCCGGGTTCGATTCCCGGTGTGGGAGATTTTTAGGTTGCTAAATATTATTGAGAAAATCAACTTTACTTATTCATCACGTACACTTAGCCCAATCTAAGGGTTGAAAGACTAGTCAACACAATGTTCATCAAGCACTGTTAGTGTAGTGGTATCATGCAAGATTCCCATTCTTGCGACCTGGGTTCGATTCCCGGACAGTGCACATGTATTTTAAGCAATTAAATTATTGACTGTACCCCATGACCACAGTTACAATTTCAAGGCATTGCATATTGCCTTAATATCATCTTACACACAATATTGAGGTGGAACTTAGGAAAGCCAAAAACTAGCTTCTGTATTTTCATCAAACATATATTGCTTATCTATTGTTCACTACAAGCTGAAAAATCTTATACCAATAGCTCTAGAAACCTAAATAGAAATGCCATCAACTTTAGTAGTTTTCAAACATTACTTTTTGGAAAGCAAATAAGTGACACATAACACTGAAAAGAAACCCTTTTGGTTAATGTAACTTAAAGACTCTTTTGCACAGGAGGAAATATTTTTTAAAAGAATGTGATCTTGTAATAACTCAATTAAGCTATCACTAACCTTGCCATACTGTTCAGATCTTGCAAAAGAAGTAAGTTTTCTTCAAACACCACCAGAGATAGAGAGAGAGAGCACCATCTGCTAGGAATAAATGTTCTATATAGTTTTTTCAACATAATATTCAAACTAAATAAATATCCCATATGGCCTAGTAGCTAGGATTCCTGCCTTTCATGAAGGAAACCTAGGTTTGATTCCCGGTGTGGTAAACATTTTAGACTGTACCGCAGGACCACAGTTACAATTTCGAGGCATTGCATATTGCCTAAATACATGTTGTATTATCTTACATGCAATATTGAGGTGAGATTTAGGAAAGCCAAAAACTAGCTTCTCTATTTTCATCAAATATATATTGCATATCTGCTGTTCACTACAAGCTGAAGAATCTTATACCAATACCTCTAGAAAACTAAACAGAAAGGTCAATAACTTTGGAGGTTTTCAAACATTACTTTTTTGAGGACACATAGGTGACAAGTAACATTGAAAACAAACCCTTTTCGTTGATGTAACTGAAAGACTTATTTGCACAGGAGGAAACATTTTTGAAAAGAATGTGCTCTTGTAATGACTCAGTTAAGCTATCACTAACTTTGCCATACTCATCAGCAAAAGCAAAAGAAGTGAATTTCAAACACCACTGCAGGGGGAGCACCATCTTCTGGGAATAAATGTTCTATATATTTTCTTTAACATAATAATCCATCAAACCAAATATCCCATATGGTCTAGTGGTTAGGATTCCTGCCTTTCACGCAGGCGGCCCGGGTTCGATTCCCGGTGTGGGAGATTTTTAGGTTGCTAAATATTATTGAAAAAATCAACTTTACTTATTCATCACGTACACTTAGCCCAATCTAAGGGTTGAAAGACTAGTCAACACAATGTTCATCAAGCACTGTTAGTGTAGTGGTATCATGCAAGATTCCCATTCTTGCGACCTGGGTTCGATTCCCGGACAGTGCACATGTATTTTAAGTAATTAAATTATTGACTGTACCCCATGACCACAGTTACAATTTCAAGGCATTGCATATTGCCTTAATATCATCTTACACACAATATTGAGGTGGAACTTAGGAAAGCCAAAAACTAGCTTCTGTATTTTCATCAAACATATATTGCTTATCTATTGTTCACTACAAGCTGAAAAATCTTATACCAATAGCTCTAGAAACCTAAATAGAAATGCCATCAACTTTAGTAGTTTTCAAACATTACTTTTTGGAAAGCAAATAAGTGACACATAACACTGAAAAGAAACCCTTTTGGTTAATGTAACTTAAAGACTCTTTTGCACAGGAGGAAATATTTTTTAAAAGAATGTGATCTTGTAATAACTCAATTAAGCTATCATTAACCTTGCCATACTGTTCAGATCTTGCAAAAGAAGTAAGTTTTCTTCAAACACCACCAGAGAGAGAGAGAGAGAGCACCATCTGCTAGGAATAAATGTTCTATATAGTTTTTTCAACATAATATTCAAACTAAATAAATATCCCATATGGCCTAGTAGCTAGGATTCCTGCCTTTCATGAAGGAAACCTAGGTTTGATTCCCGGTGTGGTAAACATTTTAGACTGTACTGCAGGACCACAGTTACAATTTCGAGGCATTGCATATTGCCTAAATACATGTTGTATTATCTTACATGCAATATTGAGGTGAGATTTAGGAAAGCCAAAAACTAGCTTCTCTATTTTCATCAAATATATATTGCATATCTGCTGTTCACTACAAGCTGAAGAATCTTATACAAATACCTCTAGAAAACTAAACAGAAAGGTCAATAACTTTGGAGGTTTTCAAACATTACTTTTTTGAGGACACATAGGTGACAAGTAACATTGAAAACAAACCCTTTTCGTTGATGTAACTGAAAGACTTATTTGCACAGGAGGAAACATTTTTGAAAAGAATGTGCTCTTGTAGTGACTCAGGTAAGCTATCACTAACTTTGCCATACTCATCAGCTATAGCAAAAGAAGTGAATTTCAAACACCACTGCAGGGGGAGCACCATCTTCTGGGAATAAATGTTCTATATATTTTCTTCAACATAATAATCCATCAAACCAAATATCCCATATGGTCTAGTGGTTAGGATTCCTGCCTTTCACGCAGGCGGCCCGGGTTCGATTCCCGGTGTGGGAGATTTTTAGGTTGCTAAATATTATTGAGAAAATCAACTTTACTTATTCATCACGTACACTTAGCCCAATCTAAGGGTTGAAAGACTAGTCAACACAATGTTCATCAAGCACTGTTAGTGTAGTGGTATCATGCAAGATTCCCATTCTTGCGACCTGGGTTCGATTCCCGGACAGTGCACATGTATTTTAAGCAATTAAATTATTGACTGTACCCCATGACCACAGTTACAATTTCAAGGCATTGCATATTGCCTTAATATCATCTTACACACAATATTGAGGTGGAACTTAGGAAAGCCAAAAACTAGCTTCTGTATTTTCATCAAACATATATTGCTTATCTATTGTTCACTACAAGCTGAAAAATCTTATACCAATAGCTCTAGAAACCTAAATAGAAATGCCATCAACTTTAGTAGTTTTCAAACATTACTTTTTGGAAAGCAAATAAGTGACACATAACACTGAAAAGAAACCCTTTTGGTTAATGTAACTTAAAGACTCTTTTGCACAGGAGGAAATATTTTTTAAAAGAATGTGATCTTGTAATAACTCAATTAAGCTATCACTAACCTTGCCATACTGTTCAGATCTTGCAAAAGAAGTAAGTTTTCTTCAAACACCACCAGAGAGAGAGAGAGAGAGCACCATCTGCTAGGAATAAATGTTCTATATAGTTTTTTCAACATAATATTCAAACTAAATAAATATCCCATATGGCCTAGTAGCTAGGATTCCTGCCTTTCATGAAGGAAACCTAGGTTTGATTCCCGGTGTGGTAAACATTTTAGACTGTACCGCAGGACCACAGTTACAATTTCGAGGCATTGCATATTGCCTAAATACATGTTGTATTATCTTACATGCAATATTGAGGTGAGATTTAGGAAAGCCAAAAACTAGCTTCTCTATTTTCATCAAATATATATTGCATATCTGCTGTTCACTACAAGCTGAAGAATCTTATACAAATACCTCTAGAAAACTAAATAGAAAGGTCAATAACTTTGGAGGTTTTCAAACATTACTTCTTTGAGGACACATAGGTGACAAGTAACATTGAAAACAAACCCTTTTTGTTGATGTAACTGAAAGACTTATTTGCACAGGAGGAAACATTTTTGAAAAGAATGTGCTCTTGTAGTGACTCAGTTAAGCTATCACTAACTTTGCCATACTCATCAGCTATAGCAAAAGAAGTGAATTTCAAACACCACTGCAGGGGGAGCACCATCTTCTGGGAATAAATGTTCTATATATTTTCTTCAACATAATAATCCATCAAACCAAATATCCCATATGGTCTAGTGGTTAGGATTCCTGCCTTTCACGCAGGCGGCCCGGGTTCGATTCCCGGTGTGGGAGATTTTTAGGTTGCTAAATATTATTGAGAAAATCAACTTTACTTATTCATCACGTACACTTAGCCCAATCTAAGGGTTGAAAGACTAGTCAACACAATGTTCATCAAGCACTGTTAGTGTAGTGGTATCATGCAAGATTCCCATTCTTGCGACCTGGGTTCGATTCCCGGACAGTGCACATGTATTTTAAGCAATTAAATTATTGACTGTACCCCATGACCACAGTTACAATTTCAAGGCATTGCATATTGCCTTAATATCATCTTACACACAATATTGAGGTGGAACTTAGGAAAGCCAAAAACTAGCTTCTGTATTTTCATCAAACATATATTGCTTATCTATTGTTCACTACAAGCTGAAAAATCTTATACCAATAGCTCTAGAAACCTAAATAGAAATGCCATCAACTTTAGTAGTTTTCAAACATTACTTTTTGGAAAGCAAATAAGTGACACATAACACTGAAAAGAAACCCTTTTGGTTAATGTAACTTAAAGACTCTTTTGCACAGGAGGAAATATTTTTTAAAAGAATGTGATCTTGTAATAACTCAATTAAGCTATCACTAACCTTGCCATACTGTTCAGATCTTGCAAAAGAAGTAAGTTTTCTTCAAACACCACCAGAGATAGAGAGAGAGAGCACCATCTGCTAGGAATAAATGTTCTATATAGTTTTTTCAACATAATATTCAAACTAAATAAATATCCCATATGGCCTAGTAGCTAGGATTCCTGCCTTTCATGAAGGAAACCTAGGTTTGATTCCCGGTGTGGTAAACATTTTAGACTGTACCGCAGGACCACAGTTACAATTTCGAGGCATTGCATATTGCCTAAATACATGTTGTATTATCTTACATGCAATATTGAGGTGAGATTTAGGAAAGCCAAAAACTAGCTTCTCTATTTTCATCAAATATATATTGCATATCTGCTGTTCACTACAAGCTGAAGAATCTTATACCAATACCTCTAGAAAACTAAACAGAAAGGTCAATAACTTTGGAGGTTTTCAAACATTACTTTTTTGAGGACACATAGGTGACAAGTAACATTGAAAACAAACCCTTTTCGTTGATGTAACTGAAAGACTTATTTGCACAGGAGGAAACATTTTTGAAAAGAATGTGCTCTTGTAGTGACTCAGTTAAGCTATCACTAACTTTGCCATACTCATCAGCTATAGCAAAAGAAGTGAATTTCAAACACCACTGCAGGGGGAGCACCATCTTCTGGGAATAAATGTTCTATATATTTTCTTCAACATAATAATCCATCAAACCAAATATCCCATATGGTCTAGTGGTTAGGTTTCCTGCCTTTCACGCAGGCGGCCCGGGTTCGATTCCCGGTGTGGGAGATTTTTAGGTTGCTAAATATTATTGAGAAAATCAACTTTACTTATTCATCACGTACACTTAGCCCAATCTAAGGGTTGAAAGACTAGTCAACACAATGTTCATCAAGCACTGTTAGTGTAGTGGTATCATGCAAGATTCCCATTCTTGCGACCTGGGTTCGATTCCCGGACAGTGCACATGTATTTTAAGCAATTAAATTATTGACTGTACCCCATGACCACAGTTACAATTTCAAGGCATTGCATATTGCCTTAATATCATCTTACACACAATATTGAGGTGGAACTTAGGAAAGCCAAAAACTAGCTTCTGTATTTTCATCAAACATATATTGCTTATCTATTGTTCACTACAAGCTGAAAAATCTTATACCAATAGCTCTAGAAACCTAAATAGAAATGCCATCAACTTTAGTAGTTTTCAAACATTACTTTTTGGAAAGCAAATAAGTGACACATAACACTGAAAAGAAACCCTTTTGGTTAATGTAACTTAAAGACTCTTTTGCACAGGAGGAAATATTTTTTAAAAGAATGTGATCTTGTAATAACTCAATTAAGCTATCACTAACCTTGCCATACTGTTCAGATCTTGCAAAAGAAGTAAGTTTTCTTCAAACACCACCAGAGATAGAGAGAGAGAGCACCATCTGCTAGGAATAAATGTTCTATATAGTTTTTTCAACATAATATTCAAACTAAATAAATATCCCATATGGCCTAGTAGCTAGGATTCCTGCCTTTCATGAAGGAAACCTAGGTTTGATTCCCGGTGTGGTAAACATTTTAGACTGTACCGCAGGACCACAGTTACAATTTCGAGGCATTGCATATTGCCTAAATACATGTTGTATTATCTTACATGCAATATTGAGGTGAGATTTAGGAAAGCCAAAAACTAGCTTCTCTATTTTCATCAAATATATATTGCATATCTGCTGTTCACTACAAGCTGAAGAATCTTATACCAATACCTCTAGAAAACTAAACAGAAAGGTCAATAACTTTGGAGGTTTTCAAACATTACTTTTTTGAGGACACATAGGTGACAAGTAACATTGAAAACAAACCCTTTTCGTTGATGTAACTGAAAGACTTATTTGCACAGGAGGAAACATTTTTGAAAAGAATGTGCTCTTGTAATGACTCAGTTAAGCTATCACTAACTTTGCCATACTCATCAGCAAAAGCAAAAGAAGTGAATTTCAAACACCACTGCAGGGGGAGCACCATCTTCTGGGAATAAATGTTCTATATATTTTCTTTAACATAATAATCCATCAAACCAAATATCCCATATGGTCTAGTGGTTAGGATTCCTGCCTTTCACGCAGGCGGCCCGGGTTCGATTCCCGGTGTGGGAGATTTTTAGGTTGCTAAATATTATTGAAAAAATCAACTTTACTTATTCATCACGTACACTTAGCCCAATCTAAGGGTTGAAAGACTAGTCAACACAATGTTCATCAAGCACTGTTAGTGTAGTGGTATCATGCAAGATTCCCATTCTTGCGACCTGGGTTCGATTCCCGGACAGTGCACATGTATTTTAAGTAATTAAATTATTGACTGTACCCCATGACCACAGTTACAATTTCAAGGCATTGCATATTGCCTTAATATCATCTTACACACAATATTGAGGTGGAACTTAGGAAAGCCAAAAACTAGCTTCTGTATTTTCATCAAACATATATTGCTTATCTATTGTTCACTACAAGCTGAAAAATCTTATACCAATAGCTCTAGAAACCTAAATAGAAATGCCATCAACTTTAGTAGTTTTCAAACATTACTTTTTGGAAAGCAAATAAGTGACACATAACACTGAAAAGAAACCCTTTTGGTTAATGTAACTTAAAGACTCTTTTGCACAGGAGGAAATATTTTTTAAAAGAATGTGATCTTGTAATAACTCAATTAAGCTATCACTAACCTTGCCATACTGTTCAGATCTTGCAAAAGAAGTAAGTTTTCTTCAAACACCACCAGAGAGAGAGAGAGAGAGCACCATCTGCTAGGAATAAATGTTCTATATAGTTTTTTCAACATAATATTCAAACTAAATAAATATCCCATATGGCCTAGTAGCTAGGATTCCTGCCTTTCATGAAGGAAACCTAGGTTTGATTCCCGGTGTGGTAAACATTTTAGACTGTACCGCAGGACCACAGTTACAATTTCGAGGCATTGCATATTGCCTAAATACATGTTGTATTATCTTACATGCAATATTGAGGTGAGATTTAGGAAAGCCAAAAACTAGCTTCTCTATTTTCATCAAATATATATTGCATATCTGCTGTTCACTACAAGCTGAAGAATCTTATACCAACACCTCTAGAAAACTAAACAGAAAGGTCAACAACTTTGGAGGTTTTCAAACATTACTTTTTTGAGGACACATAGGTGACAAGTAACATTGAAAACAAACCCTTTTCGTTGATGTAACTGAAAGACTTATTTGCACAGGAGGAAACATTTTTGAAAAGAATGTGCTCTTGTAGTGACTCAGCTAAGCTATCACTAACTTTGCCATACTCATCAGCAAAAGCAAAAGAAGTGAATTTCAAACACCACTGCAGGGGGAGCACCATCTTCTGGGAATAAATGTTCTATATATTTTCTTTAACATAATAATCCATCAAACCAAATATCCCATATGGTCTAGTGGTTAGGATTCCTGCCTTTCACGCAGGCGGCCCGGGTTCGATTCCCGGTGTGGGAGATTTTTAGGTTGCTAAATATTATTGAAAAAATCAACTTTACTTATTCATCACGTACACTTAGCCCAATCTAAGGGTTGAAAGACTAGTCAACACAATGTTCATCAAGCACTGTTAGTGTAGTGGTATCATGCAAGATTCCCATTCTTGCGACCTGGGTTCGATTCCCGGACAGTGCACATGTATTTTAAGTAATTAAATTATTGACTGTACCCCATGACCACAGTTACAATTTCAAGGCATTGCATATTGCCTTAATATCATCTTACACACAATATTGAGGTGGAACTTAGGAAAGCCAAAAACTAGCTTCTGTATTTTCATCAAACATATATTGCTTATCTATTGTTCACTACAAGCTGAAAAATCTTATACCAATAGCTCTAGAAACCTAAATAGAAATGCCATCAACTTTAGTAGTTTTCAAACATTACTTTTTGGAAAGCAAATAAGTGACACATAACACTGAAAAGAAACCCTTTTGGTTAATGTAACTTAAAGACTCTTTTGCACAGGAGGAAATATTTTTTAAAAGAATGTGATCTTGTAATAACTCAATTAAGCTATCACTAACCTTGCCATACTGTTCAGATCTTGCAAAAGAAGTAAGTTTTCTTCAAACACCACCAGAGAGAGAGAGAGAGAGCACCATCTGCTAGGAATAAATGTTCTATATAGTTTTTTCAACATAATATTCAAACTAAATAAATATCCCATATGGCCTAGTAGCTAGGATTCCTGCCTTTCATGAAGGAAACCTAGGTTTGATTCCCGGTGTGGTAAACATTTTAGACTGTACCGCAGGACCACAGTTACAATTTCGAGGCATTGCATATTGCCTAAATACATGTTGTATTATCTTACATGCAATATTGAGGTGAGATTTAGGAAAGCCAAAAACTAGCTTCTCTATTTTCATCAAATATATATTGCATATCTGCTGTTCACTACAAGCTGAAGAATCTTATACCAACACCTCTAGAAAACTAAACAGAAAGGTCAACAACTTTGGAGGTTTTCAAACATTACTTTTTTGAGGACACATAGGTGACAAGTAACATTGAAAACAAACCCTTTTCGTTGATGTAACTGAAAGACTTATTTGCACAGGAGGAAACATTTTTGAAAAGAATGTGCTCTTGTAGTGACTCAGCTAAGCTATCACTAACTTTGCCATACTCATCAGCTATAGCAAAAGAAGTGAATTTCAAACACCACTGCAGGGGGAGCACCATCTTCTGGGAATAAATGTTCTATATATTTTCTTCAACATAATAATCCATCAAACCAAATATCCCATATGGTCTAGTGGTTAGGATTCCTGCCTTTCACGCAGGCGGCCTGGGTTCGATTCCCGGTGTGGGAGATTTTTAGGTTGCTAAATATTATTGAGAAGATCAACTTTACTTATTCATCACGTACACTTAGCCCAATCTAAGGGTTGAAAGACTAGTCAACACAATGTTCATCAAGCACTGTTAGTGTAGTGGTATCATGCAAGATTCCCATTCTTGCGACCTGGGTTCGATTCCCGGACAGTGCACATGTATTTTAAGCAATTAAATTATTGACTGTACCCCATGACCACAGTTACAATTTCAAGGCATTGCATATTGCCTTAATATCATCTTACACACAATATTGAGGTGGAACTTAGGAAAGCCAAAAACTAGCTTCTGTATTTTCATCAAACATATATTGCTTATCTATTGTTCACTACAAGCTGAAAAATCTTATACCAATAGCTCTAGAAACCTAAATAGAAATGCCATCAACTTTAGTAGTTTTCAAACATTACTTTTTGGAAAGCAAATAAGTGACACATAACACTGAAAAGAAACCCTTTTGGTTAATGTAACTTAAAGACTCTTTTGCACAGGAGGAAATATTTTTTAAAAGAATGTGATCTTGTAATAACTCAATTAAGCTATCACTAACCTTGCCATACTGTTCAGATCTTGCAAAAGAAGTAAGTTTTCTTCAAACACCACCAGAGAGAGAGAGAGAGAGAGCACCATCTGCTAGGAATAAATGTTCTATATAGTTTTTTCAACATAATATTCAAACTAAACAAATATCCCATATGGTCTAGTAGTTAGGATTCCTGTCTTTCATGAAGGAAACCTAGGTTTGATTCCCGGTGTGGTAAACATTTTAGACTGTACCGCAGGACCACAGTTACAATTTCGAGGCATTGCATATTGCCTAAATACATGTTGTATTATCTTACATGCAATATTGAGGTGAGATTTAGGAAAGCCAAAAACTAGCTTCTCTATTTTCATCAAATATATATTGCATATCTGCTGTTCACTACAAGCTGAAGAATCTTATACCAATACCTCTAGAAAACTAAACAGAAAGGTCAATAACTTTGGAGGTTTTCAAACATTACTTTTTTGAGGACACATAGGTGACAAGTAACATTGAAAACAAACCCTTTTCGTTGATGTAACTGAAAGACTTATTTGCACAGGAGGAAACATTTTTGAAAAGAATGTGCTCTTGTAATGACTCAGTTAAGCTATCACTAACTTTGCCATACTCATCAGCAAAAGCAAAAGAAGTGAATTTCAAACACCACTGCAGGGGGAGCACCATCTTCTGGGAATAAATGTTCTATATATTTTCTTTAACATAATAATCCATCAAACCAAATATCCCATATGGTCTAGTGGTTAGGATTCCTGCCTTTCACGCAGGCGGCCCGGGTTCGATTCCCGGTGTGGGAGATTTTTAGGTTGCTAAATATTATTGAAAAAATCAACTTTACTTATTCATCACGTACACTTAGCCCAATCTAAGGGTTGAAAGACTAGTCAACACAATGTTCATCAAGCACTGTTAGTGTAGTGGTATCATGCAAGATTCCCATTCTTGCGACCTGGGTTCGATTCCCGGACAGTGCACATGTATTTTAAGTAATTAAATTATTGACTGTACCCCATGACCACAGTTACAATTTCAAGGCATTGCATATTGCCTTAATATCATCTTACACACAATATTGAGGTGGAACTTAGGAAAGCCAAAAACTAGCTTCTGTATTTTCATCAAACATATATTGCTTATCTATTGTTCACTACAAGCTGAAAAATCTTATACCAATAGCTCTAGAAACCTAAATAGAAATGCCATCAACTTTAGTAGTTTTCAAACATTACTTTTTGGAAAGCAAATAAGTGACACATAACACTGAAAAGAAACCCTTTTGGTTAATGTAACTTAAAGACTCTTTTGCACAGGAGGAAATATTTTTTAAAAGAATGTGATCTTGTAATAACTCAATTAAGCTATCACTAACCTTGCCATACTGTTCAGATCTTGCAAAAGAAGTAAGTTTTCTTCAAACACCACCAGAGAGAGAGAGAGAGAGCACCATCTGCTAGGAATAAATGTTCTATATAGTTTTTTCAACATAATATTCAAACTAAATAAATATCCCATATGGCCTAGTAGCTAGGATTCCTGCCTTTCATGAAGGAAACCTAGGTTTGATTCCCGGTGTGGTAAACATTTTAGACTGTACCGCAGGACCACAGTTACAATTTCGAGGCATTGCATATTGCCTAAATACATGTTGTATTATCTTACATGCAATATTGAGGTGAGATTTAGGAAAGCCAAAAACTAGCTTCTCTATTTTCATCAAATATATATTGCATATCTGCTGTTCACTACAAGCTGAAGAATCTTATACCAACACCTCTAGAAAACTAAACAGAAAGGTCAACAACTTTGGAGGTTTTCAAACATTACTTTTTTGAGGACACATAGGTGACAAGTAACATTGAAAACAAACCCTTTTCGTTGATGTAACTGAAAGACTTATTTGCACAGGAGGAAACATTTTTGAAAAGAATGTGCTCTTGTAGTGACTCAGCTAAGCTATCACTAACTTTGCCATACTCATCAGCTATAGCAAAAGAAGTGAATTTCAAACACCACTGCAGGGGGAGCACCATCTTCTGGGAATAAATGTTCTATATATTTTCTTCAACATAATAATCCATCAAACCAAATATCCCATATGGTCTAGTGGTTAGGATTCCTGCCTTTCACGCAGGCGGCCTGGGTTCGATTCCCGGTGTGGGAGATTTTTAGGTTGCTAAATATTATTGAGAAGATCAACTTTACTTATTCATCACGTACACTTAGCCCAATCTAAGGGTTGAAAGACTAGTCAACACAATGTTCATCAAGCACTGTTAGTGTAGTGGTATCATGCAAGATTCCCATTCTTGCGACCTGGGTTCGATTCCCGGACAGTGCACATGTATTTTAAGCAATTAAATTATTGACTGTACCCCATGACCACAGTTACAATTTCAAGGCATTGCATATTGCCTTAATATCATCTTACACACAATATTGAGGTGGAACTTAGGAAAGCCAAAAACTAGCTTCTGTATTTTCATCAAACATATATTGCTTATCTATTGTTCACTACAAGCTGAAAAATCTTATACCAATAGCTCTAGAAACCTAAATAGAAATGCCATCAACTTTAGTAGTTTTCAAACATTACTTTTTGGAAAGCAAATAAGTGACACATAACACTGAAAAGAAACCCTTTTGGTTAATGTAACTTAAAGACTCTTTTGCACAGGAGGAAATATTTTTTAAAAGAATGTGATCTTGTAATAACTCAATTAAGCTATCACTAACCTTGCCATACTGTTCAGATCTTGCAAAAGAAGTAAGTTTTCTTCAAACACCACCAGAGAGAGAGAGAGAGAGAGCACCATCTGCTAGGAATAAATGTTCTATATAGTTTTTTCAACATAATATTCAAACTAAACAAATATCCCATATGGTCTAGTAGTTAGGATTCCTGTCTTTCATGAAGGAAACCTAGGTTTGATTCCCGGTGTGGTAAACATTTTAGACTGTACCGCAGGACCACAGTTACAATTTCGAGGCATTGCATATTGCCTAAATACATGTTGTATTATCTTACATGCAATATTGAGGTGAGATTTAGGAAAGCCAAAAACTAGCTTCTCTATTTTCATCAAATATATATTGCATATCTGCTGTTCACTACAAGCTGAAGAATCTTATACCAATACCTCTAGAAAACTAAACAGAAAGGTCAATAACTTTGGAGGTTTTCAAACATTACTTTTTTGAGGACACATAGGTGACAAGTAACATTGAAAACAAACCCTTTTCGTTGATGTAACTGAAAGACTTATTTGCACAGGAGGAAACATTTTTGAAAAGAATGTGCTCTTGTAATGACTCAGTTAAGCTATCACTAACTTTGCCATACTCATCAGCAAAAGCAAAAGAAGTGAATTTCAAACACCACTGCAGGGGGAGCACCATCTTCTGGGAATAAATGTTCTATATATTTTCTTTAACATAATAATCCATCAAACCAAATATCCCATATGGTCTAGTGGTTAGGATTCCTGCCTTTCACGCAGGCGGCCCGGGTTCGATTCCCGGTGTGGGAGATTTTTAGGTTGCTAAATATTATTGAAAAAATCAACTTTACTTATTCATCACGTACACTTAGCCCAATCTAAGGGTTGAAAGACTAGTCAACACAATGTTCATCAAGCACTGTTAGTGTAGTGGTATCATGCAAGATTCCCATTCTTGCGACCTGGGTTCGATTCCCGGACAGTGCACATGTATTTTAAGTAATTAAATTATTGACTGTACCCCATGACCACAGTTACAATTTCAAGGCATTGCATATTGCCTTAATATCATCTTACACACAATATTGAGGTGGAACTTAGGAAAGCCAAAAACTAGCTTCTGTATTTTCATCAAACATATATTGCTTATCTATTGTTCACTACAAGCTGAAAAATCTTATACCAATAGCTCTAGAAACCTAAATAGAAATGCCATCAACTTTAGTAGTTTTCAAACATTACTTTTTGGAAAGCAAATAAGTGACACATAACACTGAAAAGAAACCCTTTTGGTTAATGTAACTTAAAGACTCTTTTGCACAGGAGGAAATATTTTTTAAAAGAATGTGATCTTGTAATAACTCAATTAAGCTATCACTAACCTTGCCATACTGTTCAGATCTTGCAAAAGAAGTAAGTTTTCTTCAAACACCACCAGAGATAGAGAGAGAGAGAGCACCATCTGCTAGGAATAAATGTTCTATATAGTTTTTTCAACATAATATTCAAACTAAATAAATATCCCATATGGCCTAGTAGCTAGGATTCCTGCCTTTCATGAAGGAAACCTAGGTTTGATTCCCGGTGTGGTAAACATTTTAGACTGTACCGCAGGACCACAGTTACAATTTCGAGGCATTGCATATTGCCTAAATACATGTTGTATTATCTTACATGCAATATTGAGGTGAGATTTAGGAAAGCCAAAAACTAGCTTCTCTATTTTCATCAAATATATATTGCATATCTGCTGTTCACTACAAGCTGAAGAATCTTATACCAACACCTCTAGAAAACTAAACAGAAAGGTCAACAACTTTGGAGGTTTTCAAACATTACTTTTTTGAGGACACATAGGTGACAAGTAACATTGAAAACAAACCCTTTTCGTTGATGTAACTGAAAGACTTATTTGCACAGGAGGAAACATTTTTGAAAAGAATGTGCTCTTGTAGTGACTCAGTTAAGCTATCACTAACTTTGCCATACTCATCAGCTATAGCAAAAGAAGTGAATTTCAAACACCACTGCAGGGGGAGCACCATCTTCTGGGAATAAATGTTCTATATATTTTCTTCAACATAATAATCCATCAAACCAAATATCCCATATGGTCTAGTGGTTAGGATTCCTGCCTTTCACGCAGGCGGCCCGGGTTCGATTCCCGGTGTGGGAGATTTTTAGGTTGCTAAATATTATTGAGAAGATCAACTTTACTTATTCATCACGTACACTTAGCCCAATCTAAGGGTTGAAAGACTAGTCAACACAATGTTCATCAAGCACTGTTAGTGTAGTGGTATCATGCAAGATTCCCATTCTTGCGACCTGGGTTCGATTCCCGGACAGTGCACATGTATTTTAAGCAATTAAATTATTGACTGTACCCCATGACCACAGTTACAATTTCAAGGCATTGCATATTGCCTTAATATCATCTTACACACAATATTGAGGTGGAACTTAGGAAAGCCAAAAACTAGCTTCTGTATTTTCATCAAACATATATTGCTTATCTATTGTTCACTACAAGCTGAAAAATCTTATACCAATAGCTCTAGAAACCTAAATAGAAATGCCATCAACTTTAG
This sequence comes from Sabellastarte sp. h YS-2021, assembly GCA_964017235.1. Classification (NCBI taxonomy): domain Eukaryota; kingdom Metazoa; phylum Annelida; class Polychaeta; order Sabellida; family Sabellidae; genus Sabellastarte; species Sabellastarte sp. h YS-2021. Next base: position 48,015,793 of record OZ024928.1, read on the forward strand.
TAGTTTTCAAACATTACTTTTTGGAAAGCAAATAAGTGACACATAACACTGAAAAGAAACCCTTTTGGTTAATGTAACTTAAAGACTCTTTTGCACAGGAGGAAATATTTTTTAAAAGAATGTGATCTTGTAATAACTCAATTAAGCTATCACTAACCTTGCCATACTGTTCAGATCTTGCAAAAGAAGTAAGTTTTCTTCAAACACCACCAGAGATAGAGAGAGAGAGAGCACCATCTGCTAGGAATAAATGTTCTATATAGTTTTTTCAACATAATATTCAAACTAAATAAATATCCCATATGGCCTAGTAGCTAGGATTCCTGCCTTTCATGAAGGAAACCTAGGTTTGATTCCCGGTGTGGTAAACATTTTAGACTGTACCGCAGGACCACAGTTACAATTTCGAGGCATTGCATATTGCCTAAATACATGTTGTATTATCTTACATGCAATATTGAGGTGAGATTTAGGAAAGCCAAAAACTAGCTTCTCTATTTTCATCAAATATATATTGCATATCTGCTGTTCACTACAAGCTGAAGAATCTTATACCAACACCTCTAGAAAACTAAACAGAAAGGTCAACAACTTTGGAGGTTTTCAAACATTACTTTTTTGAGGACACATAGGTGACAAGTAACATTGAAAACAAACCCTTTTCGTTGATGTAACTGAAAGACTTATTTGCACAGGAGGAAACATTTTTGAAAAGAATGTGCTCTTGTAGTGACTCAGTTAAGCTATCACTAACTTTGCCATACTCATCAGCTATAGCAAAAGAAGTGAATTTCAAACACCACTGCAGGGGGAGCACCATCTTCTGGGAATAAATGTTCTATATATTTTCTTCAACATAATAATCCATCAAACCAAATATCCCATATGGTCTAGTGGTTAGGATTCCTGCCTTTCACGCAGGCGGCCCGGGTTCGATTCCCGGTGTGGGAGATTTTTAGGTTGCTAAATATTATTGAGAAGATCAACTTTACTTATTCATCACGTACACTTAGCCCAATCTAAGGGTTGAAAGACTAGTCAACACAATGTTCATCAAGCACTGTTAGTGTAGTGGTATCATGCAAGATTCCCATTCTTGCGACCTGGGTTCGATTCTCGGACAGTGCACATGTATTTTAAGTAATTAAATTATTGACTGTACCCCATGACCACAGTTACAATTTCAAGGCATTGCATATTGCCTTAATATCATCTTACACACAATATTGAGGTGGAACTTAGGAAAGCCAAAAACTAGCTTCTGTATTTTCATCAAACATATATTGCTTATCTATTGTTCACTACAAGCTGAAAAATCTTATACCAATAGCTCTAGAAACCTAAATAGAAATGCCATCAACTTTAGTAGTTTTCAAACATTACTTTTTGGAAAGCAAATAAGTGACACATAACACTGAAAAGAAACCCTTTTGGTTAATGTAACTTAAAGACTCTTTTGCACAGGAGGAAATATTTTTTAAAAGAATGTGATCTTGTAATAACTCAATTAAGCTATCACTAACCTTGCCATACTGTTCAGATCTTGCAAAAGAAGTAAGTTTTCTTCAAACACCACCAGAGAGAGAGAGAGAGAGAGCACCATCTGCTAGGAATAAATGTTCTATATAGTTTTTTCAACATAATATTCAAACTAAACAAATATCCCATATGGTCTAGTAGTTAGGATTCCTGTCTTTCATGAAGGAAACCTAGGTTTGATTCCCGGTGTGGTAAACATTTTAGACTGTACCGCAGGACCACAGTTACAATTTCGAGGCATTGCATATTGCCTAAATACATGTTGTATTATCTTACATGCAATATTGAGGTGAGATTTAGGAAAGCCAAAAACTAGCTTCTCTATTTTCATCAAATCTATATTGCATATCTGCTGTTCACTACAAGCTGAAGAATCTTATACCAATACCTCTAGAAAACTAAACAGAAAGGTCAATAACTTTGGAGGTTTTCAAACATTACTTTTTTGAGGACACATAGGTGACAAGTAACATTGAAAACAAACCCTTTTCGTTGATGTAACTGAAAGACTTATTTGCACAGGAGGAAACATTTTTGAAAAGAATGTGCTCTTGTAATGACTCAGTTAAGCTATCACTAACTTTGCCATACTCATCAGCAAAAGCAAAAGAAGTGAATTTCAAACACCACTGCAGGGGGAGCACCATCTTCTGGGAATAAATGTTCTATATATTTTCTTCAACATAATAATCCATCAAACCAAATATCCCATATGGTCTAGTGGTTAGGATTCCTGCCTTTCACACAGGCGGCCCAGGTTCGATTCCCGGTGTGGGAGATTTTTAGGTTGCTAAATATTTTTGAGAAGATCAACTTTACTTATTCATCACGTACACTTAGCCCAATCTAAGGGTTGAAAGACTAGTCAACACAATGTTCATCAAGCACTGTTAGTGTAGTGGTATCATGCAAGATTCCCTTTCTTGCGACCTGGGTTCGATTCCCGGACAGTGCACATGTATTTTAAGCAATTAAATTATTGACTGTACCCCATGACCACAGTTACAATTTCAAGGCATTGCATATTGCCTTAATATCATCTTACACACAATATTGAGGTGGAACTTAGGAAAGCCAAAAATTAGCTTCTGTATTTTCATCAAACATATACTGTCATGTGACCACCTATCGCCAGCTACCAACTATCGCCACTTTGTTTACAAAGTCATCGACCTACTGCTGAGTGCATGTACGTCGACCACTTTGTTTACAGTTTCTGTGTGACGGTAATTAATCGGAGAAATAAAGTGTCAAACACAATTCACAAAATGTCTGCGATTTCAGGTAAATTCCTTCTAATAACACTTCCTGCAATATTACACACACAAATACTACACAATATATAACTTTATGATATAATTAAATGTCTTATAATATGTCATTTTTCAATGTTTTCTCATGCCTACTCATTGGAGCAGCAACCTTCACCTTGATATTTCAAAACGTCTGCAATAAGTAGCTGACTAAATTCTAGATTAAGGTACCAAAAAATAAATTGGTAGGGAATGTCATGTATGTTTAAAACACCACTTGAACCAAAAATTGTAAGTTTATAATTAATTTCATCAATAATTTGTGAATTAATTTTAAAGGAAGTAAAAAGAAAAGGAAACAGTATGACAGAGAGGAGCTAATAGCAGCTGTTGAAGATGTGAGACAAAATCATATAAGCATAAGTGCTGCAGCAAGAAAACATGGAATACCACGAAAAACAGTTGCAGATCATGTGAATCATGAAGTTTTAGACTACCCTTTACCAGGCAGAGGACGGATGCTCATGGACCATGAAGAAGCAGCTGTTGTGGAATATATGTTATATATGTCCAAAAGAAACATGCCACTAAGCAGAAATGACATCAGATCCTGTATACTTGTAAGATTATTTTATAAATAATGAAAATGGTAATATATATTGAATGAAGTTTCAATGGCATCTGAACTATCACAAATAATAATTTTTTTTTATTACAATTATTGTTTTATTTAGTGATATGTAACTTTTTCAGAGCATGATGTCAACTTTTCCTCCAGGAAGGAGGGACTACTGTTTGTTCAATAAACAAACTGGTCCCAGTGACAAGTGGTTCAGGGTTTTTGAGGCCAGACACCCGGAACTTAAATGGGGAGTGCCACAAATGCTAGATGCTCGACGCACAACACAGTCAACTCAATACATCATTGATGACTTCTTCAACAAATATGGTAATGTTATGAATGTAACACTGTAAACATTAACATGACATACATAATTACATCTACAAAAAAAATAAATGAAATAATTAATTTCTTTCTTTTATTACAATTATTACATTTTTGTTCATATTTAATACATTTTGCAACATGGTACTTACATAAACCTAACATTATATTTAACAGAAAGACTACTTCAGCAGACTGGTCTCACCAATAAGCCAGATCAAATTTTTAATGTGGATGAAACTGGCATTAGTAGTCAAGTGAGCAGCAGGCAGAAAGCATATGGGATGAAAGGCCAGCGTTTGTACCAGAAAAAGGTTAGTTAACTAATTTTATTTAAACGCACTGAAATAATAATAAGTACACTGAAGCCACCTTCCATTTATGTAATACAAACCTATGCATATGCCCAAAAAATTGTGGCTTCTATTTCTGAACAGATGACAAACTTAGAACATGTGACTTCACTGACCTGTGTTTCTGCGTCTGGCAAACTGTTACCAAATTTCCTGATATATGCGAAGTTGATGCCAACAATATCGGTGGATGAAGTATTACCAAAGAATTGGTTGTTTGCCTGTTCTCCAAGTGGTAAGTTTTGGTCTTAATATTATTATACAATATTGTTGGCCGTCCAATTAATTATATCCAATTAATAAGTATGTTAAATGTTTCAGGATACATTGATAAAGATCTTTTCCAACAATGGATGCAATCCATATTTATTCCAAACTGTGGCAGGGCTAGACCAGTGCTGCTAATCATGGATAACCATGACAGCCATTATTCGATGCAATTGCTTTACATTGCCAAAAGAAATCAGGTAAAAAAGTGCAATAGCATTATTACATATTTAAACGCAGTAAATAAATTATATATTCACAAACACTTAAAGATTTGAAAGAACTGGTTATAACATTCCAATTACTGAATTACAAACAAAAAGTATTTCCTTGTAAATGTGTGAATATTTTTACAAATGATTTATGTCATTACATTGTATTTGTTGCACCCATTTAACATAATGTTTTGCACAAGTATTTGCAGGTGTCAGATGTCCCACAAAGTTTATCACATGATATGGACTGACAACACTTTGGTTAATATATAATCTGCTTAATGTTGTTGCAGTTTGTTTTCTAACAGAAATAAAAAAATGAACTTAACACTGTTGTTTCACTTTAGTCACCATGTTCATTTATCCCTGCACCACTACTTCCTATTGATTTGGTCTATTCATGTTTAACTTTTAAATTGAAACATTGTGGTCCTTGGTGGCCTAGTGGTTTGTAACTTCAGCATGTAATGATACAATGTCATATCTTTGGGAGTTGCAGTCCCACAAGTGGCAATGCTGAGGGTGTGACAAAATGCTGTTTGCTATTAAAAATGTAAAACATCAACTTTGCAAAAAAAAAGCACTGGAAATTGTTGCAGCACCTATGTTGAACACAACCACACTAACAATCTTACATATTTAATTGCTTACTGCCACACTGCTTCACTGAAAATGGCATAACTTTATTTATGACAGATTGAAATCTTAGGTCTGCCCCCCCACACCACCCATATATTGCAGCCTCTAGATGTGGGAGTGTTTGGCCATGTAAAACGCAAGTTCAATGAAATATGCCTGTCAGTAGGTAAGAGAAGTTCCAGATATTGCATCACTAGGTCATCTTTCCCAATGACATGGAAGAATGCCCTGCTGCAGGGTGCCACAAAGTCAATCATACAGAGTGCCTTTGAAAGAAGTGGGATTTTTCCGTTTAATCCAACGGCAATTGATCAGAGCAATATTCAAGACAATTACAAGTTAGTCCTCTGTTAAATGTCATATTTTACTCCAAAATTTAACAATTTATATTTAATGATGTAGAATTGTCAGTGAAACGCCATCAAGTGAAATGACCAAGCAGTACTTTATTCAATTCACGTTTTCATCTTATTTCATTGATTATACACAACAACATACATTGTTTTCTTGGGCTGTAAAACTGTCCCAGTCTCACCTTTAATATTGTGTAGGATGCAATGCTGTTACTTTGACTTTAAAGTGACAGTAACATTGATGTTATTTTAACAGTGCACTATCAAACTTCATTTTCAACACAACAAATTATATTCACACTCCCAATTACAGGCTACAAAACAGTGATGCTGCTGCCAACAACAAGATTGAATCAATTATTAATGTCACTGAATTACCCAATGAGGAATCCAATGAAACAACATCTGACAAATGTCCAACATGTGGCAGATACATGCACCCCATTCTGGCAGTTAGAGATTTAGATCCAGAGATGGAAGCTGCTTTTCCTATCCCAGATGATAGTATTGTACAACCCAAAAAGAAAAGACGGGTGACACATACAGCCAGACATATGACATCTGAAACAATGATGGAAATTGTTAGGGAAAAAGAAAACAAGAAGCCAGCAAAAAAATCAGCTGCAAAAGCAACTTGCAATGCTGTTGTGAGTGATGAGGCAACAACTACTGTCCCACAAGGTATCACAAATTCTAAACTAAATTGTATGTTCACTTCTCCACATTTTCAAGTCTTACAAATGTTAAAAAAATGCAACACCACTTACATTTATGTTTAATTATCACTTACAGCAACTCGTCAATCTCAACGTTTAATTCAGAAGTCTCACCAAAACAATGACACTGACATCAATGAGTACATGTCAGACATCAATTTTGTCCCTTCATGTGGTGGTTGCAGCAAGGATATTGAAGATGTTGAAGGTTGGCGATATGATTCCATGTTTTTGTTAAGTTTTGTTAAAAAATTGCCTATGTTATACTACAAAAGGATACATTCCTTCATGTAAATGTTTGCCTAGGCCATGACATAAGATGCAATGGTTTGAATACGTAATACATCATCTTGCCTTATTAAATTATCTTCAATGCTAATTTCATGGATGTTACCATATCATTTGAGACTTGTAAAAATTACACAATGAAAATACACCACTAAATTTTTATAGTTAAGTGACTTATAAAGTGTTATTATTATTTTCACTTTGATCATTATGTAAATACTGCACTTGTAACAGTTCAAAATATTTTAATTCACAGATGCAATAACACAAAATGAGGTAGCAACTGCTGTTGCAGGCCCTAAAACTCAAGATGACGATATGCAGCAGTTTCACAAAGAAATTGACACATCAATTTGTCAAATATGTAAGAGTGATGTGCCTCCACAACATGGCACAAAGAAGGGTATAAAAAATTCAAAGAATGGCAAAGGAAAGAAGATTAATTGGCTGGGTTGCGATGAATGTGAGCGCTGGTATCACACGATATGTCTAAAGAGTGATGCTCCAGCAGATTCAGAACATTTTAAATGTCAATTGTGTTAAACATTACCATTTTAACTATTTTTTTGGACCTTGAGCTGAAGTTGACAACAAATATATTTTAAGAATTGTTTGTGTAGACCTTAAAGTGAAATACATACACAAATACATAGTAGATGATCATAATATTAATATGCAGATTAAGTAGATCAGTCAGCATTGACGGCTTTACCACTCGTTTGAATTTGTAAATATATTAACATCCTTTTATTGAATATATTATACCAAACTATTCGTGCAATGTGTCCCAAGCACATATATCTTGAAATTTTCTATAATGAACAATAAGCTGTTACTTAAATGTATAATAAACCCTCCAATTTACTAAAATACAAGTAATATATGATGTGTGAAAAATTATGTTTCATAGAAAGTGTAAGTGGTGGTACTAGGTTATGAAATTTATCATGAATCTCCCAAATGACAATCTTATTTATGCATTTTCAAAGTCAAAGTTTAAACAGAATCTTACAAATCTTGTTGCAGTTTGTTATTTTCTATCTTTATGAAGTTGCTATTTTTCAATGTACCTTAATATTTTGAGGTTGATTTTAATATTATGGAGTGACAACAATTGCTCTTTATAAGTCTCTGTTAAGTTATGACTTAATCTGTTTATTGGATATTTCTACATAAAACAATGAAATATGAAACATAATTTAGTCTTTTATTTATTATTCTACAGTTATCCAATGTATGTCGACATTTTGTTTGCTACAGATTTTGGCTTCTATTTATTTACTACAACTTTTGCTGATACATCTTGCATGCCTAATTATGTAAGTTATCGATATTTTCACATATCATGTGCCTGGCGATAATTGTTCCTGCTTAATTTCAGTTATTTGAGCGATATTAGGTGGTATAATGTGGTTATTTACTGCAAAAGAGCAATGTCATGCTCGGGTGGTGTTAACGATAATTTGCAATCCATTTCAAGAGTGCATGCTCGCCATTAAAACAACTGTAACATTCTTATTTGTCACAATATAATTCTAAACGACGACGTAGCTGGTGATAGGTGGTCGCATGGCAGTATTGCTTATCTATTGTTCACTACAAGCTGAAAAATCTTATACCAATAGCTCTAGAAACCTAAATAGAAATGCCATCAACTTTAGTAGTTTTCAAACATTACTTTTTGGAAAGCAAATAAGTGACACATAACACTGAAAAGAAACCCTTTTGGTTAATGTAACTTAAAGACTCTTTTGCACAGGAGGAACAATTTTTTAAAAGAATGTGATCTTGTAATAACTCAATTAAGCTATCACTAACCTTGCCATACTGTTCAGATCTTGCAAAAGAAGTAAGTTTTCTTCAAACACCACCAGAGATAGAGAGAGAGAGAGCACCATCTGCTAGGAATAAATGTTCTATATAGTTTTTTCAACATAATATTCAAACTAAATAAATATCCCATATGGTCTAGTAGTTAGGATTCCTGCCTTTCATGAAGGAAACCTAGGTTTGATTCCCGGTGTGGTAAACATTTTAGACTGTACCGCAGGACCACAGTTACAATTTCGAGGCATTGCATATTGCCTAAATACATGTTGTATTATCTTACATGCAATATTGAGGTGAGATTTCGGAAAGCCAAAAACTAGCTTCTCTATTTTCATCAAATATATATTGCATATCTGCTGTTCACTACAAGCTGAATAATCTTATACCAATACCTCTAGAAAACTAAACAGAAAGGTCAATAACTTTGGAGGTTTTCAAACATTACTTTTTTGAGGACACATAGGTGACAACTAACATTGAAAACAAACCCTTTTCGTTGATGTAACTTAAAGACTTATTTGCACAGGAGGAAACATTTTTGAAAAGAATGTGCTCTTGTAATGACTCAGTTAAGCTATCACTAACTTTGCCATACTCATCAGCTATAGCAAAAGAAGTGAATTTCAAACACCACTGCAGGGGGAGCACCATCTTCTGGGAATAAATGTTCTATATATTTTCTTCAACATAATAATCCATCAAACCAAATATCCCATATGGTCTAGTGGTTAGGATTCCTGCCTTTCACGCAGGCGGCCCGGGTTCGATTCCCGGTGTGGGAGATTTTTAGGTTACTAAATATTTTTGAGAAGATCAACTTTACTTATTCATCACGTACACTTAGCCCAATCTAAGGGTTGAAAGACTAGTCAACACAATGTTCATCAAGCACTGTTAGTGTATTGGTATCATGCAATATTCCCATTCTTGCGACCTGGGTTCGATTCCCAGACAGTGCACATGTATTTTAAGCAATTAAATTATTGACTGTACCCCATGACCACAGTTACCTTTTCAAGGCATTGCATATTGCCTTAAAATCATCTTACACACAATATTGAGGTGGAACTTAGGAAAGCCAAAAACTAGCTTCTGTATTTTCATCAAACCTATATTGCTTATCTATTGTTCACTACAAGCTGAAAAATCTTATACCAATAGCTCTAGAAACCTAAATAGAAATGCCAACAACTTTAGTAGTTTTCAAACATTACTTTTTGAAAAGCAAATAAGTGACACATAACACTGAAAAGAAACCCTTTTGGTTAATGTAACTTAAAGACTCTCTTGCACAGGAGAAAAGATTTTTTAAAAGAATGTGATCTTGTAATAACTCAATTTAGCTATCTCTAACCTTGCCATACTGTTCAGATCTTGCAAAAGAAATAAGTTTTCTTCAAACACCACCAGAGAGAGAGAGAGAGAGAGCACCATTTGCTAGGAATAAATGTTCTATATAGTTTTTTTAACATAATATTCAAACTAAATAAATATCCCATATGGTCTAGTAGTTAGGATTGCTGCCTTTCATGAAGGAAACCTAGGTTTGATTACCGGTGTGGTAAACATTTTAGACTGTACCGCAGGACCACAGTTACAATTTCGAGGCATTGCATATTGCCTAAATACATGTTGTATTATCTTACATGCAATATTGAGGTGAGATTTAGGAAAGCCAAAAACTTGCTTCTCTATTTTCATCAAATATATATTGCATATCTGCTGTTCACTACAAGCTGAAGAATCTTATACCAATACCTCTAGAAAACTAAACAGAAAGGTCAACAACTTTGGAGGTTTTCAAACATTACTTTTTTGAGGACACATAGGTGACAAGTAACATTGAAAACAAACCCTTTTCGTTGATGTAACTTAAAGACTTATTTGCACAGGAGGAAACATTTTTAAAAAGAATGTGCTCTTGTAATGACTCAGTTAAGCTATCACTAACTTTGCCATAGTCATCAGCTATAGCAAAAGAAGTGAATTTCAAACACCACTGCAGGGGGAGCACCATCTTCTGGGAATAAATGTTCTATATATTTTCTTCAACATAATAATCCATCAAACCAAATATCCCATATGGTATAGTGGTTAGGATTCCTGCCTTTCACGCAGGCGGCCCGGGTTCGATTCCCAGTGTGGGAGATTTTTAGGTTGCTAAATATTATTGAGAAGATCAACTTTACTTATTCATCATGTACACTTAGCCCAATCTAAGGGTTGAAAGACTAGTCAACACAATGTTCATCAAGCACTGTTAGTGTAGTGGTATCATGCAATATTCCCATTCTTGCGACCTGGGTTCGATTCCCAGACAGTGCACATGTATTTTAAGTAATTAAATTATTGACTGTACCCCATGACCACAGTTACCTTTTCAAGGCATTGCATATTGCCTTAAAATCATCTTACACACAATATTGAGGTGGAACTTAGGAAAGCCAAAAACTAGCTTCTGTATTTTCATCAAACCTATATTGCTTATCTATTGTTCACTACAAGCTGAAAAATCTTATACCAATAGCTCTAGAAACCTAAATAGAAATGCCAACAACTTTAGTAGTTTTCAAACATTACTTTTTGAAAAGCAAATAAGTGACACATAACACTGAAAAGAAACCCTTTTGGTTAATGTAACTTAAAGACTCTCTTGCACAGGAGAAAAGATTTTTTAAAAGAATGTGATCTTGTAATAACTCAATTTAGCTATCTCTAACCTTGCCATACTGTTCAGATCTTGCAAAAGAAATAAGTTTTCTTCAAACACCACCAGAGAGAGAGAGAGAGAGAGAGCACCATTTGCTAGGAATAAATGTTCTATATAGTTTTTTCAACATAATATTCAAACTAAACAAATATCCCATATGGTCTAGTAGTTAGGATTGCTGCCTTTCATGAAGGAAACCTAGGTTTGATTCCCGGTGTGGTAAACATTTTAGACTGTACCGCAGGACCACAGTTACAATTTCGAGGCATTGCATATTGCCTAAATACATGTTGTATTATCTTACATGCAATATTGAGGTGAGATTTAGGAAAGCCAAAAACTTGCTTCTCTATTTTCATCAAATATATATTGCATATCTGCTGTTCACTACAAGCTGAAGAATCTTATACCAATACCTCTAGAAAACTAAACAGAAAGGTCAACAACTTTGGAGGTTTTCAAACATTACTTTTTTGAGGACACATAGGTGACAAGTAACATTGAAAACAAACCCTTTTCGTTGATGTAACTTAAAGACTTATTTGCACAGGAGGAAACATTTTTAAAAAGAATGTGCTCTTGTAATGACTCAGTTAAGCTATCACTAACTTTGCCATAGTCATCAGCTATAGCAAAAGAAGTGAATTTCAAACACCACTGCAGGGGGAGCACCATCTTCTGGGAATAAATGTTCTATATATTTTCTTCAACATAATAATCCATCAAACCAAATATCCCATATGGTATAGTGGTTAGGATTCCTGCCTTTCACGCAGGCGGCCCGGGTTCGATTCCCAGTGTGGGAGATTTTTAGGTTGCTAAATATTATTGAGAAGATCAACTTTACTTATTCATCATGTACACTTAGCCCAATCTAAGGGTTGAAAGACTAGTCAACACAATGTTCATCAAGCACTGTTAGTGTAGTGGTATCATGCAATATTCCCATTCTTGCGACCTGGGTTCGATTCCCAGACAGTGCACATGTATTTTAAGTAATTAAATTATTGACTGTACCCCATGACCACAGTTACCTTTTCAAGGCATTGCATATTGCCTTAAAATCATCTTACACACAATATTGAGGTGGAACTTAGGAAAGCCAAAAACTAGCTTCTGTATTTTCATCAAACCTATATTGCTTATCTATTGTTCACTACAAGCTGAAAAATCTTATACCAATAGCTCTAGAAACCTAAATAGAAATGCCAACAACTTTAGTAGTTTTCAAACATTACTTTTTGAAAAGCAAATAAGTGACACATAACACTGAAAAGAAACCCTTTTGGTTAATGTAACTTAAAGACTCTCTTGCACAGGAGAAAAGATTTTTTAAAAGAATGTGATCTTGTAATAACTCAATTTAGCTATCTCTAACCTTGCCATACTGTTCAGATCTTGCAAAAGAAATAAGTTTTCTTCAAACACCACCAGAGAGAGAGAGAGAGAGAGAGCACCATTTGCTAGGAATAAATGTTCTATATAGTTTTTTCAACATAATATTCAAACTAAACAAATATCCCATATGGTCTAGTAGTTAGGATTCCTGCCTTTCATGAAGGAAACCTAGGTTTGATTCCCGGTGTGGTAAACATTTTAGACTGTACCGCAGGACCACAGTTACAATTTCGAGGCATTGCATATTGCCTAAATACATGTTGTATTATCTTACATGCAATATTGAGGTGAGATTTAGGAAAGCCAAAAACTTGCTTCTCTATTTTCATCAAATATATATTGCATATCTGCTGTTCACTACAAGCTGAAGAATCTTATACCAATACCTCTAGAAAACTAAACAGAAAGGTCAACAACTTTGGAGGTTTTCAAACATTACTTTTTTGAGGACACATAGGTGACAAGTAACATTGAAAACAAACCCTTTTCGTTGATGTAACTTAAAGACTTATTTGCACAGGAGGAAACATTTTTAAAAAGAATGTGCTCTTGTAATGACTCAGTTAAGCTATCACTAACTTTGCCATACTCATCAGCTATAGCAAAAGAAGTGAATTTCAAACACCACTGCAGGGGGAGCACCATCTTCTGGGAATAAATGTTCTATATATTTTCTTCAACATAATAATCCATCAAACCAAATATCCCATATGGTCTAGTGGTTAGGATTCCTGCCTTTCACGCAGGCAGCCCGGGTTCGATTCCCAGTGTGGGAGATTTTTAGGTTGCTAAATATTATTGAGAAGATCAACTTTACTTATTCATCATGTACACTTAGCCCAATCTAAGGGTTGAAAGACTAGTCAACACAATGTTCATCAAGCACTGTTAGTGTATTGGTATCATGCAATATTCCCATTCTTGCGACCTGGGTTCGATTCCCAGACAGTGCACATGTATTTTAAGCAATTAAATTATTGACTGTACCCCATGACCACAGTTACCTTTTCAAGGCATTGCATATTGCCTTAAAATCATCTTACACACAATATTGAGGTGGAACTTAGGAAAGCCAAAAACTAGCTTCTGTATTTTCATCAAACCTATATTGCTTATCTATTGTTCACTACAAGCTGAAAAATCTTATACCAATAGCTCTAGAAACCTAAATAGAAATGCCAACAACTTTAGTAGTTTTCAAACATTACTTTTTGAAAAGCAAATAAGTGACACATAACACTGAAAAGAAACCCTTTTGGTTAATGTAACTTAAAGACTCTCTTGCACAGGAGAAAAGATTTTTTAAAAGAATGTGATCTTGTAATAACTCAATTTAGCTATCTCTAACCTTGCCATACTGTTCAGATCTTGCAAAAGAAATAAGTTTTCTTCAAACACCACCAGAGAGAGAGAGAGAGAGAGAGCACCATTTGCTAGGAATAAATGTTCTATATAGTTTTTTTAACATAATATTGAAACTAAATAAATATCCCATATGGTCTAGTAGTTAGGATTGCTGCCTTTCATGAAGGAAACCTAGGTTTGATTCCCGGTGTGGTAAACATTTTAGACTGTACCGCAGGACCACAGTTACAATTTCGAGGCATTGCATATTGCCTAAATACATGTTGTATTATCTTACATGCAATATTGAGGTGAGATTTAGGAAAGCCAAAAACTTGCTTCTCTATTTTCATCAAATATATATTGCATATCTGCTGTTCACTACAAGCTGAAGAATCTTATACCAATACCTCTAGAAAACTAAACAGAAAGGTCAACAACTTTGGAGGTTTTCAAACATTACTTTTTTGAGGACACATAGGTGACAAGTAACATTGAAAACAAACCCTTTTCGTTGATGTAACTTAAAGACTTATTTGCACAGGAGGAAACATTTTTAAAAAGAATGTGCTCTTGTAATGACTCAGTTAAGCTATCACTAACTTTGCCATACTCATCAGCTATAGCAAAAGAAGTGAATTTCAAACACCACTGCAGGGGGAGCACCATCTTCTGGGAATAAATGTTCTATATATTTTCTTCAACATAATAATCCATCAAACCAAATATCCCATATGGTCTAGTGGTTAGGATTCCTGCCTTTCACGCAGGCAGCCCGGGTTCGATTCCCAGTGTGGGAGATTTTTAGGTTGCTAAATATTATTGAGAAGATCAACTTTACTTATTCATCATGTACACTTAGCCCAATCTAAGGGTTGAAAGACTAGTCAACACAATGTTCATCAAGCACTGTTAGTGTATTGGTATCATGCAATATTCCCATTCTTGCGACCTGGGTTCGATTCCCAGACAGTGCACATGTATTTTAAGCAATTAAATTATTGACTGTACCCCATGACCACAGTTACCTTTTCAAGGCATTGCATATTGCCTTAAAATCATCTTACACACAATATTGAGGTGGAACTTAGGAAAGCCAAAAACTAGCTTCTGTATTTTCATCAAACCTATATTGCTTATCTATTGTTCACTACAAGCTGAAAAATCTTATACCAATAGCTCTAGAAACCTAAATAGAAATGCCAACAACTTTAGTAGTTTTCAAACATTACTTTTTGAAAAGCAAATAAGTGACACATAACACTGAAAAGAAACCCTTTTGGTTAATGTAACTTAAAGACTCTCTTGCACAGGAGAAAAGATTTTTTAAAAGAATGTGATCTTGTAATAACTCAATTTAGCTATCTCTAACCTTGCCATACTGTTCAGATCTTGCAAAAGAAATAAGTTTTCTTCAAACACCACCAGAGAGAGAGAGAGAGAGAGAGCACCATTTGCTAGGAATAAATGTTCTATATAGTTTTTTTAACATAATATTCAAACTAAATAAATATCCCATATGGTCTAGTAGTTAGGATTGCTGCCTTTCATGAAGGAAACCTAGGTTTGATTCCTGGTGTGGTAAACATTTTAGACTGTACCGCAGGACCACAGTTACAATTTCGAGGCATTGCATATTGCCTAAATACATGTTGTATTATCTTACATGCAATATTGAGGTGAGATTTAGGAAAGCCAAAAACTTGCTTCTCTATTTTCATCAAATATATATTGCATATCTGCTGTTCACTACAAGCTGAAGAATCTTATACCAATACCTCTAGAAAACTAAACAGAAAGGTCAACAACTTTGGAGGTTTTCAAACATTACTTTTTTGAGGACACATAGGTGACAAGTAACATTGAAAACAAACCCTTTTCGTTGATGTAACTTAAAGACTTATTTGCACAGGAGGAAACATTTTTAAAAAGAATGTGCTCTTGTAATGACTCAGTTAAGCTATCACTAACTTTGCCATAGTCATCAGCTATAGCAAAAGAAGTGAATTTCAAACACCACTGCAGGGGGAGCACCATCTTCTGGGAATAAATGTTCTATATATTTTCTTCAACATAATAATCCATCAAACCGAATATCCCATATGGTCTAGTGGTTAGGATTCCTGCCTTTCACGCAGGCGGCCCGGGTTCGATTCCCAGTGTGGGAGATTTTTAGGTTGCTAAATATTATTGAGAAGATCAACTTTACTTATTCATCATGTACACTTAGCCCAATCTAAGGGTTGAAAGACTAGTCAACACAATGTTCATCAAGCACTGTTAGTGTAGTGGTATCATGCAATATTCCCATTCTTGCGACCTGGGTTCGATTCCCAGACAGTGCACATGTATTTTAAGTAATTAAATTATTGACTGTACCCCATGACCACAGTTACCTTTTCAAGGCATTGCATATTGCCTTAAAATCATCTTACACACAATATTGAGGTGGAACTTAGGAAAGCCAAAAACTAGCTTCTGTATTTTCATCAAACCTATATTGCTTATCTATTGTTCACTACAAGCTGAAAAATCTTATACCAATAGCTCTAGAAACCTAAATAGAAATGCCAACAACTTTAGTAGTTTTCAAACATTACTTTTTGAAAAGCAAATAAGTGACACATAACACTGAAAAGAAACCCTTTTGGTTAATGTAACTTAAAGACTCTCTTGCACAGGAGAAAAGATTTTTTAAAAGAATGTGATCTTGTAATAACTCAATTTAGCTATCTCTAACCTTGCCATACTGTTCAGATCTTGCAAAAGAAATAAGTTTTCTTCAAACACCACCAGAGAGAGAGAGAGAGAGAGAGAGCACCATTTGCTAGGAATAAATGTTCTATATAGTTTTTTCAACATAATATTCAAACTAAACAAATATCCCATATGGTCTAGTAGTTAGGATTTCTGCCTTTCATGAAGGAAACCTAGGTTTGATTCCCGGTGTGGTAAACATTTTAGACTGTACCGCAGGACCACAGTTACAATTTCGAGGCATTGCATATTGCCTAAATACATGTTGTATTATCTTACATGCAATATTGAGGTGAGATTTAGGAAAGCCAAAAACTTGCTTCTCTATTTTCATCAAATATATATTGCATATCTGCTGTTCACTACAAGCTGAAGAATCTTATACCAATACCTCTAGAAAACTAAACAGAAAGGTCAACAACTTTGGAGGTTTTCAA
Source organism: Sabellastarte sp. h YS-2021 (assembly GCA_964017235.1). Lineage (NCBI taxonomy): Eukaryota > Metazoa > Annelida > Polychaeta > Sabellida > Sabellidae > Sabellastarte > Sabellastarte sp. h YS-2021. The sequence goes on from OZ024928.1 coordinate 48,032,838, forward strand.
ACATTACTTTTTTGAGGACACATAGGTGACAAGTAACATTGAAAACAAACCCTTTTCGTTGATGTAACTTAAAGACTTATTTGCACAGGAGGAAACATTTTTAAAAAGAATGTGCTCTTGTAATGACTCAGTTAAGCTATCACTAACTTTGCCATACTCATCAGCTATAGCAAAAGAAGTGAATTTCAAACACCACTGCAGGGGGAGCACCATCTTCTGGGAATAAATGTTCTATATATTTTCTTCAACATAATAATCCATCAAACCAAATATCCCATATGGTCTAGTGGTTAGGATTCCTGCCTTTCACGCAGGCAGCCCGGGTTCGATTCCCAGTGTGGGAGATTTTTAGGTTACTAAATATTATTGAGAAGATCAACTTTACTTATTCATCATGTACACTTAGCCCAATCTAAGGGTTGAAAGACTAGTCAACACAATGTTCATCAAGCACTGTTAGTGTATTGGTATCATGCAATATTCCCATTCTTGCGACCTGGGTTCGATTCCCAGACAGTGCACATGTATTTTAAGCAATTAAATTATTGACTGTACCCCATGACCACAGTTACCTTTTCAAGGCATTGCATATTGCCTTAAAATCATCTTACACACAATATTGAGGTGGAACTTAGGAAAGCCAAAAACTAGCTTCTGTATTTTCATCAAACCTATATTGCTTATCTATTGTTCACTACAAGCTGAAAAATCTTATACCAATAGCTCTAGAAACCTAAATAGAAATGCCAACAACTTTAGTAGTTTTCAAACATTACTTTTTGAAAAGCAAATAAGTGACACATAACACTGAAAAGAAACCCTTTTGGTTAATGTAACTTAAAGACTCTCTTGCACAGGAGAAAAGATTTTTTAAAAGAATGTGATCTTGTAATAACTCAATTTAGCTATCTCTAACCTTGCCATACTGTTCAGATCTTGCAAAAGAAATAAGTTTTCTTCAAACACCACCAGAGAGAGAGAGAGAGAGAGAGCACCATTTGCTAGGAATAAATGTTCTATATAGTTTTTTCAACATAATATTCAAACTAAACAAATATCCCATATGGTCTAGTAGTTAGGATTGCTGCCTTTCATGAAGGAAACCTAGGTTTGATTCCCGGTGTGGTAAACATTTTAGACTGTACCGCAGGACCACAGTTACAATTTCGAGGCATTGCATATTGCCTAAATACATGTTGTATTATCTTACATGCAATATTGAGGTGAGATTTAGGAAAGCCAAAAACTTGCTTCTCTATTTTCATCAAATATATATTGCATATCTGCTGTTCACTACAAGCTGAAGAATCTTATACCAATACCTCTAGAAAACTAAACAGAAAGGTCAACAACTTTGGAGGTTTTCAAACATTACTTTTTTGAGGACACATAGGTGACAAGTAACATTGAAAACAAACCCTTTTCGTTGATGTAACTTAAAGACTTATTTGCACAGGAGGAAACATTTTTAAAAAGAATGTGCTCTTGTAATGACTCAGTTAAGCTATCACTAACTTTGCCATACTCATCAGCTATAGCAAAAGAAGTGAATTTCAAACACCACTGCAGGGGGAGCACCATCTTCTGGGAATAAATGTTCTATATATTTTCTTCAACATAATAATCCATCAAACCAAATATCCCATATGGTCTAGTGGTTAGGATTCCTGCCTTTCACGCAGGCAGCCCGGGTTCGATTCCCAGTGTGGGAGATTTTTAGGTTACTAAATATTATTGAGAAGATCAACTTTACTTATTCATCATGTACACTTAGCCCAATCTAAGGGTTGAAAGACTAGTCAACACAATGTTCATCAAGCACTGTTAGTGTATTGGTATCATGCAATATTCCCATTCTTGCGACCTGGGTTCGATTCCCAGACAGTGCACATGTATTTTAAGCAATTAAATTATTGACTGTACCCCATGACCACAGTTACCTTTTCAAGGCATTGCATATTGCCTTAAAATCATCTTACACACAATATTGAGGTGGAACTTAGGAAAGCCAAAAACTAGCTTCTGTATTTTCATCAAACCTATATTGCTTATCTATTGTTCACTACAAGCTGAAAAATCTTATACCAATAGCTCTAGAAACCTAAATAGAAATGCCAACAACTTTAGTAGTTTTCAAACATTACTTTTTGAAAAGCAAATAAGTGACACATAACACTGAAAAGAAACCCTTTTGGTTAATGTAACTTAAAGACTCTCTTGCACAGGAGAAAAGATTTTTTAAAAGAATGTGATCTTGTAATAACTCAATTTAGCTATCTCTAACCTTGCCATACTGTTCAGATCTTGCAAAAGAAATAAGTTTTCTTCAAACACCACCAGAGAGAGAGAGAGAGAGAGAGAGAGCACCATTTGCTAGGAATAAATGTTCTATATAGTTTTTTCAACATAATATTCAAACTAAACAAATATCCCATATGGTCTAGTAGTTAGGATTGCTGCCTTTCATGAAGGAAACCTAGGTTTGATTCCCGGTGTGGTAAACATTTTAGACTGTACCGCAGGACCACAGTTACAATTTCGAGGCATTGCATATTGCCTAAATACATGTTGTATTATCTTACATGCAATATTGAGGTGAGATTTAGGAAAGCCAAAAACTTGCTTCTCTATTTTCATCAAATATATATTGCATATCTGCTGTTCACTACAAGCTGAAGAATCTTATACCAATACCTCTAGAAAACTAAACAGAAAGGTCAACAACTTTGGAGGTTTTCAAACATTACTTTTTTGAGGACACATAGGTGACAAGTAACATTGAAAACAAACCCTTTTCGTTGATGTAACTTAAAGACTTATTTGCACAGGAGGAAACATTTTTAAAAAGAATGTGCTCTTGTAATGACTCAGTTAAGCTATCACTAACTTTGCCATACTCATCAGCTATAGCAAAAGAAGTGAATTTCAAACACCACTGCAGGGGGAGCACCATCTTCTGGGAATAAATGTTCTATATATTTTCTTCAACATAATAATCCATCAAACCAAATATCCCATATGGTCTAGTAGTTAGGATTCCTGCATTTCGCACAGGCAGCCCGGGTTCGATTCCTGGTGTGGGAGATTTTTAGGTTGCTAAATATTATTGAGAAGATCAACTTTACTAATTCATCACGTACACTTAGCCCAATCTAAGGGTTGAAAGACTAGTCAACACAATGTTCATCAAGCACTGTTAGTGTAGTGGTATCATGCAAGATTCCCATTCTTGCGACCTGGGTTTGATTCCCGGACAGTGTACATGTATTTTAAGCAATTAAATTATTGACTGTACCCCATGACCACAGTTACAATTTCAAGGCATTGCATATTGCCTTAATATCATCTTACACACAATATTGAGGTGGAACTTAAGAAAGCCAAAAACAAGCTTCTGTATTTTCATCAAATATATATTGCTAATCTATTATTCACTACAAGCTGAAAAATCTTTTTTTTTTTATATTTTTTTCTTTTTCTTGAACATTTGAAACAATTTTCATACCAGTACATACATCAAATGCCATATTACATGTTTGTTTAAATTACATTATCTAGAAGATCAGTATGCAACATGTTACTCTGTATGACTTTAAAATTACAACATATCTTAGAGAGTAAAGTAATGCACATATTGTGATCTTGCCTCAAATACTAAATCACCGGATGTCTTAAATTTCAATATCTTCAAAAAGGTTTTCCCACATAATCCACTTTTTGTGGAAAGCAAAAGACTTATTTTGTGTTGTATGCAGAAGTTCCTGCTCAATAAATCTTCTTTTTATTTCTTTTTGTAGAAAGTATATGTCCGGTAGGTAATTATGTGTAACACACCAGAAAATATACTGTCTTGTAGTTAACAGTAAAAAATTAAGTGGCCAGAAATGCATGTCAAAGGTCAAATAACCTAATATCTTCATAGTTCCATCAATGTAAAAATTTAGCCCTATTTTGTTGAATATCCATTTACCTAAATTTTCCCACAGGTGGACAACACAAGGACATTCAGCAAACAGATGCTTCACATCTTGAATATTACCTTTGCAAAGATTACAATCACTTTCAAGAGATAAATTTATCCTTTTTAAATATTCCTTGGTTCCCAAAATTTTATCGAGGATGAGGTATTGGAACCATATTACGTAATTATCTTGAATGGTTTTAAAGCATATTTTGTAAATCATAGCCCATTTATCTGTCAATTCAGTGTCGGGATATTTTGATAAAAATTCATTCCATATAGATTCACACAATGGTGTCTCTTTTTGTGTGAGCTGTTTAAAATACAGTAGAAGATTTTACAGGGTTTTTTGGTGCCTAATAGATATTTTAAGTGTAGTGGGCAAGAAGAAGATTCAAAAATCCATGGTTTGTTGGGTTGTTTATGGTTTCAATGAATTTTTTGACAGTTTGATATACTGTATAATAATTTAAGATGTTTAGATTAGTATTAAATTTTAGGTTTATATCTCGTAACTTTAAGAGTCCACCATCTGTATCAGTGATATCTCCAATTAAATGGATTCCTTGTTTAAACCAATCTGGGAAAAATGTTGGGCTTTTAAAGATCTCAGAGTTGTACCAAATACAGGTTTGAAGAATTTCATTATTTGACCTGATGGGAATTAGATGATGTATATCTATCCAGTTATTTATCACATTATACCAAAATGGGTTTGTCATATTTTTTAGAGATAGTTTGCTAAAGTCTTCCCCAAAGCTCAAAATTTTATCAGGATTTCCATATGATTTCTTAAACAGTCTATACTACTGTGAATCACAACTGGATAAAAATTTTCTTACCCAGCTCACTTGTAAGGACTGCTGAAACTTTTTTATATTTATCATTTTTAGACCGCCTTCCAAATGGTCATGGCATATAGTTGTTCTTTTTATTTTGTCAGGCTTACTGTCCCAAACAAATTTAAATAATATTTGGTTTAATTGCTTTTGAAAATTATCTGATCTTGGTAATGAGGAAAATAGACGAATACATTTTGACAAAATATTTGTCTTCACCACAGTTATTCTTCCAAAGGGACTTAAATAGTGACTGCTCCATTTTTTTATATCTCGCTTTATATTTTGAAGTGTTTGATGATAATTCATCTCTGGAATTTTACTTAAATCTGTTGAGAACCGTAAGCCCAACAACGTAAAATGAGTATCATCCCAATTAAGATTAGCAGAGGTAATAAGCTTCTCACGACAAAATCTTTTCCTACCAATCCAAATCATCTTTGTTTTATCCTTGTTCATACAAAGACCAGACATATTACCAAATATTTCCAATATAGTTAGTGCTGCCTGTAGGGAATGCTGACTGCCATCCAGCATCAAAGTTGTGTCAAAGCTGAAAAATCTTATACCAATAGCTCTAGAAACCTAAACAGAAATGCCAACAACTTTAGTAGTTTTCAAACATTACTTTTTTGAAAGCAAATAAGTGACATATAACACTGAAAAGAAACCCTTTTGGTTAATGTAACTTAAAGACTTACTTGCACAGGGTGAAATATTTTAAAAAATAATGTGATCTTGTAATAGCTCAATTAAGCTATCACTAACCTTGCCATACTGTTCAGATCTTGCAAAAGAAGTAGGTTTTCTTCAAACACCACCAGAGAGAGAGAGAGAGAGAGAGAGAGAGAGAGAGAGAGAACACCATCTGCTAGGGATAAATGTTCTATATAGTTTCTTCAACATAATATTCAAACTAACCAAATATCCCATATGGTGTAGTAGTTAGGATTCCTGCCTTTCATGAAGGAAACCCAGGTTTGATTCCCGGTGTGGTAAACATTTTAGACTGTACCCCAGGACCACAGTTACAATTTCGAGGCATTGCATATTGCCTATACCAATAGCTCTAGAAACCTAAACAGAAATGCCAACAACTTTAGTAGTTTTCAAACATTACTTTTTTGAATGCAAATAAGTGGCACATAACACTGAAAAGAAACCCTTTTGGTTAATGTAACTTAAAGACTTACTTGCACAAGAGGAAATATGTTTAAAAAGAATGTGTTTGAGTAATAACTGAATTAAGCTATCACTAACCTTGAAATACTGTTCAGATCTTGCAAAAGAAGTAAGTTTTCTTCAACCACCACCAGAGAGAACACCATCTGCTAGGGATAAATGTTCTATATAGTTTTTTCAACATAATATTCAAACTAAACAAATATTCCAGATGGTCTAGTAGGCAGGATTCCTGCCTTTCATGAAGGAAACCTAGGTTTGATTACTGGTGTAGTAAACATTTTAGACTGTACCCCAGGACCACAGTTGCAATTTCAAGGCATTGCATATTGCTTAAATATTATCTTACATGCAATATTGAGGTGAGATTTAGGAAAACCAAAAACTGGCTTCTCTATTTTCATCAAACATATATTTCATATCTGCTGTTCACTACAAACTGAAGAATCTTATACCAATACTACTAGAAAACTAAACAGAAAGGTCAACAACTTTAGTAGTTTTCAAATCTTCCTTTTTGAAAGCAAATACGTGCCACATAACATTAAAACCTTTTTGTTGTTGTAACTTAAAGACTTACTTGCACAGGGGGAAATAGGGAAATATCCGCCCTGGTTGAATGTAACAGGCCAGTTTCAGAAGCAAACTCAAGGAATACCTGTTCAGATTAGCATACCCACTAAAATTGCAAATTTAATAAGTAAATTAAATTTTTATAAGTTAATACCCTATCCAATGGACAATTGCTAATCCGGTTGGCGCAGACCGGCCCGCCAAACGACAGAAAAAGTCGCCTTATAAGAGTGCATAATGCCCTCTCAAGCTGGCCGGTCCCATTGTGCACTCGCCAGGTGGCGCATCGTACTTCCTTCCTGTCTAGACAGCGTGACGTCATAGCATCTTTTTCATTGTCTAAACCTATTAGAGCCCTAGTAAGCTGATAGCGGGGTCGGTGGGAGGGTCTTGTGTGTCTGCTTGGTCGGCGGGTAAGTTACTGGGGACCTAGATGAACTCATAAACAGAACTAACAAATTTTCTTCCAGGCCCGGGTCGACCTTGAGGTCAGGAACCCTTAAGGCCATAGTCGGTTAACAGAAACTGGTCATCCGGTTCAACAGACCTGCTCTGAGGTAGGGGAAGAGAGGGATGAGTTCAGTCCCATAAGAAGTAGAAATAAACCTCCCGAAGGAAGCACAACACAGTAAAGTGTGGGCCTCTTGGTCTGAGAGCTCATAGCATAGGATCACAGTTTGCGTGATCCATGAGGAGATGGTGGCAGGTGAGATGTCTTTGTCAAAACCCTTCTTGAAGGAGACAAAGACCAGCTCCTTATTCTGCCTGAGGTCTGAGGTCCTGTCCAAATAGTAGCGTAATGCTCTGACCGGACAGAAGGACCTATGACTTGAGGGATCTATCCAGAGTTGTGGCCAGGGCTGGTATCACCACTGGGGCCACACTGTCTGGACCCTCTTTGGCCAGCTGATTCTTGGATAGGAAGCTGGGTGATGGGAACAGGGAAATGTTAGGCAAGTCAGATTGGTGCCTGATATTCCTGTTTTGCCATGCATGAATCTCACTCCTGCGTTTGCCTGACCCAAGGGCTAGTAAGAAGACTGTTTTGAAGGTCAAATGCTTCAAGGTAGCCTCTCTGATAGGCTCAAAGGGAGCCTTTGTCAGCTGGTGTAAAACCAGGGAAAGGTTCCAAGAAGGGATTCCCCTTCGGCCTTTGGGTCTGTCCCTGTGGAAACTATCCAAGAGACGGGTGAGATTTTCATCTTTGCTGATGTTAAGGGCCGAGTTTCCTAGCTTATCAGCAATGGCAGACCTGTAACCATCAATGGTACTGGGCTGTAACTTCCTGTCCTGAAACAGGTGCATTAAGAAGTCAGCCACTGACTTTACAGGGGGTGCTCTGAAGTCCACCTGATTAGTGCTGCACCACTTTGTAAAAATGGCCCACTTTGCCTCATAGACTGATCTGGTTGATCTTCTTTGAGGAGCCTCAATTCTAGCTGCCACTGCCTCAGAGAAGCCCTGCTCCTTAATTGCTGAGGCTCTAGGAGCCATGCATGGAGGTTCAGGTTTGCCAGATTTCTGTGAGGGATCTGGTGGAATGGCTGAGTCAAAAGGTTGGGCAGATTGGGCAACAACAGTGGGATTTGGCTGGACATGGTTACCAGGTCCCAAAACCAAGGCATGCTCGGCCACCCCGGGGCAATCAGAATGATTCTTTTGCAAGGGGAGTCCTGCAACTTCTCCACCACTTTGCCAAATATGGCTGCTGGTGGGAAGGCGTATGCATCCAGATCCTCCCATGGCAGATTGAGTGCGTCCACTGCTGAGGCCAGGGGATCCGGGACTGGTGAAACAAACAAGGGCAGCTTGTTGTTGAACCTCGTGGCAAATAGGTCTATTTGAGGCCTGTGCCACCTGCTGCATATTGCTTGGAAAACCTTTGGAAGGAGGGACCATTCTGTCTGGATGGCCTGGCCCAGTCTGGATAGCTTGTCTGCTACCACATTCAACCGGCCTGGAATGTGTCGGGCTTTTAGAGTTACTTGATTGCTGGTCAAGATTCGCCATAAGAGAGCACACAGTGGGCCGGACTTCATGCCTCCTTCCTTGTTTATGTATGACACCACTGTGGTGTTGTCGGTTGCTACCAGTACTATTTGGTTTGAAATGAGGTCTTTGAACTCCTTTAAAGCCAAGAAGACTGCTTTTAGTTCCAGATAATTTATGTGCAGCTTGCTTTCTGGTAGAGACCAGGACCCTCTTGCAGTGCGTTTGTTTAAGTGAGCGCCCCACCCTTCTTTTGATGCGTCTGTAAAGATTTGCAGAGCATGTTTTATTGGGTGTAATGGTTGAGCACGTTGCTCTCCTCCAGCCACCATTGTAAATGTGGGTGCAGGGACCTGGATAAAGGAATGACCTTTTCTAGTGACTCTGGTACTCTCCAATGATTTTTGAGATGCCACTGTATGGGTCTCATATGTAGTCGGCCTAGATGAACTTGTTTCTCTGTGGCTGTTAGCAAACCTATCAGGGACATGAACTGCCGGACCGGACAAGCCAGTAGTGAGAGCAGTGATAGTATTTTTTCCTGAAGGTTCTGCCACCGGTCTGGTGTTGGTCGGACCCAACCAGACCTGAGGTCGAACTGGTAGCCTACAAAGTCGAAGACTTGCTTGGGCTCCAGCTCTGATTTCTCCACATTCACTAGCCAACCTAGGTCTCGACACATTGTCACTAGAGTTTGGGTGTGCTGGAGACAGGTTTGGTGGGACTTGGCTCTCACCAACCAGTCGTCTAGGTAGTGGATTCTTATACCCTTGTGTGTGGTCATCAGTTTCACCTCTTTTGCTACCACAGTGAACTCCATAGGTGCTGTGGACAGACCAAAGGGCAGAGCTTTGAACTGGTACGTCCGACCCTCTACATGAAATCTCAGGTATTTCCTGGATTGTTCCTGTATGGGGATATGAAAGTAGGCGTCCTTGAAGTCTATTGAGGTCACCCACTCTCCTTGTTGGAGGGAAGTCCTGATGGTTTCCGGCGTCTCCATTTTGAATTTCTCCACCTTGTGGAAGAGATTTAGATTGCTCAGATCTAGTATAGGTCTCCACTTGCTGTTTGGTTTTGGGAGTAAAAATAGTCGGTTAAAAAAGCCCAGAGATTTGTGATTTTGTACTAGTTACACTGCATTTTTGTCTATAAGCTGATGTAATGCCTCCAACAGGTAGCTGTTCCTGTGGGGATTGACATAACGGCTTATGACAGTTGGAAACCTTGTGAGTTTTGGCCGGATCCGAAAGGGGAGGAGGTAACCCTCTCTCAGGATTTGAACAACTTTCGGACCAGCACCCAGATCCAGCCAAGTTTGCCAAATATTTTGAAGTTTTGCTCCTACAGGGAGATTTTGAGCAACATGTTTGGCATTTTGTACAGTACTTGCAAAAGACAAGGGATCGACACAGGAAACATTTTTCACATACTTTAATTTCTCTTTGTAAGTTGGTACAATAACGGGACTTACATCTTTCTTTTGTGATAGCCCTTTCACAAAAAGTACATGATCTACAGCAGTTAAGCTTACACTTAAACTGTCTTGTGTCTGAAAATTTACTGTCTTTCTTGTGAAAATTGGAAGCTTGAGTAAACTGAACACGTTTTACTGTCTTTAAGCTCCCGGGCAGCAGTCCCTGAACTGGTGAAATTACACATTGATTGTCATTTGTATGACTGCTACCCCTTGGCCGGTCGTGGAGTGTAGTGTGAGGCCCTGCCCCTGCCTTTCTTGCCTTGACCACGGTGTCCAATATTCTTCCATGCTGGACGTTCTGGTTTCCTGTTATCCGAACGTTTCTCCGTTCTCTCATACGGGTGGAAACGACCTTTCTTGTTAGAAAGTGGCTGGTTTTTGCTCTCAAAGGTAGCAATATCTTGCTCTGCCTGCTTGAGAACTTCGTCAGGAAATAGGGTGGTCATCTGCAGGGGGGCAGTACATAATGCTGCCAGTGTATCTGGTTTAATTCCAGCTTTTAAGTGGGAGAGGTAGGCATCTCTTCTGGCCAGGGTTGAGTTTGCTACTGTCACAAAGACGAAATCACTCAAGTGTTCCATTGCCTTTGCCATAGCCTGTGATATGCTGGAGTGGAAATCAGTTCGTCCACAGCAGTGGATACCTTTGATGAACATTTGCCTTTGTTGAGGTCCCCCCTGATAACTTTCAACTGGCTGTGTATGTTTTCCTGCACCTTGAGAAGACATCTACTGAAGCCAGCTGCTTGGTTGCAGTAAGTGGATCTCTCATCTCCTCAAATTATCATGAGTAATCTTACTGGAAGGGGGAGGGGTCGCAGCAATGCCTGCAGCTCTGGCAATTCTGCTATACGAACTGTTAAGCTTTGAGGCATCCGTACTCCATGAGGTTACTGAGTCTCTGGTGGTAGGGCCAGCCTTCTGGTCAGTGAACAGGCTGTACCATCTTGACTGGGACTTGGGTGGTCATACATACTGGTCCCTCAATAAACCTCCTGCCTCAGAACTGCGTGAAGGGTAGCCTTCCACTAAAGTGACGTTTAATTTGGCCATCTTGTTGCAAAGCCACTCATCAGTCGGTAAACGGACAGATACCTTGCCAGCTGGTTGAGACTTTGGGCCTGCAAAGGGGTTGTCATCCCCTGTGACTGCTGTCGAATCCACATCTTGGATGTGTGTCCAACCCATATAGGACCTAATACCCCGTAAGGTTTCCCTGTACGCTTGATCTTCAGATAATGTCTAGTCGGTAGTTGCATCCGGGTCCTGATCAGAGAGCTCATGTTGACCGGTGGTCGGTCTGAGAAGTCGCTATCAGAATCTGTATCCATAGATGAAACACTCTGATCTTTGGCCGGTGCCGAGGTCGATTTGCTGGTAACCTGATGTAAAGCAGGAGAGCCGGTGCCAGACAAATCTGAAGGTCGGTTGGGCTGGACATGGAGCGACTTGCTAGTAGACTGCTTCTTTGAAGAATAGTGGTCGGTACTAGGCAAGTCTGCAGTTGAAGAACGTCTCTGTGTAACAACAGAAGTCGATTTGCTGGTAGACTGAGGGAGTGGTTGGTCGGTACCCGGCAAATCTGAGCTGGCTGGTTGGTCGGTTGAAGGTCTCATAAATGGAGCGGAAGCCTTGACAGCACCAACTGGTAGGGGGTGGGTCGGTGCTACTTTGGGAGCCTGAAAAGTCGGCTCTGGCTGGTCAAAAGATTTGGAAAGAAGCAAAGCTTCCAGTCTATTAAAGCGATCAGCCCATTTCTTGTCTAACTCATCGATCCTGTCATTAGCTGAGGATCTGGAAGGTCTGGTTTCGACCAACTTGCTGGGCTTATCTGAAGATTTACTAGACTTAGGCTTCTCTGAAGAAGTTTTCTTGTCTTTTTTCTTCTTTTCAGCTCCAGAACTCGAACCAGGAGATTGTAAAATGCCCTGGTCATCCACAACCCCCACTACCGTCACAGAGGACGGGTCAATGAGGGAGGAACTGTCTGAGTTCTTTTGTGGGGTTTCACCCTGCTTCTTTAGGTCACGTTTTTCCTTTTTGATTCTATAGCTTGGGGTGGATAACTGAAGACGTTGATCCTCTGTAAGAACGTTGCAAGCTTGGCAATCACTCTTAGATACACAGGGATCAGGTCCCTTACTTTTCTCTCTGCATCTAGCACAAAAATCTGTGTGTATCAAATCTGGCCATTAAATGGTCACAACCACCATGTTTTTGTCCCGAAGAAGACATAACTGAATCTAAGAGTTCTATGAAGTAACGTAACGTGACACAAATAAAAGTTAAGCTTACAAGTATAATATAATTTCCAAAAAATATCTCACCAAATATATTTGTGTTGACAGTGCACGCGCCAAACAAAAAAGATGCTATGACGTCACGCTGTCTAGACAGGAAGGAAGTACGATGCGCCACCTGGCGAGTGCACAATGGGACCGGCCAGCTTGAGAGGGTATTATGCACTCTTATAAGGCGACTTTTTCTGTCGTTTGGCAGGCCGGTCTGGGTCGACCTGATTAGCAATTGTCCATTGGATAGGATGTATTAACGCAATAAAATTGAACATTTTAATTACTTAAATGTAGCTTTTATAAGCTACAAGCTTACCATGTGGGACTCAATGCTGTTCTCAGATGGTCGCAAGGCATCAGGCCAAAGTCTAAGAAAAATAGACATTTATAGTTGGCCGTAGCCTCAAGTTGTCCTCTCGTGGTACATTACGTGATTTCTTCCTACTTTCTCGTTGTAATTTTTAAACCTTACCCCCTCAGCTGTAATACAGCGAGGAGGCAGGGTGGGACTCTTCTGAGTCCCACATGGTAAGCTTATATAGTCATTTTGTTCTTAATTCTTCCTCAAAAGTACTGTTTTTTCTTGGGGTTTCAGTTTAATTAACGTTTTTCACAGGTCTCTTCCAAAAAACATGGTTTTTTATGTAGTTTACATTGTCCGTTTACGGAAATTCAAAAAAGCTATGCGGCTACACTAACGGTCGCCAGAGTCCACATTTAAGTAATTAGAATTTTCAATTTTATTGCGGTACAATAGCTTACCATGTGGGACTCCAACCGCACGGTGGAGGGATTACAGTTGAGACTGGAAGATATGTCAATTTTTCTTAGATTTTGAAGTAATAGATTAGAATGAATGTTTTGAAAGTACCAGTCTGAGTCCCGTTTACAGTGCCCCAATCCCAAAGACCGGGCCTGTAATTAAAGAGCCAAAAAACCGGAATATACCGAATGACAGTGCTAAAACTGTCAAGATGTTTTGATTGTAGGAGAAAACTGCAGCCATGCTCACTTAGGTCCTTAGGGACCGTCCACAAGTGAAGAACCAGCCCTATGGTTGGAAATCTCATAAATTTTTTGCCACCTAACATGAGATTTATGACAACTTTAATAAGTCCTTAATACATATTATGCTTGATAAACTAACAATACAAAATCACCTTACCCGTAACATCTTGAGAGTTAAACCTATAATTAGACTCCTGAAGACTTGGTTGTAGCGGATGTGCCCCCCCCCCCCCTTCTTTTCTTTCCGAGGATAACTGGTCTGAAGGGAAGGATCTAGGACTTGTTGTGCTGCCACCACTGGTCCCAGATGCATATTGTTGTCGTTGTCTGATCAAGTAAGGTCTTTTAGGTAAAATTTGTAAATGTGTTGTGAGCTTTCCAGTGACAGGCTTGCATGATTTGGTCCACCAATACCCCACCGTAAAAGGCCTTAGAGGCCACGAAGGCCCTAATGTCATGCGCTTTAACTTGGACCAGGTCCAAGGCTTGTTGGTCTGCTTGTTTATAACAAAGTAGAATGGTTTGTTTCAACCAAGAAGAGAGAGTAGCGGGTCTGATGTCTGAGGTATGTCCTTTCTTGAAGGAGATGAAAAGGAGGGATCGAGACCCTCTGGTCTTTGGTTCAATCCAAATAGTACCTCAGGGCCCGCACCGGACACAAGTCCTGCCTTCTTTGAATTGTCTATCTACAATGGTAGTCAAAGCAGGAATAGTCACCGGAGACATACTTTGAGAACCTTTTCTTGCTAGTTGGTTTTTGGCTATGAAGTCAGAAGAAGGGTACAAGGCAACCTTTTCCCACTGGCCTAGATTAGATATTTTGTTTGCAACCCAGGCTTGGATTTCGCTGCAGCGCTTGCCGGAGGCCAAAGCTAGCAAGAAAGCAGTTTTGAGAGTAAGATGTTTGAGGTCTGTGTCTTTCATAGGCTCAAAGGGCACTTTTGTGAGCTCATTGAGAACAACAGAAAGGTTCCATTTTGGAAGATTCCTGGAACTTTTTGGATGATCCCTGTGAAAACTGGAGAGTAACCTGTGAAGGTCTAAACTTTGTGCAATATGGTGGGCCGCAGGGCCCAAAGTGTCAACAAAGGCCGTCCTGTAACCATCAATGGTCGAGGGGCGCCTGTTTAGATCTTGGTACAGGAGAGCTGCACTAGGTCCCAAAACCAGGGCATCCCTGGCCAGCCTGGGGCTATTACAATGATCAGCCATTGCCTGATTTTTTGGATCACCCTGTGAAGGAGAGCCGTCGGAGGGTAAGCATAGGCAGTGAGACCCGTCCAGTTTAAGTTCAGAGCATCTATGCCCCAAGCATTTGGGTCTGGGACTAGAGACACCTACAGTGGAAGTTTGTGGTTCAGATGAGTGGCAAATAGATCTACATGAGGAGTGAACCACTTTTGGCAGGTCTGTTTGAACACCTGCGGATGCAAAGACCATTCTGTTGACTGCACTTGGTTTGACCTGGACAGGAGGTCCGCCATCACATTCAGACACCCTAGAATGTTTCTGGATTTTAATGTTATGTGATAGTGATGACACCATGTCATGATCTTCCACAGGAGAGCACACATCTCTGCTGAGTGAGTTCCTCCTTGTTTGTTTATGTAGGCTACCATTGTTGTCCTTTGCAACTAGCACTGTTTGGTTCTGGCACTGGTCCTTGAAGCTTCGAAGGGCCAGGGAGACCACCTTCAATTCTAGAACGTTTATGTGTGGCCTTTTTCCCAGTCTGATCACAGACCCTTGGTAGATCTTTGATCTAAGTGAGTGCCCCAACCTTTGTTTGAGGCATCTGTAAAGAGTTGGATACTGTAGTCTTTGGGATGAAGGTCTGCACCTCTCATCACGTTTGAGGGATTTTGCCACCAGTCTAGGTGTGCTGAAATGGTTTCTGTCCGAGGACGGAGGCTGTCCAGCGACTGAGGATATCTGCAGTGCTCCTTGAGGTGAAACTAAAAGGGCCTCATGTGAAGGCGTCCCTCTGGGACCATTTTCTCCATTGAGGCAAGCAACCCAATTAGCGACATCAAATATCTTGCAGTCAAAACATGTTTTGACTTGAGTCGTAGGATCAAATCCTGAAGTTTGAGCCATCTCTCTTGAGTGGGTTTTACAAGGGCTGAATCTAGATGGTATTCGTGGCCCATGAACGAAAACACCTAAATAGGTTTCAGTTCTGATTTTTCCTGATTTATTATCCAAGGACTGGGTTAGGTCTACCACTGCCTGAGTGTTCACTTGGGCCTCCTCCTGAGACTGGGACCTGATCAGCCAGTCGTCCAGGTATTGGTGAAGTATGAAGTCTGAGTCCTCTTGAGAGGGCCATTAGCTTCACTTCCTTTATAATCATTGTAAAGACCTGGAGGGCTGTGGCTAGTCCGAAAGGGAGGGAGGTGAACTGGAACACCTGCAACCTGTGACAAAACCTTAGGTATTTCCTTGAGTTTGGATGGATGGGGATGTGAAGGTAAGTGTCTGATAGGTCTATCGACGATACCCATTCCCCTGGAATCAGGGAGGTCCTGATGGACTCTGGAGTTTCCATTTTGAACTTTTCTACGTGTAGAAAAGTGTTGAGCCTGCTTAGGTCTATGACTGGCCTCCACCTTTGGTGAGGCTTGTGTACTAGAAACAGGCGACTGTAAAACCCGAGAGATTTTACATTTTCCAACCTTTCGATTGCATTCTTTGACAGAAGAGATTGGATACAAGTGGCCAGAGCTTGGTCTTTTTGACGGGCCTTGTATTCTGACAGAATCAGAGGGAATCTGACCAGATCTGATTTTGAAAGGAATGGCAGTACGTAGTCATTGGTGATGTTTAACACGTTGGATGAACATTTGCCAGTCTCTTCTGAAAGAACGGAGGTGACCTCCTACTGGTGGACTGAGGGAGGCTTTTAAGGAGTCATTGGGGGGGAGGGGTTTCCACGCCCTCGCCCCCTGTTGTGGGGTCAAAAATGACCCCTGGAGCCTCTGAAGTTCGGTTTCCCCCTACCTGAGGAAAACGATTGGTTACTGTTTTGTGAGGAGTTGCCCCATAGGGGCGTTTCCTGTAGGAGCCTCTTTTCTTGTTGTGGGGACCAAAAAAGGGCTTATTTTGATAGGGTCCAAAACCCTGAGAGTCTTTAGAGGTGCCTTTTTTGAGGAGGAAGTCTTCCCCCTCCTTCACAAGTTGAGACTTGAACAAGGAGGAATGCCAAAAGGGCGAGTTCCTGAGTTCTTGGCGTCTCGTTTCGCCTAAATGTGGTTGTAAAAGGGTCATTTCGGCTTCACGCCTAAGCAAGCCAGTGTTACCCATATAATATAGTTCCCTCTGGAGTATATGGGCCAAGGATTTGCTGAGACATGCGAGAGCTCTGTGCAGAATAAGAACAGTCTTATTCTATAAGTCTAAATACTCACAGGCTTGCTCATATCCACGTTTTGCTGCTTTCTCAGGATTGGCACCTTTATGGATCCGAGACTTAACCCTCTTAAAGGTTGACTTCAGGGTATGTTGGCACTTCTCAAGAGTGGCATTGCAAGAAGATGAAATCAAAGGCAGCAGTAAAGTTGAGAGTGGATATGTTTTGCCTAGCTTGGTGTTCCAATTCCGTAAGAATTGGTAGGGGAGTCTTGCCCATAGGGGCCCCAGGGGGTTTATGAGTAATACAGATTTTATGCTGTAAGGCAGTACCTGGGGTGGGTGGGATAGTTTTTGCTGGTGTTTTGATGGACAATGAACTAAAGGGCAAGGGCTGAGGACGCGGGGGTGAGGTAAATAAGTTATCTGCAGCACTCTCAAGGTCTGCATGGGAACCTAGCGTAAATGAATCCACGTCATCCCGTAAAATATCTAGTTCATCGTCTTTTGAACTAGCAGTGTCCCTCTTTTGCTTCTTTTCAACATTTGTTCTTCTGTAAAAGAAGTGCATATTTCACATGGATTTTCAAAAGTGACACAGGGGTCATCACCCTTGCCAGATTCCCTACAGGTAGGGCAATAATTATGTGTCAAACACTTACTAGACCTAGGCTTATCTTTATTCGTTTGGTGGGCAGACATCTTGAAACGCAATAAAAAGACATAGATGAAAGCCTGAACCGAGGAAAACTCAAAACACACGCAAATAATAAAATATACTTATCCTGTCAAAACAGAAATTTTACAGAATAATCTATGATATATAATACATGAAATGACCAAAAATTAACATCCAACAATACATATGTGCTGAGAAATAGATGAAAATATCTGTGTAAATGAGACACTACAAATCATGCGGCCAACAAGAAAGTAGGAAGAAATTGCGTAGTGTACCACGAGAGGACAACTTGAGGCTACGGCCAACTATAAATGTCTATTTTTCTTAGACGTTGGCCTGATGCCTTGCGACCATCCAAGAACAGCATGGAGTCCCACATGGTAAGCTATTGTAGCACAATAAAATTATCCTTCCCTGGAGGCGCTTAATGGGTTATACCTCTGCCTGGTTTCGGACTGTCTCCTTTTGGATTCCAGGGCATTAGAGGATCTTTATCAATTCTGGACAATATTGATATTTCTATTATTATTTCTATTACAACAGCGGAGTTGGTCAGGCATGAAAAACATCAGTGGTCAAGGAAATTTGACCCAGTGGTTAAAACAAAGCTTCCCAATGGAAATATACTGTCGAATATATTTTGTTAAATCATTCTTAAATACCATTTTTTGTGAAAGCTTTACATTCATGATAATACCAGTTGTAGGTAGTGGTAATCAGCAGAAAAAAATTCTTATGAGTTATGGTTAAATTATGTGTCATTACATTATTTGTTTCATAAACTTGAATATACTGAGGCATTCTAAATATTGATGTAAAACTTAACTCCGTTCTCATAATCTTCTCATTCTTGTCACTCCCTTCTGAGTTGTATCTTCAAACTTGATCCTCTATCTGTAGTTGTAAGGTCTTTCACATTTATTATTTTGGGGAGTATATTTAAGTATTAAATACAAGCATGTATTCTCACCTCAGGCTTAAACTGAACTCTCAATTTCTGTATATCTTACCCATTTTATAAATATTTGCAGAGTTTTGTGTTGTGAAAAGATTTTCCATTTGAAAGAGGTTTAAGAATTGGTTAACTACATCTGTGCTGTAACTCGCATAGGATAAATTGCTAGTATTCTTGTGGCATTTAATATGCATGCCCGGTGATTGAGGAGTAAGTCAGGTTAATGATAACAATAATAATATTTATTGTTTTATGTCACGTATAGTACCTTACGGGTTACATTCTGATGGGTAGTTGGAAGGCCAGAGGAAACCAGTACATACAGTTGGTCAAGGCTCTGTAATGTACGGTGCTGACTTATGGCAAGCAACTATCAGCTTTCCCACTTAAGGTCAGGCTGGGATTTGTACTCTGATCTCAGAGGTGGGAGGCGAGTGTGTTACCACTGCGCCATCATGGCCAGCTAAAAATAATATACTGTAATAAGTCATGTCGTAACCTCAGAGATGCTGATATCACTGAAAAATTTAAAAATATTATAAAATAATCTAATCTTTGCAGGCAAAATATATTCCACAAAACAGGGAACTTAGTGTGCTATATTAACAAAAGACCTTACAAAAGGGATAGTCGAGGGACGACCCAGGTCAGTCATCCAGGTTTGAGGTATAAACTGAAAGTAGAATAAGTGTTGAGTTGAAGAAGTAAGTCTTGCAATGTTTCCTAATGCCCCTGTTCCACCACACGACTAAGCCCCGATTCATTACCCGACCCTTAATCCTTGAGAGTCAGTGAAAAAAACATTATAAATGGGTGGGAAAATAGAGTCCTGATGGAGGTCTGGGATTAATGCCAGATCGTTCTATGGAAATCTCAGACGTCCTCAGACAACTCACGATTATTTCCCCGACTAAGAACCGATTAAGCCACGATTGTTGTCGTGTTTGATATTTCACACGACTACAACCGATTCATATTTCCCGCCGTCAACAAAATGTCCAGTCCCAGGTGTCCTCAGGCCTCCTCAGACCCAAATTTACACAGTCGTGTGTTGTCCCAGGCCGCCTGCGACCCTTAGTCCCAGACCTCCCTAGCTTAGTCCCAGGAGGCCGGTTGTTAATCCCAGACTCAAATATGATGCGTATGAATTTCATGCGTCTGAAAGTGGGTTAGTTCCATTAGTCCCCGGAAGCCTCAGACCGTCTGCGGTGTCCTGGGACCCAAAAATCAAGGTCTGGGACTAAGAACCGACTAAGGGTAACCGACCCTAACCGATCCAAACCGGCCTCCCCAGGACGCCTGGGACCACACATTTTCAGTCTGCGGCGGCCTGAGGATGCCCCAGGCGGCCTGGGACTAACAACCGATTAAGAACCGACTGTTTTCCGCGCGTCGGAAATTAAAACGAGGCAATGAGGGGGTCTGGGACTATATAAGCGACCGCGCACACATTCTCGTTGTTACTGACTGTTTGGCTACTGAGAGACGTGTGTCACTGATTTGTAGGGGTTTTCAGTTTTTATTTTATATTTTATATACTTGAGCTTAGGGCAAATTTCACAGTTAGGAGACACATTTTACTATTTTTTTATTATTTTGTCGACTGGATTATGAGGAAAGAGAAAGGAGGGAAGAGAGGAAGGAAAAAGATGGATGAGAGGGAGAAGGAAAGTCAAGTAGAGGAGAGGAGTGAGGTTATTACAGAAGAAGGAAGTGAGGGGAGAGAGGAGGAGGAGATTCAGGAAGATCCAGCTATTGGGGAAGCTGTGGCAGAAGAAGAAGAGAGGTGTGAGGAAGATCCGGAGTGCCATTCTTCAGCCAAGAGAGCCAGGGTGTGTGCCACTTTTACAGACAGCCAGGAAGTTTCCATTGTGGAATTTGTAAAGCTGCACCCTGAACTGTATGACAAGGAACATTCAAGTTTCCACGACAGGACCAGAAGAGAGGCTCTCTGGGCAGAAATATCTGCAGAACTCAAGCTCCAGCCCTTTGATGTGAGACGTTGGTTCGAGTCCCAGCGAACCCGTTATGGGAAGCTGTCTAAGCTCCAATCTGGCCAAGCCCCGAGGGAGATGACCAAGAGACAGTCCTGGGTGTACCAACAGATGGGTTTTCTTAAAACCCACATCAGAAGAAAGGGGGCCAATAGAAGTTCAGGTTTTGAGGCCAGTCCAAATACCAGCAGGCAGGACGAATCACGTTGCTCAACTACTGATACAGAACACCTCGAGTCCAGTGTCCTGAGGGAGAGGAGTCAGTCCATCATTACATCAACGCCCGTTTCAACTACAGACTCCAAGATTCTCGAACACTTTGAGCAGATGAGGACACTTATCTCAGGTTTTCTGCATCAGAAGTCAGACAGGCAGCCCTTCTTTGACTACGTGGCATCAGAGGCCGAAAAGATGACTCAAGAAGAATTTGAAGAATTAAAGGGCAAGATTTTTAGAGACATCAAAACTATTAAGAGTAACCGCAGACGTCAGCCATTGCCCAGAAGATCAGCCACTGTTACCACGGAGTCCCAGAGGGTCGGCCTACTGCCAACAACCACTCCACAGGCGTCTAGTTCCACTCAAGCAGCAACTAGCAGCAGTTTTGTGTACTATACACCAAGCCCCATTGGCTTCAGCAACCCGACATCTGTCCTAACTGTACAGGACGAAGGGAGCAGACACAATCTGAGTGGAATCTTAAGCCAGCTACCAGATCTGACATCAACACAGATCGTCGAGCAGCCTCAGCAGCAGCAGCAGCAGCAACAACCGCAGCAGCAGCTCTTTACTATCACCACTTCAGCACCGCCTCAACAGCAGCAGCAGCCTCCTCAGTAGCCATCCAGTCAGGGCGGGTCTTTGACCTGCCAGGCCCTTTTCAGGGCCACCAAATCTTCCAAAAACAATTATTCAGCTACATGTTATTCCAATTCCCCTCCCAAAACAAAAAAGTTCAGTACAAATACTTATCACAAAAAAAAAGTTCAAGTTCAACACCTACACCACCCCAAACATGAAACTAATAACCCATGGTACCACACATAACAAAAAAGGCCACATAAAAAAAATAAAAATAACTCCCAATATGGCCATTAATCAGCCCATTTTTAGAGTAAAATCCATGGGATAGTTTAAAATCTGTAACTGAAAAGTCCAACACTTACACCTTCCCTAGAGTTAAAAGTGATTATTACATACTTGCCAACCCACAAACAGACAAACTCAATACCAAACATAACCCCCAAATAACAAACCCAGTAAGAAAGCCAACATCCAACTACCAATAATAAACCCAACCCCAGTAACCACCAACCAAGAAACACAAAAACCCAAAATTAAATAGAACCCATGCCAACGAACTGACAAACTATTTTGCAAACACAATCCCCCATTATTGAAAGCAGAACTAGTTCCATGGTTATATTTTCCACATTTTTGTGATTAGAAGTGAAGATTTAAAATTGAAGATTTCCATGAAAACCTTTCTGCTACAAATAAATTTCCAAGCCATGAACAAAAAAAATTGGTGAAATTATGATGTGGATTTCAAAATATATAAAAAAATAATTCAATTTCGGATATTATGTGTGACTTTGTGTTTGGCTTTTGTTAAACAGTGGGTTTGTCTGTTTGTTGGGTGAGTAAGTTGTGTTTGTCTGTTTGTCCGTCTCTACAAGTTATGTTTGGCATGGGGTTTGTCTGTTTGTCCGTCTGAACAAGTTATGTTTGGCATGGGGTTTGTCTGTTTGTCCGTCTGAACAAGTTATGTTTGGCATGGGGTTTGTCTGTTTGTCCGTCTGAACAAGTTTTGTTTGGCATGGGGTTTGTCTGTTTGTCCGTCTGAACAAGTTTTGTTTGGCATGGGGTTTGTCTGTTTGTCCGTCTGAACAAGTTTCGTTTGGCATGGGGTTTGTCTCTCTGTAGCAAACATAGCTGATTAATTGTTTTTGGAATAATTGGTAGTCCTGAAAAGGACTGTTATAGTTAGTCCTGAAAAGGACTGTTTACTGCAGCAGGACTTATATTCTGCCATCTTGCCAGGCCACTGCTCCCTCATTGTTGAAGTAGTCCTTCAGGTAATCCCTCTGCCTCTTGGCTTCTCTGGCAGGCTTTCTGTCTTGGCCACCACCAGCAGCACCCCCAATCAATCCACAATCATCAGGTGCATCATCATCATCGTCCTCACCAGGCTGCTGACCACCAGGTTGACCTTGATACTGGCTTCTCAGTATGTTGTGTAGAACAACACAGGTCAAGACCACTTCCCTGACTGTTGCTGGGGGTAGTTCAATGGTTGTCCTCATCACCCTGAATCTTGACACAAGGATGCCAAAAGCGTTCTCCACCACTCTTCTGCCCCCTGAAATTCTATAATTGGCAATCCTTTCCTCTCTTGTTAACATCCTTCTGCCATAGGGTTTCATGAGCCAGGTCTTCAGGGCAAAAGCATCATCTGCCAGGATGAAGTAGGAGCCGGGTCAGGGAAGCCTATCCTACCATCCTCAATCCTCCTCTTCAGCTGAGGGGCATTAAATATCTGGCCATCCGAGCAGGATCCTTCAGTACCCACACCCACCCATCTAAACTTGTACTGTCCATCTACCAGGGCCAACATCACAATGGAAAAGAACCCCTTGTAGTTGTGGTAGAGGGCTCCAGTGTTCTTGGGCTTCTTCAGGGCCACATGCTTCCCATCCAGAGCTCCCAGGGCATGTGGGGCATTCCACCTGATCCTGAATTCCCTCTCCAGTTCTTTCCACTGATCTGGGGTAGTAGGACTTCAGGTACTCCCTGGTGAACTCATCCTGGATGGCCCTGCAGACCTCTGGTATAAACTTGGAGATGGTGGATCTTCCAACCCTGAACTGACAGGACAATGATGTGTAGGACTCTCCAGTGGCCAGATATCTGATGGTGAGGGCTAACTTCTCCCCAACACTGATTGGTGCTCTGTAGTTGGTGGCCGCCTGGCTAGGTGTGGTTCCAGTCTGGTCTTAATCATTTCAAAAAATTCTGGGGTCATACTCATGTAGTTGTTGAATCCTGGAATGTCTGTGGCATACAGATCAGCCATAATGTTGTGCTAGGCCCCCCTCTCCTCTCTCTGCAGTAGCCATAGCCTGACCCACATGTTGTGCCTTCTTCTAGGTCTCTATATGGGTGCTGGTGGTGCTGGTGGTGGTTGCTGTGGTCGACGTAAGAAATGGAAATACATGATTATTTGTAACTGAATAAAAACCAAAAAAGCCCTAAGTTGTTGTTGAATCTGTCTTCCATTAAAAGGTGGCATCCTGCTGTGTTCCCAGAAAAGCAATGATGATTAGATCGCGAATTATATATATATATATACCCAGAAAATCCAGCAACTTTGGAAAACAATAATCGGGGATCCTGGTCTGGGGAAGACTGAGAAGGCCTGAGGATGCCTGAGGACGCCGGTAGTTAATCGTGGGTTAGTCGGGGCTTAGTCCCAGGAGGCCTGAGGCGTCCTGGGACCCAGTCGGTTTGTGTACGACTGGATCGTGGTTGAAACCGACCTGAAAACTGGCTTAGTCGGTTCTTAGTCCCAGACCAGTCGGGGACTGTCTGGGGCCGCCTGAGGCGTCCTGGGGACAATCTGTTCTTAATCCCAGACTTCAGTACCGACCCAGTATTCCCGCCCATTTTTGTTATTTCCCACCGACTGTCCACGATTAAGGGTCGCCGACAGGATCGGGGCTTAATCTTTTGGTGGAACAGGGGCATAAAAATGGAGGGGCATCCTCAGCGCTGAAGTGAGTGCGCGTGATGGGGGACGGTATGTACGTAACGGGGGACGTCCCCCACCACGTTATGTCCGTAATGGGAGACGCCTCAAAGAGAAATCATTATTTGATGAGAAAAAATAGAATCAATGAAATGTCAGCTTTTAATTATCACACAATACGAGTATAACATTAAGGAACACAAACTATTGATTCAGAAAAGATAGTAACAGATTTGGTCCCCCTCTCCTCCCCCCATCCCCCACTGGGTACATAAGCCACTGAGCGTCCCCCACTGGGTACATGGCAGAGACACTCGTCTTCTCCCTGTCTCCCACTAGGGACATGTGTCACTGGGTGTCCCCCACTGGGTACATGGCAATGCTTCTCCTCTCCTCCCTTATCCCCCACTAGGAACATGTGTCCCTGAGTGTCCCCCACTGCGTACATGGCAGAGATCCTCCTCTCCTCCCCTGTCCCCCACTGGGTACATAAGCCACTGAGCGTCCCCCACTGGGTACATGGCAGAGATACTCCTCTCCTCCCTGTCTCCCACTAGGGACATGTGTCACTGAGTGTCCCCCACTGGGTACATGGCAGAGATCCTCCTCTCCTCCCCCGTCCCCCATTGGGTACATAAGCCACTGAGCGTCCCCCACTGGGTACATGGCAGAGACACTCCTCTCCTCCCTGTCCCCCACTGGGTACATAAGCCACTGAGTGTCCCCCACTGGGTACATGGCAGAGATTCTCCTCTCCTCCCTTATCCCCCACTAGGGACATGTGTCACTGAGCGTCTCCCACTGGGTACATAGCAGAGATCTTCCTCTCCTCCCCCGTCCCCCACTGGGTACATAAGCCACTGAGCGTCCCCCACTGGGTACATGGCAGAGATACTCCTCTCCTCCCTGTCTCCCACTAGGGACATGTGTCACTGAGTGTCCCCCACTGGGTACATGGCAGTGATTCTCCTCTCCTCCCTTATCCCCCACTGGGTACATAAGCCACTGAGCGTCCCCCACTGGGTACATGCCAGAGATCCTCCTCCCCTCCCCGTCCCCCACTGGGTACATAAGCCACTGAGTGTCCCCCACTGGGTACATGGCAGAGATTCTCCTCTCCTCCCTGTCTCTCACTAGGGAGATGTGTCACTGAGTGTCCCCCACTGGGTACATGGCAGTGATTCTCCTCTCCTCCCTTATCCCCCACTGGGTACATAAGCCACTGAGCGTCCCCCACTGGGTACATGGCAGAGATCCTCCTCTCCTTCCCCGTCCCCCACTGGGTACATAAGCCACTGAGTGTCCCCCACTGGGTACATGGCAGAGATTCTCCTCTCCTCCCTTATCCCCCACTAGGGACATGTGTCACTGAGCGTCTCCCACTGGGTACATGGCAGAGATCCTCCTCTCCTCCCCCGTCCCCCACTGGGTACATAAGCCACTGAGCGTCCCCCACTGGGTACATGGCAGAGACACTCCTCTCCTCCCTGTCTCCCACTAGGGACATGTGTCACTGAGTGTCCCCTACTGGGTACATGGCAATGATTCTCCTCTACTCCCTTATCCCCCACTAGAGACATGTGTCACTGAGTGTCCCCCACTGCGTACATGGCAGAGATCCTCCTCTCCTCCCCCGTCCCCCACTGGGTACATAAGCCACTGAGCGTCCCCCTCTGGGTACATGGCAGAGACACTCCTCTCCTCCCTGTCTCCCACTAGGGACATGTGTCACTGAGTGTCCCCCACTGGGTACATGGCAGAGATCCTCCTCTCCTCCCCCGTCCCCCACTGGGTACATAAGCCACTGAGCGTCCCCAACTGGGTACATGGCAGAGATCTTCCTCTCCTCCCCCGTCCCCCACTGGGTACATAAGCCACTGAGTGTCCCCCACTGGGTACATGGCAGAGATTCTCCTCTCCTCCCTTATCCCCCACTGGGTACATAAGCCACTGAGCGTCCCCCACTGGGTACATGGCATAGATCCTCCTCTCCTCCCCCGTCCCCCACTGGGTACATAAGCCACTGAGTGTCCCACACTGGGTACATGGCAGAGATTCTCCTCTCCTCCCTTATCCCTCACTAGGGACATGTGTCACTGAGCATCTCCCACTGGGTACATGGCAGAGATCCTCCTCTCCTCCCCCGTCCCCCACTGGGTACATAAGCCACGGAGTGTCCCCCACTGGGTACATGGCAGAGATACTCTTCTCCTCCCTGTCTCCCACTAGGGACATGTGTCACTGAGTGTCCCCCACTGGGTACATGGCAGTGATTCTCCTCTCCTCCCTTATCCCCCACTGGGTACATAAGCCACTGAGCGTCCCCCACTGGGTACATGGCAGAGACACTCCTCTCCTCCCTGTCTCCCACTAGGGACATGTGTCATTGAGTGTCCCCCACTGGGTACATGGCAGTGATTCTCCTCTCCTCCCTTATCCCCCACTGGGTACATAAGCCACTGAGCGTCCCCCACTGGGTACATGCCAGAGATCCTCCTCTCCTCCCCCGTCCCCCACTGGGTACATAAGCCACTGAGTGTCCCCCACTGGGTACATGGCAGAGATTCTCCTCTGCTCCCTGTCTCCCACTAGGGACATGTGTCACTGAGTGTCCCCCACTGGGTACATGGCAGTGATTCTCCTCTCCTCCCTTATCCCCCACTGGGTACATAAGCCACTGAGCGTCCCCCACTGGGTACATGGCAGAGATCCTCCTCTCCTCCCCCGTCCCCCACTGGGTACATAAGCCACTGAGCGTCCCCCACTGAGTACATGGCAGAGACACTCCTCTTCTCCCTGTCTCCCACTAGGGACATGTGTCACTGAGTGTCCCCCACTGGGTACATGGCAATTATTCTCCTCTCCTCCCTTATCCCCCACTAGAGACATGTGTCACTGAGTGTCCCCCACTGCGTACATGGCAGAGATCCTCCTCTCCTCCCCCGTCCCCCACTGGGTACATAAGCCACTGAGCGTCGCCCTCTGGGTACATGGCAGAGACACTCCTCTCCTCCCTGTCTCCCACTAGGGACATGTGTCACTGAGTGTCCCCCACTGGGTACATGGCAGAGACACTCCTCTCCTCCCTGTCCCCCACTGGGTACATAAGCCACTGAGTGTCCCCCACTGGGTACATGGCAGAGATTCTCCTCTCCTCCCTTATCCCCCACTAGGGACATGTGTCACTGAGCGTCTCCCACTGGGTACATAGCAGAGATCTTCCTCTCCTCCCCCGTCCCCCACTGGGTACATAAGCCACTGAGCGTCCCCCACTGGGTACATGGCAGAGATACTCCTCTCCTCCCTGTCTCCCACTAGGGACATGTGTCACTGAGTGTCCCCCACTGGGTACATGGCAGTGATTCTCCTCTCCTCTCTTATCCCCCACTGGGTACATAAGCCACTGAGCGTCCCCCACTGGGTACATGGCAGAGATCCTCCTCCCCCGTCCCCCACTGGGTACATAAGCCACTGAGTGTCCCCCACTGGGTACATGGCAGAGATTCTCCTCTCCTCCCTTATCCCCCACCAGGGACATGTGTCACTGAGCCTCTCCCACTGGGTACATGGCAGAGATCCTCCTCTCCTCCCCCGTCCCCCACTGGGTACATAAGCCACTGAGTGTCCCCCACTGGGTACATGGCAGAGATACTCCTCTCCTCCCTGTCTCCCACTAGGGACATGTGTCACTGAGTGTCCCCCACTGGGTACATGGCAGTGATTCTCCTCTCCTCCCTTATCCCCCACTGGGTACATAAGCCACTGAGCGTCCCCCACTGGGTACATGGCAGAGACACTCCTCTCCTCCCTGTCTCCCACTAGGGACATGTGTCACTGAGTGTCCCCCACTGGGTACATGGCAGTGATTCTCCTCTCCTCCCTTATCCCCCACTGGGTACATAAGCCACTGAGCGTCCCCCACTGGGTACATGCCAGAGATCCTCCTCCCCTCCCCCGTCCCCCACTGGGTACATAAGCCACTGAGTGTCCCCCACTGGGTACATGGCAGAGATTCTCCTCTGCTCCCTGTCTCCCACTAGGGACATGTGTCACTGAGTGTCCCCCACTGGGTACATGGCAGTGATTCTCCTCTCCTCCCTTATCCCCCACTGGGTACATAAGCCACTGAGCGTCCCCCACTGGGTACATGGCAGAGATCCTCCTCTCCTTCCCCGTCCCCCACTGGGTACATAAGCCACTGAGTGTCCCCCACTGGGTACATGGCAGAGATTCTCCTCTCCTCCCTTATCCCCCACTAGGGACATGTGTCACTGAGCGTCTCCCACTGGGTACATGGCAGAGATCCTCCTCTCCTCCCCCGTCCCCCACTGGGTACATAAGCCACTGAGTGTCCCCCACTGGGTACATGGCAGAGACACTCCTCTCCTCCCTGTCTCCCACTAGGGACATGTGTCACTGAGTGTCCCCTACTGGGTACATGGCAATGATTCTCCTCTACTCCCTTATCCCCCACTAGAGACATGTGTCACTGAGTGTCCCCCACTGCGTACATGGCAGAGATCCTCCTCTCCTCCCCCGTCCCCCACTGGGTACATAAGCCACTGAGCGTCCCCCTCTGGGTACATGGCAGAGACACTCCTCTCCTCCCTGTCTCCCACTAGGGACATGTGTCACTGAGTGTCCCCCACTGGGTACATGGCAGAGATCCTCCTCTCCTCCCCCGTCCCCCACTGGGTACATAAGCCACTGAGCGTCCCCCACTGGGTACATGGCAGAGATCCTCCTCTCCTCCCCCGTCCCCCACTGGGTACATAAGCCACTGAGTGTCCCACACTGGGTACATGGCAGAGATTCTCCTCTCCTCCCTTATCCCTCACTAGGGACATGTGTCACTGAGCATCTCCCACTGGGTACATGGCAGAGATCCTCCTCTCCTCCCCCGTCCCCCACTGGGTACATAAGCCACGGAGTGTCCCCCACTGGGTACATGGCAGAGATACTCCTCTCCTCCCTGTCTCCCACTAGGGACATGTGTCACTGAGTGTCCCCCACTGGGTACATGGCAGTGATTCTCCTCTCCTCCCTTATCCCCCACTGGGTACATAAGCCACTGAGCGTCCCCCACTGGGTACATGGCAGAGACACTCCTCTCCTCCCTGTCTCCCACTAGGGACATGTGTCATTGAGTGTCCCCCACTGGGTACATGGCAGTGATTCTCCTCTCCTCCCTTATCCCCCACTGGGTACATAAGCCACTGAGCGTCCCCCACTGGGTACATGCCAGAGATCCTCCTCTCCTCCCCCGTCCCCCACTGGGTACATAAGCCACTGAGTGTCCCCCACTGGGTACATGGCAGAGATTCTCCTCTGCTCCCTGTCTCCCACTAGGGACATGTGTCACTGAGTGTCCCCCACTGGGTACATGGCAGTGATTCTCCTCTCCTCCCTTATCCCCCACTGGGTACATAAGCCACTGAGCGTCCCCCACTGGGTACATGGCAGAGATCCTCCTCTCCTCCCCCGTCCCCCACTGGGTACATAAGCCACTGGGCGTCCCCCACTGGGTACATGGCCAGAGACACTCCTCTTCTCCCTGTCTCCCACTAGGGACATGTGTCACTGAGTGTCCCCCACTGGGTACATGGCAATTATTCTCCTCTCCTCCCTTATCCCCCACTAGAGACATGTGTCACTGAGTGTCCCCCACTGCGTACATGGCAGAGATCCTCCTCTCCTCCCCCGTCCCCCACTGGGTACATAAGCCACTGAGCATCCCCACTGGGTACATGGCAGAGATCCTCCTCTCCTCCCCCGTCCCCCACTGGGTACATAAGCCACTGAGCGTCCCCCACTGGGTACATGCCAGAGCTCCTCCTCTCCTCCACCATCCCCCACTGGGAACATATCTGAGTGAGCGTCCCACACTGCGTACATGACAGAGATCCTCCTCTCCTCTCCCATCTCCCACTGGGGACATGTGTTACTAAGCGTCCCCCACTGTGTATATGGCAGAGATCCTCACCTCCCCTAGTTCCTGTTTGGGATATTTATCAGAGAGTGTCCCCCACTGAATACAGGGCACAGATCCTCCTCTTCTCTCCCATCACCCAGTAAGGATAATGTAATATTAAGCATCCGACACTGCATACATTACTGGAATCCTCCTCCTCCCAAGGTTTTTCATTTCTGCACAGTATCCTCAAAATAGCCTTAGAGATACCCATAAGGACAAAGTCCCTATGAGAAGGTCAAAGGTCAATCAAGGTTGCACACCTACACCTTCTAACCAAATTCTTACAAGTTGTGGTTCCTGAGACGTAGCCGAGACAAGATCTTATAGGTCGAGGTTACTACAGAAAGGTCCAAGGTCAAATCTAGGTCATACCATGACATTGCACCACTACACCCCCTAACCAATGTCCCTACCAAGTATCAACTTCCTACACCATACGGTTTCTGAGATATAGCCCAGACAAGATTTTATAGGTCAAGGTTACTATGGCAAGGTCAAAGGTCAAATCAAGGTCAGACCATGATGTTGCACACCTACAATCCCTAACCAATATCCCTACCAAGTATCAACTTCCTACACCTTACAGTTTCCGAGATATAGCCCGGACAAGATTTTATAGGTCAAGGTCACTACAGCAAGGTCAAATCAAGGTCAGACCATGACGTTGCACACCTACAACCCCTAACAAATATCCCTACCAAATATCAACTTCCTACACCTTACAGTTTCCGAGATATAGCCCGGACAAGATTTTATAGGTCAAGGTCACTACAGCAAGGTCAAAGGTCAAATCAAGAGTCAGACCATGACATTGCCCACCTACACCCTCTAACCAATATCCCTACCAAGTATCAACTTCCTACACCTTACGGTTTCTGAGATATAGCCTGGACAAGATTTTATAGGTCAAGGTCACTACGCAAGGTCAAAGGTCAAATCAAGGTCAGACCATGATGTTGCACAACTACACCCCCTAAGCAATGTCCCTAGCAAGTATGAAATTACTACCCCTTACGGTTTCTGAGATACAGCCCAGACAAACTTTTTCCCGCCACCCGTCCGCCCGCCCGCCCGCCCGTACTTTCTGCAGAACTGAAGATCAAGCCCTTTGATGTCAGAAGATGGTTCGAATCACAGAGAACGTGTTATGGCAAACTCTCCAAGCTACAATCTGGCCAAGCACCAAGGGAGATGACCAAGAGACAGTCCTGGGTCTACCAGCAGATGGGTTTCCTTAAAACCCACATCAGACACAAGGGGGCCAGCAGAAGTTCTGGGTTCGAGGCCAGTCCCAACACCAGCAAGCAGGACGAATCGCGTCTATCTACTACTGATACAGAACACCTTGAGTCCAGTGTCCTGAGGGAGAGTAGGAATCAACCTATGTTCACATCTACACCAGCTTCAACAGACTCCAAGATACTCGAGCACTTCGACCAGATGAGGACACTCATCTCAGGTTTCCTGCAGCAGAAGTCAAACAGGCAGCTCTTCTTTGACTATGTGGCATCAGAGGCTGAAAAGATGACCCAGGAGGAGTTTGAGGACCTCAAGGGCAGCATTTTTAGAGACATCGAAACCATTAAAAGCAAGCGTAGACATCAACCACTAGGAAAAAGATCAGCCACTTTTACCAGAGTCCCAGAGGGTCGACATACTGCCAACAATCACTCAACAGGCATCTAGTTCCACTAAAGCCGCAGCTAGCAGCAGTTATGTCTACTACACACCCAGCCCCATTGGCTTTGGAAACCCTACATCAGTTCTAACAGTACAGGACGAGGGCAGTAGACATAACCTAAGTGGAATACTAAGTCAACTACCAGATCTGACATCAACACAGATCATTGACCAGCCTCAGCAGCAGCAGCAGCTGCAACTCTTCACTATCACCACTACAGCACCGCCTCAACAGCAGCAGCCTCCTCAGTAGCCATCCAGTCAGGGTGGGTCTTTGACCTGCCGTCGGCCCTTTTCAGGGCCGCCCAAATATTCCAAAAACAACTAGAAGAATGTTTTTGCTGACAAAAACGAAGCGGCCCTGATGAAAAAGAAGTCACCCATAAAAGATATCAACTTATGCATCATAAGCAATAGAAACTGTGAACTTTATTGCATTGTGTATGTTACTTGTCCCTATTTTCATCTTTAATAAGTGTGCACAATTAAAGTGAGGTCAGCTGAACAATACAATAGCTGGAGATTAAAAACTCCATAATTTCACTGCAAGCTGGCCATAACTTCATTCATATTGGGACTTTAAGGTTACCATAAAATAAAAATGTTCCTTTTCTCATCCTTTATAAGTGCATCAAGTTTAGCTCAGGTCAGTTGAACAATAAGATAGCTGGAGGCTGAAACTTCCTTTTTCACTGTAAGGTGACCATAACTTCATTCATATTTCGACTTTAAGGTGACCATAATATGAGAATGTCCCTTCAATATCAATATATGTTAGATATGGAAAAAGAAAGGAGCCAGATGGCTTTATTCAAATGTTATGACTTTAGGGGGGCCAAAATTATATTAACAGTTTAAGGTCACCTTAAAGTCCGGATAACCCTTTGGTTTGCCATCCTTTATAGGTGTGCAAAGTTTAACTGAGGTCAGTCGAACAATAAGATACTTGGAGGCTGAAACCCCCCCTCATTTCACTTTAAGGTGGCTACAACTCCATTCATACTGAGAGTTTAAGGTGACCATAAGTATTATTTTTATCTAGTTTAATACCAGTGATAATTTTGATATAAAAAATGGAAAAAGAAAGGAGCCAGAGGATTTTATTCCAATTTGATGACTTTAAGCAGGCCATATGTCCATTAACATTTTGTGTTTAAGGTCACCATAAAGTCAGGACATTTCTTTGACAAATCTTAATATATGTGCCAAGTTTGGGTAAAAAAAGTGAAAAACTAAGTGAACTGGAGGGTTAAAACCCCCTTTTTGACATTAAGGTGACCTTAAGATTGCAGATACAGGGCTAAAACTTCGGCATGTGAAAGATTATCAAAAAGTAGCTGATTAAGTTATTCCAACAAAACGCCGAAATCCGGACCGTTTTTGAGATACAGACCAAGTACCCATTTTAAAAAAAATTACGAAAATAAAATGCCTCCCATTCAGGCATCTATGGTCCGATTGATCAGAAAATCCTTTCCGACCTTGGAAATTTGGTCTAGAATGTACCTAATTTTATAGCACAGGTGAGTGTGTTTTTTTCCGAAATGCAATGACGGAGTGTTTGGGAGTTATGCTTAAGGTTACCTTAACTAAAGTTTAAGGTCTGCGCAAAGTATCCCAAAAATTTTTCCCGCCCCTATAGTTTTAAAGAAAGATAAGAAGGAAAGAAATATTTGAAAGGCTAAGAAGTTATTCAAGGGAGACCATAATCCTGCGGCGGCGGCGGTGATCAGTCGAACTTCGGTGGTGAAAACAAATAAGCGTCCCTGGCGGGCCGCTTAATTATTAAGCTGTATTCTATTAAAAATCCCCTCCCAAAACATAACAGTTCATTTTGCAAACATAACCCACCATTATTGTAAAAGGAACCACTTTGGTGGTTATATTTTCCAAACAATCTTGAAGTGGAGTAAAAAAAAAATTTAAGATATTCAGTAAAGGAAATAATTTCAGTGAAATGTAAGTCTACATTGCATACCATTAAGCAAGTTATGTTTGCCATTGGGTTTTTTTTAAGGAAAATTATGTTTAGGATTGGGTTTGTCTGTTTTTCAGTGGTTTGATTTTTGTTGTGCATTGTGTTTGTCTGTTCGTCAGTGGGGGGACTTCTGTAAGGCGTTGTGTTTGTCTGTTTGTCAGTGGGATGAGTTCTGTCGTGCATTGTGTTTGTCTGTTCGTCAGTGGGGTGACTTCTGTAAGGCGTTGGGTTTGTCTGTTTGTCAGTGGGATGAGTTCTGTCGTGCATTGTGTTTGTCTGTTTGTCAGTGGGGTGGCTTCTGTAAGGCGTTGGGTTTGTCTGTTTTTCAGTGGTTTGAATTTTGTTCTGCATTGTGTTTGTCTGTTCGTCAGTGGGGTGACTTCTGTAAGGCATTGGGTTTGTCTGTTTTTCAGTGGTTTGAATTTTGTTGTGCATTGTGTTTGTCTGTTCGTCAGTGGGGTGACTTCTGTAAGGCGTTGTGTTTGTCTGTTTGTCAGTGGGATGAGTTCTGTCGTGCATTGTGTTTGTCTGTTCATCAGTGGGGTGGCTTCTGTAAGGCGTTGGGTTTGTCTGTTTGTCAGTGGGGTGAGTTCTGTCGTGCATTGTGTTTGTCTGTTCGTCAGTGGGGTGACTTCTGTAAGGCGTTGGGTTTGTCTGTTTTTCAGTGGTTTGGATTTTGTTGTGCATTGTGTTTGTCTGTTCGTCAGTGGGGTGACTTCTGTAAGGCGTTGGGTTTGTCTGTTTGTTGGATGGGTGATTAGTGTTAGTGTTGGGAAATGGTTGTGATATTTGGAAGAAGCACAGCTTATTGTTTTTGGAATATTTGGTAGTCCTTAAAAGGACTGGTTATTAGTCTTGAAAAGGACTGATTACTGCAGCAGGAGTTATATTCTGCCATCTTGCTAGGCCACTGCTCTCTCATTATTGAAGTAGTCCTTGAGGTAGTCCCTCTGTCTTTTGGCTTCTCTAGCAGGGTTTCTGTCTGGACCACCACCAGCAGCACCACCAATCGATCAACAATCACCAGGCACATCATCATCATCATCAGGCTCTTGACCACCATGTTGACCTTGATACTGGCTTCTCAGTATGTTGTGCAGAACCACACAGGTAAATACCACTTCTCTGACTGCTTCTGGGGGAAATTCAATGGTGGTCCTCATCACTCTGAATCTTGAGACCAGGATGCCAAAAGCGTTTTCAACAACTCTCCTGCCCCTTGATATTCTGTAGTTGGCAATCCTTTCCTTTCTGGTTAACATCCTTCTACCATAGGGTTTCATGAGCCAGGTCTTCACTGCAAAGGCATCATCTGCCAGAATGAAGTAGGGGACATCTTGACCACCCTGGGTTATAGGTGCTGGGTCAGGGAAGCCTATCCTGCCATCCTCAATCCTCCTCTTAAGCTGAGAGGCATTAAATATCTGGGCATCTGAGCAAGATGCAGCTGTACCAGCATCCACCCATCTAAACTTATACTGTCCATCTACCAGGGCCAACATTACAATGGAAAAGAACCCCTTGTGGTTGTGGAACAGGGGTCCAGTGTTCTTGGGTTTCTTCACAGCCACATGTTTTCCATCAAGGGCTCCCAGGGCATGTGGAATATTCCATCTGATCCTGAATTCCCTCTCCAGTTCTTTCCACTCATCTGGAGTAGTGGGACATCTGAGGTGCTCCCTGCTGAACTCATCCTGGATGGCCCTGCAGACCTCTAGAAACTTGGAGATGGTGGATCTGCCAACCCTGAACTGACAGGATAATGATGAGTAGGACTCTCCAGTGGCCAGATATCTGAGGATGAGGGCTAACTTCTCGCCAACACTGATTTGGAGCTCTGTAGTTGGTGGCCTGCCTGGCTAGACATGGTTTCAGTCTTGTCTTGGCATATAATTTAGCCATAATGTTGTGGTAAGCCCCCCTCTCCTCTCTATGTAGTAGCCATGGCCTGACCCACTTGTTGTGCCTTCTTCTATGGTCTCTGTATGGGTGCGAGTGGTGGTGGTATTTGAGGTGCTGGTGGTGGTGGTTGCTGTGGTCGACGTAGAAATAGGAAATACATCATTATTTGTAACTGAATAAAAACCAAAAAAGCCCTAAGTTGTTGTTGAAGCTGTCTTCCATTAAAATGTGGCATCCTGCGTTTGTTCCCAGAAAAGTAATGATCATTAGATCGCCGATTTTATATATATATACCCAGAAAATCCAGCAAATTTAAAAAACAAGAATCGGCGATCGTGGTCTTGGGAAGACTGAGAAGGCCGGAGGACGCCGGGACTTAGTTGTGGGTTAGTCGGGGCTTAATCCCAAGAGGCCTGAGGCGTCCTGGGACCCAGTCGGTATGTGTATGACTGGATCGTGGTTCAAACCGACCAGAAAAAGGGCTTAATTGGTTCTTAGTCGCAGACCAGTCGGGGACTGTCTGGGGCCTCCTGAGGTTTCCTGAGGCCGATCTGTACTTAATCCCAGACTTCAATACTGATCAGTATTCCCGCCCATTTTTGCTTTTTTTTCACCAACTGTTCACGATTAAGGGTCATCGACAGGATTGGGGCTTAATCCTTTGGTGGAACAGGGGCATTAGATTGAAAAAAAAAATTGTTTGGACTATCTATCTGAAACCGTGAGGTGTAGGAAGTTGATACTTGGTGTGCACATTAGGTAGGGAGTGTAGGTGTGAAATGTCATGATGTGGTAATGACCTTGACTGTTAAAATGTTGTCTGGGTTATATCTTGAAAACTGTACAGCATAGGAAGTTGATACTTGGTTGGGAAATTGGTTAGAGGGTGTAGGTGTGCAAGGTCATAATGTGAACTTGATTTCACATCTGACCTTGCCTTAGTGACCCATGTCCCTAGTGGAGGATGGGAGAGGAGAGGAGGGTCTTCGCAATGTATGCAGTTGGGGACGCTCAATGACACATGTCCTCAGTGGGGGATGGGAGAGGAGAGGAAGATCTCTACCATGTACGCAGTGGGGGACGCTCAGTGACACATGTCCCTAGTGGGGGATGGTGGAGGAGAGGAGGATCTCTGTCATGTACGCAGTGGGGGACACTCAGTGGCTGATGTACCAGTGGGGGATGGGAGAGGAAAGGAGGATCTCTGCCATGTACGCAGTGGGGGATGCTCAGTGACACATGTACCCAGTGGGGGATGGGGAGGAGAGGAGGATCTCTGCCATGTACCCAGTGGGGGACACTCAGTGGTTGATGTACCCAGTGGGGGATGGGGGAGGAGAGGAGGATCTCTGCCATGTACGCAGTGGGGGACGCTCAGTGACACATGTACCCAGTGGGGGATGGGAGAGGAGAGGAGGATCTCTGCCATGTACGCAGTGGGGGACGCTCAGTGGCTGATGTACCCAGTGGGGATGGGGGAGGAGAGGAGGATCTCTGCCATGTACGCAGTGGGGGACGCTCACTGACACATGTACCCAGTGGGGGATGGGGAGGAGAGGAGGATCTCTGCCATGTACCCAGTGGGGGACACTCAGTGGCTGATGTACCCAGTGGGGGATGGGGGAGGAGAGGAGGATCTCTGCCATGTACGCAGTGGGGGACACTCAGTTACTGATGTACCCAGTGGGGGATGGGGGAGCAGAGGAGGATCTCTGCCATGTATGCAGTGGGGGACACTCACTGACACATGTACCCAGTGGGGGATGGGGAGGAGAGGAGGATCTCTGCCATGTACCCAGCGGGGGACACTCAGTGGCTGATGTACCCAGTGGGGGATGGGGGAGGAGAGGAGGATCTCTGCCATGTACGCAGTGGGGGATGCTCAGTGACACATGTACCCAGTGGGGATGGGAGAGGAGAGGAGGATCTCTGCCATATACGCAGTGGGGGATACTCAGTTGCTGATGTACCCAGTGGGGGATGGGAGAGGAGAGGAGGATCTCTGCCATGTACGCAGTGGGGGACGCTCACTGACACATGTACCCAGTGGGGGATGGGGAGGAGAGGAGGATCTCTGCCATGTACCCAGTGGGGGACACTCAGTGGCTGATGTACCCAGTGGGGGATGGGGGAGGAGAGGAGGATCTCTGCCATGTACGCAGTGGGGGACACTCAGTGACACATGTACCCAGTGGGGGATGGGAGAGGAGAGCAGGATCTCTGCCATGTACGCAGTGGGGGACGCTCACTGACACATGTACCCAGTGGGGGATGGGGAGGAGAGGAGGATCTCTGCCATGTATGCAGTGGGGGACACTCAGTGGCTGATGTACCCAGTGGGGGATGGGGGAGGAGAGGAGGATCTCTGCCATGTACGCAGTGGGGGACGCTCACTGACACATGTACCCAGTGGGGGATGGGGAGGAGAGGAGGATCTCTGCCATGTACCCAGTGGGGGATGCTCAGTGACACATGTACCCAGTGGGGGATGGGAGAGGAAAGGAGGATCTCTGCCATGTACGCAGTGGGGGACGCTCACTGACACATGTACCCAGTGGGGGATGGGGAGGAGAGGAGGATCTCTGCCATGTACGCAGTGGGGGACACTCAGTGGCTGATGTACCCAGTGGGGGATGGGGGAGGAGTGGAGGATCTCTGCCATGTACGCAGTGGGGGACGCTCAGTGACACATGTACCCAGTGGGGGATGGGAGAGGAGAGGAGGATCTCTGCCATGTACGCAGTGGGGGACGCTCAGTGGCTGATGTACCCAGTGGGGGATGGGGGAGCAGAGGAGGATCTCTGCCATGTACGCAGTGGGGGACACTCAGTTACTGATGTACCCAGTGGGGGATGGGGGGAGCAGAGGAGGATCTCTGCCATGTACGCAGTGGGGGACACTCAGTTACTGATGTACCCAGTGGGGGATGGGGGAGCAGAGGAGGATCTCTGCCATGTACGCAGTGGGGGACGCTCACTGACACATGTACCCAGTGGGGGATGGGGAGGAGAGGAGGATCTCTGCCATGTACCCAGTGGGGGACACTCAGTGGCTGATGTACTCAGTGGGGGATGGGGGAGGAGAGGAGGATCTCTGCCATGTACGCAGTGGGGGATGCTCAGTGACACATGTACCCAGTGGGGATGGGAGAGGAGAGGAGGATCTCTGCCATATACGCAGTGGGGGATACTCAGTTGCTGATGTACCCAGTGGGGGATGGGAGAGGAGAGGAGGATCTCTGCCATGTACGCAGTGGGGGACGCTCACTGACACATGTACCCAGTGGGGGATGGGGAGGAGAGGAGGATCTCTGCCATGTACCCAGTGGGGGACACTCAGTGGCTGATGTACCCAGTGGGGGATGGGGGAGGAGAGGAGGATCTCTGCCATGTACGCAGTGGGGGACGCTCAGTGACACATGTACCCAGTGGGGGATGGGAGAGGAGAGGAGGATCTCTGCCATGTACGCAGTGGGGGACGCTCACTGACACATGTACCCAGTGGGGGATGGGGAGGAGAGGAGGATCTCTGCCATGTATGCAGTGGGGGACACTCAGTGGCTGATGTACCCAGTGGGGGATGGGGGAGGAGAGGAGGATCTCTGCCATGTACGCAGTGGGGGACGCTCACTGACACATGTACCCAGTGGGGGATGGGGAGGAGAGGAGGATCTCTGCCATGTACCCAGTGGGGGATGCTCAGTGACACATGTACCCAGTGGGGGATGGGAGAGGAAAGGAGGATCTCTGCCATGTACGCAGTGGGGGACACTCAGTGGCTGATGTACCCAGTGGGGGATGGGGGAGGAGAGGAGGATCTCTGCCATGTACGCAGTGGGGGACGCTCACTGACACATGTACCCAGTGGGGGATGGGGAGGAGAGGAGGATCTCTGCCATGTACCCAGTGGGGGACACTCAGTGGCTGATGTACCCAGGACACTCCTGTACTACCCTGTGGGTCAAAAATTAGCTCGAAATCGCTCTATCTCTTACGGTTTTCGAGATATTCAAACTTGTTCATTTTCCTCTAAAATCCAAGATGGCCGCCAAAAGTGGCGAAAATTGAAATTTTCCCCTTTTGCATAGGACACTCCTGTACTGCCCTGCGGGTCAAAAAATCGCTCTAAATTGCTCTATCTCTTAACTGTTTTCGAGATATTCACACTTTTTCGTTTTCCGCTAAAATCCAGGAAGGCCGCCAAAAGTGGCGAAAATTGAAATTTGTCCCTTTTGCATAGGACACTCGTGTACTACCCTACAGTTTGAAAATTCGCTCAAAATCGCTCTATCTCTTACGGTTTTCGAGATATTCACATTTTTTTCATTTTCCACAAAAATCCAAGATGGCCGCCAAAAGTGGCGAAAATTGAAATTTTCCCCCTTTGCATAGAATAGTCTTGTACTACCCTGCAGGTCAAAAATACACTCGAAATCGCTCTATCTCGTACGGTTTTCGAGATATTCAAGTTTTGCCGTTAAAAGTGACTTACTGAAAGGAAAACAATCAAAGTAGCTATTACTCAGTTAGCTATGGACTTACAGCTGTGAAACTTTGCCACGATACAGAATATTGAAAAGTAGGTGAACAACATATTTGACAAAAATCCTCTAAATGTAATAGTTTTGCAGTTATAAATGATTTACTCAATGGAAAACCATCAAAGTAGCTATTACTCAGTTAGTTATGGACTTACAGCTCTCAAAATTTGCCATTACACAGTACATAAAAAAGTAGCTAAACAACATATTTGAGAAAAATCCTTTAAATTCAACAGTTTTGCTGTTATAAGTGACTTCCTCAATGGAGAACCATTAAAGTAGCTATTACTCGGTTAGCTATGGACCTACAGCTCTTAAAATTTGCCATTACACAGTACATGAAAAAGTAGGTGAAGAACATATTTGACAAAAATCCTCTAAATTCAACAGTTTTACTGTAAAAAGTGATTTACTCAAAGGAAAACAATTAAAGTAGCTATTACTCAGTTAGCTATGGACTTACAGCTCTCAAAATTTGCCACGACACAGAAAATTAAAAAGTAGGTGAACAACATATTTGACAAAAATCCTGTAAATTTAATAGTTTGCAGTTATAAGTGATTTACTCAATGGAGAACCATCAAAGTAGCTATTACTCCGTTACCTATGGACTTCCAGCTCTCAAAATTGTCATTACACGTTACATCAAAAAGTAGGTGAACAACATATTTGACAAAAATCCTCTAAATGTAATAGTTTTGCAGTTATAAGTGATTTACTCAATGGAGAACCATCAAAGTAGCTATTACTCAGTTACCTATGGACCTACAGGTCTCAAAATTTGCCATTACACAATACATCAAAAATAGGTGAACAACATATTTGACAAAAATCCAAATACTTTGCCACAATACAGAACATTAAAAAGTAGGTGAACAACATATTTGACAAAAATCCTCTAAATTTGAAAATTTTAATTACTTAAACGTAGCTTTTATAAGCTACAAGCTTACCATGTGGGACTTAATGCTGTTCTCGGGTTGCCACACCCGGGGCCAACGTCTTAGAAAAAAAGACAGTTCTTGTTAGCCACCGGATATACTGGTAGTTGTCGTCACGTGATAACTTCTGACCAATCGTCCTACTTTCTCGTTGAAATTTTCTAAAACCTACCGCTCAGCTGTAAATAGCGGACAGGCAGGGTGGGACTCTCCTAAGTCCCACATGGTAAGCTTGTAGCTTATAAAAGCTACATTTAAGTAATTAAAATTTTCAATTTTATTACGCTACAATAGCTTACCATGTGGGACTTAATGCTGAATTCAACCGCCCGGTGGCGGGATTACAGCTGAGACTGGAAGATATGTCATTTTTTCTAAGATTTTGAATTAATATGTATAGAATAGTGCCAGAAATACCAGTCTGAGTCCCATTTACAGTGCCCCGATCCCGAAGACCGGGCCTGTAACGAGCCAAAAACCTAAGTAAAATGAGGGACAGTGCTAAAAACTGTCTAGATGTTTGATTGTAGGACGGAAGTGCAGTTGTACTCACTTCGAGGTCTAAGGGTCCCTGAGGGCCCTTCACGAGTGACTGACCAACCCAATGGTTGGACATCTCATCAATTTTTGCCAACTGAATATGAGATTAATGACAACTTAATAAGTCCTTAATACAAATTACTTGATAACTAAAAAACAAAATGACCTTACCGGTAACATCTTGAATGTAAAGGAATACCTAGATCCTGGGAGAGACTCCTGAAGACTTGGTTGTAGCGGATGTGCCCCCCCCACCCTTTTTTTTTCTTTCCGAGGACAACTGGTCTGAGGAGAAGAATCTAGGACTTGTTGTGCCGCCACTACGGGTCCCAGGTACATATTGTTGTCGGTGTCTGACCAAGTAAGGTCTTTTAGGTAAAAATTTGTAAATGTGTTGTGAGCTTTCCAGTGACCGGCTTGCATGATTTGGTCCACCGATACCCCACCGTAAAAGGCCTTAGAGGCCGCGAAGGCCCGGATGTCATGCACTTTAACTTGGACCAAGTCCAAGGCTTGTTGGTCTGCTTGTTTGTAACAAAGTAGGATGGTTTGTTTCAACCAGGAAGAGAGAGTAGCGGGTCTGATGTCTGAGGTATGTCCTTTCTTGAAGGAGATGAAAAGGAGGGAACGAGACCCTCTCAGGTCTTTGGTTCGGTCCAGATAATACCTCAGGGCCCGTACCGGACACAGGGTCCTGTCTTCTTTAAATTGTCTATCTACAATGGTAGTCAAAGCAGGAATAGTCACCGGAGACACACTTTGAGAACCTTCTCTTGCTAGTTGGTTTTTGGCTATGAAATCAGAAGAAGGGAACAAGGCGACCTTTTCCCATTGGCCTAGATTAGATACTTTGTTAGCGACCCAGGCATGGATTTCGCTGCGGCGTTTGCCGGAGGCCAAAGCTAGCAAGAAAGCAGTTTTGAGAGTGAGATGTTTGAGGTCTGTGTCTTTCATGGGCTCAAATGGTGCTTTTGTGAGCTCGTTGAGGACAACAGAAAGGTTCCACTTAGGTAAATTTCTGGAACTTTTTGGACGATCCCGGTGAAAACTGGAGAGTAACCTGTGAAGGTCTGCATTATGTGCAATATGGTGGGCCGTTGGGCCCAAAGTGTCAACGATTGCAGTCCTGTAACCATCAATGGTCGAGGGGCGCTTGTTTAGGTCTTGGTACAGGTACATGAAAAAATCTGAGATTTGTTTCACAGATGGAATGGAGAAATCTACCGAATTTTCTCTGCACCATTTTTCAAATAGGGCCCACTTTGACTTGTAGATGGTCCTAGTTGATGACCGCTGAGGAGCAGCAATTCTCTCTGCCACCTCCACAGAGAAGCCTTGTTCTTGGAGTTGTCCGCTCCTAGACACCAGGCGTGGAGGTTCAGCTGTTGTGGGTTGTTGTGGAACACATACTTGTGGGACTGTTTGAGTAGGGTCGTTGACACTGGGAGTTGTAGTGGGATCTCTGTTGAGAGCTGCACTAGGTCCCAAAACCAGGGCATCCCTGGCCAGCCTGGGGCTATCACGATGATCAGGCAATGACATTGCTTGATCTTTTGGATCACCTTGTGAATGAGAGCCGTAGGAGGGTAAGCATAGGCCGTGAGGTTGGTCCAGTTTATGTTTAGAGCATCTATGTCCCAAGCCTTTGGGTCTGGGACAGGAGATACGTACAGTGGAAGTTTGTGGTTCAGGTGAGTGGCAAATAAGTCTACATGAGGTGTGAACCACTTCTGGCAGATCTGTTTGAACACCTGCGGGTGCAGAGACCATTCTGTTGACTGCACTTGGTTGGACCTGGACAGTAGGTCGGCCATCACATTCAGGCACCCTGGAATGTGCCTGGCTTTTAATGTTATGTGGTAGTGATGGCACCAGGTCATGATCTTCCACAGGAGAGCACACATCTCTGCTGAGTGAGTTCCTCTTTGTTTGTTGATGTAGGCTACCACTGTTGAGTTGTCCGTCGCAACTAACACTGTTTGGTTCTGGCACTGGTCCTTGAAGTCTCGAAGGGCCAGGGAGACAGCCTTCAATTCTAGGACATTTATGTGTAGCCTTTTTTCCCGATCTGACCACAGACCCTTTGTAGAATTTTGGTCTAAGTGAGCACCCCAACCTTCGTTTGAGGCGTCGGTAAAGAGTTGGATACTGTGGTCTTTGGGATGAAGGTCTGCACCTTTCATCACGTTTGAGGGATTTTGCCACCAATCTAGGTGGCTGCAATGGCTTCTGTCCAAGGAAGGAGGTTGTCCAGCGA
This sequence comes from Sabellastarte sp. h YS-2021, assembly GCA_964017235.1. Lineage (NCBI taxonomy): Eukaryota > Metazoa > Annelida > Polychaeta > Sabellida > Sabellidae > Sabellastarte > Sabellastarte sp. h YS-2021. The sequence continues at coordinate 48,076,702 of OZ024928.1, forward strand.
CTGAGGATATCTCCAGTGCTCCTTGAGATGAAACTGAAAGGGCCTCATGTGAAGGCGTCCCTCCGGGACCATTTTCTCCGTTGAGGCTAGCAACCCAATTAGCGACATCAAACATCTTGCAGTCAAAACACATTTTGACTTGAGGAGTAGGATCAAATCCTGGAGTTTGAGCCATCTCTCTTGAGTGGGTTTTACAAGGGCTGAATTTAGATGGTACTCGTAGCCCACGAACGAAAACACCTGAGTAGGTTTCAGTTCTGATTTTTCCTGATTTATTATCCACCCCAAGGACTGGGTTAGGTCTACCACCGCCTGAGTGTTCACTTGGGCTTCCTCCTGAGACTGGGACTTGATCAGCCAGTCGTCCAGGTATTGGTGAATTCTGAGTCCTCTTGAGAGGGCCATTAGTTTCACTTCCTTTACAATCATTGTAAAGACCTGGGGGGCTGTGGCTAGTCCGAATGGGAGGGAGGTGAACTGGAACACCTGAGCCTTGTAGCAAAACCTTAGGTATTTCCTTGAGTTTGGGTGGATGGGGATGTGAAGGTAAGCGTCCGACAGATCTATCGACGATACCCACTCCCCGGGAATCAGAGAGGTCCTGATGGACTCTTTGGAGTTTCCATTTTGAACTTTTCTACGTGTAGAAAAGTCTTGAGCCTGCTGAGGTCTATGACTGGCCTCCACCTTTGGTGAGGCTTGGGTACTAGGAACAGGCGACTGTAAAACCCGAGAGATTTTACATTTTCCACCCTTTCGATTGCGTTCTTTGACAGGAGAGACTGGATACAAGTGGCCAAGGCTTGGTCTTTTTGCTGGGCCTTGTACTCTGACAGAATCAGAGGAAATCTGACCAAATTTGGCTTTGAAAGGAATGGCAGTACGTAGCCATTGGTGATAATGTTTAACACATTTTGAGAACATTTGTTTGTTAGCCAGTCTCTCCTGAAAGAACGGAGGCGACCTCCTACTGGTGGACTGAGTGAGGCTTTGGAGGAGTCATTGGGAAGGGGGGTTTCCACGCCCCCTTTCCCTATTGTGGGGTCGAAAACGACCCCTGGAGCCTCTGAAGTTGGGTTTTCCCCTTCCTGAGGAAAACGATTGGTTACTGCTTTGAGAGGAGTTGCCCCCGTAGGGGCGTTTCCTGTAGGAGCCTCTTTTCTTGTGGGGACCACGAAAGGGCTTATTCTGGTAGGGTGCGAAACCCTGAGAGTCTTTTGAGGTGCCTTTTTTGAGAAGGAAGTTTTCACCTTCCTTCACAAGTTGAGACTCGAACAAGGACGGGTCCCAAAATGACGAGTTCCTAAGTTCTTGACGTCTCGTTTCCCCTAACTGTGGATGTAAGAGAGTCATCTCGGCTTCGCGCCTAAGCAAGCCGGTATTAGCCATAGAATATAGCTCCCTCTGGAGAATATGGGCTAGAGATTTGCTGAGACAGGTGAGGGCCCTGTGTTGAATAAGAACTGTCTTATTCCAGAAATCCATATACTCAGCGACTTCCTCATATCCGCGCTTTGTTGCTTTCTCAGGATTGGCACCTTTCTGAATCTGAGACTTGATCTTCTTGACAGTTGACTTGATGCTATGTTGACACTTCTCCAGGGAAGCATTGCAAGAAGAAGAAGTTTTTGCAAAGGCAGCGGTGAAATTGAGGGTTGAGATATTTTGTCTAGCCTGATGTTCTAGCTACTTGAGAACTGGTAGGGGAACCTTGGCTATAGGGGCCCCAGAGGGTTTAGGAGTAATACAGATCTTGGCAAAGTCTGTATTCAACTCCTGAATTTTATCCTGAAAACAGGGCTGTCCCACCCTGTACCACTTAGAAGTGGAAGGAGGAGGCTTGACATATTTACCCTCAGATAAATTTGCAGCCTTAAAGTCATGTTGAAATTTATCAAAGGTGTCCTTGATAACTGAGCTAAGGGGTAGAATAGAGGAAGGACCTCTAGGTCTGAGCTCTTGACGGCCTTTTTCATCATCCAGACCTAACACTGAAATTGAAGACCTAGGCATAGACTCCCTTGGGTCAGGGAGTGAAAGAATACGCCTAAAAGTGTCGACTTCTTCAGCGTATTGTGAGGGCATGTCAGACAGAGCTACTTCCCTATAATAAAGGGGGTCTGGATCATGTTGTGGAAGGTCTTGATCAGAAACAGCCCCTGAGGGCTGAGCCCTAGAGGGCTTAGAAGACCATTGTCTGGCTGCAGGGGACTGATCCTCCCCTGAAGAAGATGACACATATCTGGACCTTGACTTGTGCTTACTCCTATCAGAGTGCTTTTTAGGTCTGGTAGAAGGGATCAGAGGTTAGTTCGGAAGGATCAACATACTGGTCCGAGGTATCTTGTTGGTTAAGTACTAGATGAGGGGGGAGTGCTGGACCGTAGTCCACATCCATGGCCTCGGTATGAACATTAGTACTAGATCTCGGAGGGGGTAGGTCCAGATTTACAGCAATATTACTGGATGTACGAGGTTTGGAAGCAAGAAACGAGGTCTGATCCACCTCTGTTTGCTTTTTGGTAGTCAACTCCTCTCGAAGCGACTGAAAAGCTTCCAACATGGATGCCTGAAAGGAACCCATTTGTTGTTGTAAATGGATATTTAAGGAATCACCCAGGGATTTTTCAATATTTGTTTGAATTTTTTGTTGTAAAGCTGTACCTGGGGTGGGTGGGACAGACTTGGCTGGTGTTTTGAGAGATAAGGAACCAAAGGCAAGTGACTGAGGATGGGGGGGTGAGGTGAAGAGATTGTCAGCAGCACTCTCGAGGTCTGCATTTGAACCAGTGAAGGAATCCCCGTTGCCTTCGCCCAAAAGATCGAGTTCATTATCTTTGGAACTAGATTCCGCCTTTTGTTTTTTAAGGTAACGTTTCCTGTTCTGAATTTTCTTCAGCTGTTCATCTGTGAAAGAGGTACAGATTTGACAGGGAGTTTCGAAGGTGACACAGGGGTCATCCCCCTTGCCAGCCTCCCTACAGGTAGGGCAATAGTTGTGTATGTCAAAACTAAAACAAAAGTGGCGGCATTTCTGAGCTCTCAGTTTGTCTTTATTCGTTTGGTGGAGAGACATTTTAAACACAATAAAAGACGTACAATATAAATTGCCTGTACCGAGGAAAACCCAAAACACGCGAAAGCAAGAAAATACTTATCCTGTGAAAATAAGATTTTAACAGAATGTTCTATGATATATAATCAAGAAATATCCAAAAGGGAACCTCTAACAATAAGTAATGGCTGAGAAATAAATGAAAATGTCTGTATATTTACAAACTGCTACCAGTCAATCGTGGCCAACGAGAAAGTGACGACATCACATGACGACAACTACCAGTATATCTGGTGGCTAACAAGAACTGTCTTTTTTTCTAAGACGTTGGCCCCGGGTGTGGCAATCCGAGAACAGCATTAAGTCCCACATGGTAAGCTATTGTAGTGTAATAAAAGTAATAGTTTTGCAGTTATAAATGATTTACTCAATGGGGAACCATCAAAGTAGCTATTACTCAGTTAGTTATGGACTTACAGCTCTCAAAATTTGCCATTATACAGTACATAAAAAAGTAGCTAAACAACACATTTGAGAAAAATCCTTTAAATTCAACAGTTTTGCTGTTATAAGTGATTTCCTCAATGGAGAACCATTAAAGTAGCTATTACTCAGTTAGCTATGGACCTACAACTCTCAAAATTACATCAAAAAGTAGGTGAACAACATGTTTGACAAAAATCCTTTAAATTCAACAGTTTTGCTGTTCTAAGTGATTTACTCAATGGAAAACGTTCAAAGTAGCTATTACTGAGATAGCTATGGAGATACAGCTGTGAAAATTTCCCATGACACAGTACATCAAAAAGTAAGTGAACAACATATTTGACAATAATTCTCTAAATTCAATAGTTTTGGAGTTATAAGTGATTTACTCAATGTTGAAATTCAAAGTAGCCATTACTCATTTAGCTATGGAGATACAGCTCTGAAACTTTTCCACGACACAGAACATTAAAAAGTAACTGATTAACATATTTGACAATAATTCCCTAAATCCAATAGTTTTGGAGGTATAAGTGATTTACTGAATGTTGAAATTAAGAAATTTCAAAGTAGCTATTACTCAGTTAGCTATGGACTTACAGCTCTGAAAATTCACCATGACACAGTACATCAAAAAGTAGGTGAACAACATATTTGACAAAAATCCTGCATATTCAATAGTTTTTGAGTTATAAGTGACTTGCTCAATGGTCAAATGTTAAACTTAGTGTAGCTATTACTCGGCTAGCTATGGTGCTACACCTTGGAAACCCCACCATGATATAGTACATGAAGGAGTTGTTCAACAACATATTCGAGACCAATATAATAATTGTAAGTAACAGTTACAAAGATAAAAGCAACTTACTCATTTTGGTCATTGTTAAAAACAGAAAATAGCTATTACTCACTTAGCTATCAAGATAGATCCCTAAAAATGGTACCATCTTGTAGGCATGAAGAAAGTAGCTGAACAACGTATTTTACAGAAATGCTCTAAATGCAGTTGTTTTGGAGTTATGAGCACTTTACTGAAATTAGCCACCATTGCTATTACTCACTTAGCTATGGACCTAGTCTGAAAAAACAGCATCAAATGAAAAGACATAAGCAATAAGGTCATCAAACATTGAACAGGCCAAGGAGAAACAACCAGTGTGATGTACAGCCCTTTTTAGAAATGTGACACACACATGCACGCACGCACGGAATGCGTTTTATAATCTCCCGCCCGGTGGACCGGCGGGAGATAAAAAATGTAACTGAGGAACTATTTCTTATGTGGATAGTAAGGTTGGTGTACAATGACTGAAGGAGTTGGAAAAATGGTTGTGTGATTTGTGAACTTTATAGTCGACCTGAAGGAACTTGCCACATGTAAATCACTTAAAAAACATCTATAACAAAAGAAAAACAGACAACACAGTTCAATGCTGTGTCTATTCAAGATATAATTTATTTAAAACCATTATATTCCTATCCTTGTCCATAGTATAATTGTTCACCTGAATTTACCTTTTGTTGCACAATAAACTACATATGTTATATAATAATTTATCATTTATTTACTTTAAACTGTTAATATAATTCTTGTAACACAGCCTCTAAACCATGATAGAGTAAGAAATCTAAAATTCGCCACATATCTAAAATTCGCCACATGTGAAAATACTAATAAAATAAATGAATTATGGTGAGATTTGTTGACTGTATAGTAAATCAAGGCTTTTTGAACTGAAAAATACCAATTTTTAGACAAAAAAATCATTTTCTTTATAAAATGAACTAAGGTTTTAGAGGTGGCGAATTTTAGATTCCTGGTGAATTTTAGATTTATTACTCTAAGACTTAAAACTATTGTAGTAGAATGGTTTACCTATTTAAATTTGTATTCAATTGCTGTTTTAATACATATAATGTGTATATTTTCTCAATAAACAAAATGCATTGAATAAATTTATATAACCAGCTTCATGTTAGATTTTACATTTAATTGTCACCATAACTGCATTGTTAAGAAGTAAAATTTCAAGATAATATCAATTCCATAAACTCAACAATACAAAAATACATATATACATTTAAACAATACATAACAATGTATAACTATAAGCAATAATACTGATCATATAAAACTGCTGTGGTATTACATACTGTTGGTAAAAATTATGACAGCAGTTAATAATATCAAAATACTGAAATGTTACAATGTTATTTTATATGCAATAAGACCTTGTAAGGGAATCAAATTACTTTATAGAGTGAATGAAAAATATTCAAATACAGTAGATTTGGTATAAGTAGAACTGCCATAAGTAGAATATTGGCATAAGTAGAAGTAGTTTCTAAGTCCCAACAATTATTAGTGCAAAATATAAGGATAACTAGAAGTTCGACTGACAGAAATTTGCCATAACTAGAACCTAATTTGATGCACAAAGTGTTACTTTTTAATGGGAATAACAAGGTATAAGTAGAACCTATAAATTTTGTATATACAAAAGTGTCAATGTCCAAGAAAGAGGTGACAAAATAGTACCATTGTGACACTCTTTACCTAATTCCTCACTTTTGTGTTATTAAGTTTGAACACCAATCAAATAAATTTCACAGAAGAGTGATCACACAAGTGTTAATTATTGCAAGAGACTTAAATTACATAGTGTCTCTAGTACTTCATATATTTCTCAAAGTGGGTATAACTAGAAGTTGCCATAAGTAGAAGTAAATGGCTGACATTTTACAACTTCGACTTAGACCAAATCCACTGTAAAGAATCTAAATTTCGCCAGGAATGTAAAATTCGCCACCTCTAAAAACCTTTATTAATTCTATGGAGAAAATGATGTTTTGTCTTAAACTTGGTATTTTTTGGTTCAAAAGCCTTAATTTACTATACATTTAACAAATCTCACCTCAATTCGTTTAATTTATTAGTGATTCCACATGTGGCGAATTTCAGATATGTGGCGAATTTTAGATTCCTTACTCTACCAACATAATGTATCTCTGGACATTTTCACTTCTGGCATTTATTTAAGTTTTTATAGTTACTTTATTTTAATTCCGGATGAAATTTTAAATATGCAATCATCTCTCATACGTAGAAACTAGGAATAAAAAGTAATTCAAGTGAATTGATGAAAAATTGAGAATCTATGAAATTTTTCTTTAAGCTGAAATTTGGATTTAAAAAAAAATACAATTTTATTCTAAGCTCAAGAAAATACCAATAGTCGAATGTACCCAGAAACTATTACTTACTTTTCACTTAAACCCTTTTGAACTTTTTCTTCTTTCAATGTTTTTAAGTTTTTTCCCAATTTAAATATCTTTCAATGCTTTTAACTTTTTTACACAATTAAAACATTTTTTCCCAATTGATATTGCCTTTTTTCAGATTATTCTCTTTCCCTATTTTGCTGTCTCAAATTAACAGGGCATAATGCATGATAATCAGAAAACTGTGGTGTGCCTCAGAAATTTTGGAAAACTTTTATGTTTCTTTATAAATATAGATCATTAATACTTTTAAACATCTGTTTATCTGATAATAATTACATTACCCAGGAAAGTGTATGCCATAATATATATACATGTATAACACTGATATTATTTGATATGAGAGGATCTCATTTACATGCAACCATACTCATTGACAATCAATTTGGCACACAAGAGAAAACTTTGATTTGATTTTAATTATCACAGTGACATATCAATACTTTAACAAACAAAAAATGTTTTGCTGGAACAATGGCTGAAAGCAATATAGCATCTCTTTTATTGGGTTTACCTGAATATGCTGGGTGATCAAGTTTAATTGAGATTAGCAAATCAAAAGGTGACTTTTCAGTTTAAGATATCATAGAATTAAAAACAAGTGTATAAAAGTGAATCTCTATATTATTAAAGGTCGGATAAAAGGGTTCTACAGTACTTGTCAAGCTCCAAAGGTTTCAGTAGGAGATTCTAATAAACAAACTGCAGGAACTCTTTTTGTCTAGAGTTGGCAGAGTCAGAAGGCAGCTCTCAAATATAGCATTGAGTCCCAGATGGTAAGATATTGTAGTGCAATAATATACACTTTTTATTAACATTTAGAATCAAACAACTAACAAGAAAACAGCCTCAATAAATACATTTACATTGCCATTTATGTGATAAATTAATGTGAAATCATTCCAAAAGATTTCATCTTTAACAAACAAAATAACCAGAATTTTAATAACAAGACAATTTTCTCTTTGATAATATGCATGATGCTATTTATAACTTTCTTTGCTAAATAAATTTACTAATTAAATACTGTTAAGCATTAAAAAACTTTGAGACAATAAATGGCATCTAAACCAATAAAACAGCAACAAAACTTTTCAAAACAGACTGCTTAAAAAATAATAATACAAAGATGTAGACATACTGTCCCATCATCAAATGGTCTAATATTTTGATGAAACATGCTTGTTTTTTTGTCTTGAAGTTTGAGTTACAAAGTTTTACAACTATCTTTAAGAAGTCACTCTTCATTTTGATGAAAATCATATATCTGATTTAGCTTTATGAGTTATACTTGCAATCACCTTTTAAATTTATTCAATCTTTTGTTTTCATTTTTTCCCCTCCATCTTCGGTAGTATTAAAATCCTACCAATTCATAGTTATATCGTTTTTTCAGTAATTTTTCTCTTTAATATTCTTGTCTTGGCTGCAATCGTTCCTACTGTAGCACTGATATGCCATCCCTGATTTTCTGAGCTTCAAACCACAGAAGTAAGTTACTTGGCTGCAACAGATCTCTTTGAATTCTCCGAGTCCATTGTGGAGTTTCGCTTCATTTTGATCACAGACACCTTTCTACTACCAAGCTGGCTGTATGCCTCTGAATCCAAGCCAAGGCCATCCAAGTTCTCCAGAGAAGCATCTTGCTGTAACACATTAGTCCTTATACTAGAAGTAAGTCAGAGAGGTTGTGGTTAGTTGGTAAATTAATGACAGCCATAATGGTTGAGAATAATTCAACCTGACTCTGTGATGGCAGATGGCTGTCCTAAATTGTTTGCCAAGTAAGGACAACTTTAAGGACTTTATTTCTATAACAAATCCTGATTAAATAGCATAGTTTTTAAGCAAACGGTCAGATATTTCCCAGTTGATATGGTATTATTTCTCCCTGTCACTTCCCTTTAATTGTTTTATCTCTCACTTTACTTGGAAATAAGTTTCAGCGATTCAACACTGACAGCGAATTAATGAAAGCCTTACAGCTGAATTATACATTAGGATGGTTAGGCCTGACTCACTGTCAGACAGCCCGCCTCTGTAACTAAGTACAAGTTCAAGGATTTCTGTTACAAAGACTGATTATGTGGCGTGTATTATTATTATATATTATTTCCTCCCTCTTACTGCTTTTGAACTATATGTTCTCTCATTGTGCTCTGTTGACTCAAAATGAATGGCAATGTACAGTTTTTTTTAATGTTTTACACACATTTCTGGTAATAATAGTTGATCTTTAATGCAGTTGTATGCCACTTACACACACTTAAGAGAAGAGACTTCCATTAAAAGTAAAAGGCAGCAATACATGCACGTATATCCCTTCAACATAACTTGCATGTTTATAACAGGATTGGCTTTAACAATCTAGTGATGGACAGACAGTATGTATACTTAAATTAACAGCCAAATCTTGCTGTCAATTCAATACTCATCATGCTTGGATGGACCTATAAATTTATTACAGCAAATACCAACAGCAATAGCTTTGGATATAGGATATCAAAACTCGCATCAATTATCTGACCTCAAACCCACTCTCCCAACTCCATTTAAGCCTGTGATTTTAGCCCTTCTATTATCCAACCATTCTCTTAACCAATCTAATTGTTACTCTCCCGAGACGGTCGGTCAATAGAGATTCTACTGTACTTGAAACTGGTATAACACAGCTTTTTTTTTTTTTTTTTTTGCAGAAACAATATAAGACAACACAAAATGATTTCTTCTCCAAATTGTATAGGACTGGAAGGTCACATCAGTGTATAGTATGCATATCCAATGAAAACTACCTTAAGTTTTTTAAATACTAGATCGATCTTAAACCATTTTTTTCATTATTTCGATCAGTGACAAAAAGGCTTGTATATGATTTTAAAAACTGAGCTCCACTTTACCTGGTCCTTGAATATTCACCAATATGCACATATATGACCATATATGGACAGGAATGTGTGGGCAGAACAGGGTGCAAACAAGGAATGGCAGCAGACCAAACCAGGCAACATAAAACAGGTGCAGGCACATCAAGGGTGAAAAACAAAATAAAGCAAATGCATGGTGTTAATAAGATTATATCTGTAATAACAATCTTAAAAGTGACCACAGATCTGAAATCTACAATTAGCAGAAGATTTTTCCCTTTAAATTATGCAAATTATGACATTTTTATATATGTGATTTGCATAATTTAGCAATCATTAATGATTAGATTATTATAATATTGAGTGACATTTCTATGTACATTTCAGATTTTTTGGCATATAATATTATATTTTTCATTCATATTTTTGTGCAAAATATTAAAAATAGTGCAGACATGTTATAACTGTTGTAACAAGACATTTAAATGGTTTTAAACATTGTAATAATGCACAAAACATTTTAACAACATTATAGGCATACTGAAAAAGTGAAAATGAACAAAGATAAAATTGTTGCAAAAAAAAAAGAGAAAAACATGTGGATTAAATCTGGCAATATACGTACAATGAACAAAAATTGTAACAGGTTATAAATTTAATATACAGGTATAAACAATTTGTTGTAAACAAGTCAACATTTCAGAAACTATATGGCTGAAAGAATACACTGGAACATAATAGAAGGTTTTTGGCTGTTTTTTCAAATCACAACTTGACTCCCCCATTTGGCCAGTGATCTCCACAGTACTACAACTGTTCCACCGTCACTAGTTTGTGTAACAACCATTCCAATTATATGAGACAGCAAAATAAATCACTCATATGACTTATCATGAGTCAGGAGAGTCAAGAGTGTAATCATGGCAGCAGTAGAGTGTTGTCCCATTTTTCAAACCCTCATGAGTAGCCTTCTCTCTCCCAAAAGATTACATCCAATAATAATCCAATGGCCGAGGTGGTGGTGTTGGATTTTTTATCAATAAAGCTATACAGTTTAGATCTGTGGATACACCTACTTTCAGTTCCTTTGAAAATATTAGCATTGCAATTGGGTCTGCGGCTCAACCACTTGTGTTGACTTGTGTTTATCGTCCACCTGGCTCATGCTCTAAAAGTTTTCTGGACCAATTTCTCAATCTTTTAGAATACTTATCCTCAGTTTCTCCCTCATTCCTAATTTGTGGGGATTTCAATATTCATGTGGATACTTCTTCAAATGATAGTATCAAATTCCAGAACTGTTTAGAATCATGCAATATAACACAAAATGTTCAAACGGCTACCCATCTTCATGGTCATATCCTAGACCTTGTTCTCACTCCTACTGATGCCAGTGTCATCTCCAATGTTCGAGTTGCTGAATTTATTTCTGATCATGCTCTTGTCCTTGCTCAGCTTGATTCAGTTAATCCTCCTTCACATAAGGCAAAAGTTGTCACCTTTAGGAGGTATCATAAAATTGACATGGATAGTTTCCGTAAGGATTTGGGAAATAGTGCATTCGTAAAACGCCCTGGTGATACAGTCAGTGGTTTGTGTGAACAATACTTAGATGATTTGAGCAAATTGCTCGACAAGCATGCACCATTGGTTACTCGTACTTTTACTAAGCAAGCTACTGGTTGGCTATCTGACACCTACCGGCTGGCAAAAACCATCAGGCGACAGCTGGAACGAATCTGGCGTAAAGATAAATCTGCCTATAATCGAGCTAGACTTCGAAGACAGATTGCCCGGTGCAATTCACTGGTCAACAAAGATAAGGCAAATTACTTCAGAAACCTGGTCAGAGAAAATGCTAACGACTCCAAGAAGCTATGGCAGGTCTTGCGTTCTGCACTGCACTCTAGTCCTGAAGCAGTACTCCCTTCTCATGAATCTAAGAGAGGTCTTGCTGACCAGTTTGTCACTTTCTTCAGTGACAAAATAGCTAAAATCAGAAACTCATTTTCCTCTAGTGACTCATTCACTCTGCCTCCTCCACCTGATGTACCCAATTTCAGCTGCTTTAAACAAGTTTCTCAAGAGGAAATTAGAAAAATTATCATGAAGTCACCCACTAAATCTTGTTTGTTAGACCCATGGCCTACATTTCTTGTTAAGGAATGTATTGATATTTTACTGCCCTCTATCACTAGGCTTGTTAACTGCTCATTGTCAGAAAGTGTTGTACCTGATGAGTTCAAGAAGGCTATTGTAACCCCATTGATTAAAAAGTCATCACTACCACCCAATGACTTAAAAAACTACAGACCTGTTTCTGGGTTGGGCTTCATATCCAAACTTGTTGAACGTGTTGTTGCTTCTCAATTGAATGACCATGTCAGTTTGAACGGACTAGAGAATGTCAGGCAATCTGCCTATAAACTGGGCCACTCAACTGAATCTGCATTGCTTTCAATTAAAAATGATGTTCATTTGGCTTTTGCTAAAGGTAAGGCTACTGCTGTCGTTCTCTTGGATCAATCAGCAGCGTTTGATACTATTGATCATGATACGCTACTTAATTCTCTTAGCTCCTGGTTTGGTGTGAGCGGGGTTGTCCTCGATTGGTTTAAGTCTTATCTCTCAGACCGTGTTCAATGCATTAAGATTGGGTCAATTTTATCTGATGCCAAAAAAGCTGTTGTATAGTGTGCCTCAAGGCTCTGTCCTGGGGCCAATCCTTTTCCCACTCTATACTACTCCACTGAGTAAAGTCATACGGAATCATCCTGGTATTAGTTTCCAGTTCTACGCTGATGACACACCATTGTATGTACATCTCATACATAAAAATGTTGCCTCGGCCCTTGATAAGCTGTCACACTGCATTGAAGACGTAAAGAGATGGCTCTCTACAAATAAGCTCAAGCTAAATCCTGATAAGACCGAATTCATTGTGTTTGGCTCAAAGTCTCAGCGAAAAAAACTTAATCAGTCCTTCCCGGTCAACATACTTGGTAATCTTATATCACCAATAGATGCAGTTAGGAACCTTGGTGTCTGGTTTGATTCAGATTTCTCATTCTCTTGCCATGTTATGAAGGTCTGCAAGGCTTGTTTTGCTCATGTCCGGGATCTTAAGCGACTCCGAGGACATCTGACACATGAAGCGGCTCTTATGGCTGCCAATGCTCTGGTCGGAAGCCGACTTGATTACTGTAACTCTCTGTTCAGAGGTCTCTCAGTTCTAGATCTGCGCAAACTTCAATGTGTTCAGAATAGCCTTGCCAGAATTTTTGCCAACACCACCAAGTACTCACACATCACTCCAGTTAGAAAAGCACTACATTGGTTGCCGATTAAGTACCGTTCTATCTTTAAGACTGCCATGCTGGTATATAAGTTCCTACACAGTGGTAACCCCAAATACTTTGAACCCTTCCTGATTCCCAGACTTAGTGCATACAACACACGTCAAAGTCAATCTGATGGCATATTTCTTGAGGTTCCCCACTTTGCTTCAGTTTTCAAGTCTCGAAAACATTTTGGACTCAGTTTTGCGTATGACGCACCTATGATTTGGAATGACCTTCCTGATGAGGTCCGCTCTGCAAACTCACTTGCCTCTTTCAGGTCAAAGTCATACCTCTTTGGAAAAGCATATCCACCCTAAATTTCCAATCTCCTTCTGCTTTCTCCGCGGTGCTGACCCCTGCTATGTCTCTGGTTTTTGAATATTGAACAATGTTTTTGTGTGATGCGCCTTAGAATCTGTCTTTTGACAGAGATTAAGCGCTATAAAAGTGTTATTAGAATTAGAATATTTCAGCTATAACTGCATTATCACTTGTCTTTTCTATCTTATAACCAACTTATTTTCTTTCCAAAAAATGAGCTCAGTGATCATGCCCCATCAGAATCTTAGTCTTAATTTGAATCTCCAAATTAATCAAGACTGTCCTCTGTCATTGGCTACTGTCCCCAGTGGCAGGTTAAAGAACCTGAAGGACGTTGATAATGGTCATCTTTGAGCCTCTGTCTTTCAGTTAGGGGAATGTCAGTAATTTGAGAGTTGGGCTGTACTTGTACAGTCGAATGGGTCATATAGTGCTTTGAGTCCTGTAGTACATGGAGACATTGCACTGAGTATAAATACAAATACGAGATAAAAAAAATCTTCTCTGCTTCAGAGATTGATTCTGACATGGTGTAAGGACCTACTTTAACGTGTTATGGTGGAAAAGGTCAAATGTAACACTTATCTTTTTACACCTATCATTTCACTCTTAACACTTATGTTCTAGGTTATAACGCAACTCTTGATTAATTGGGAGGTCACATTTTTCCCATCTTTTTGCCATGATTGCTTGAAGTAGTCTTGGCTTGGTCTTATGATTGACTGTGACTGTGAATATGCAATAGTGGCATAACTAAATTATTTACCTGTATTTTTTTCCAAATGAAAACCAAAACTCCACCAGACAAAAAGTAATGCCTTGATAAAGCACCCATCTTTTGGTTCCTGTGGTATTTTCCTACTTTCTAACATCAAGTTTTATATGGCAAATTTCACCCCAAAGAAATAGATATCATGAAATAATTATAACCATAATATCATCCAGTCTCAGGCTATGTACAGCACTACAAAATCAGACAAAACTACTGTACATTGTGTTAAATGATTTCCTTCTCTAGGTTAATCTCTACAAATACAATGAAAAAGGCTAACATAGAAGCCAGTAGCTGACAGCAGGGTGAAACATTAGGTATACCGGAATTTTTACTGTGGGTTAACACAAGCCTTAGAACACTGTTAATCAGATCACAGGTTTAATCATCTTCTTAACGGTATCAGTGAGTCTTGAGGATATAAAGGTACTTTGACTCAATATACAGAATATGTAACAGAAACAACTTCCTACACCTTACGGTTTCCGAGATATAGCCCAGACAAGATTTTTAAACTCAAGGTCACTATGGCAAGGTCAAAGGTCAAATCCTGGTCAGACCATGACGTTGCACACCTACACACCCTAACCAATGTCCCTACCAAGTACCAACTTCCTACACCTTACGGTTTCCGAGATATAGCCCGGACAACATTTTATAGGTCAAGGTCACTATGGCAAGGTCAAAGGTCAAATCAAGGTCAGACCATGACATTGCACACCTACACCCCCTAACCAATATCCCTACCAAGTATCAACTTCCTACACCTTACGGTTTCTGAGATATAGCCCGGACAAGATTTTATAGGTCAAGGCCACTACGGCAAGGTCAAAGGTCAAATCAAGGTCAGACCATGATACTGCACACCTACACCCCCTAGCAAATGTCCCTACCAAATATCAACTTCCTACACCTTACGGTTTCCGAGATATAGCCTGAACAAGATTTTATAGGTCAAGGCCACTATGGCAAGGTCAAAGGTCAAATCAAGGTCAGACCATGACGTTGCACACCTACACCCCCTAACCAATATCCCTACCAAGTATTAACTTCCTACACCTTACGGTTTCTGAGATATAGCCTGGACAAGATTTTATAGGTCAAGGTCACTACGGCAAGGTCAAAGGTCAAATCAAGGTCACACCATGACGTTGCACACCTACACCCCCTAACCAATCTCCCTACCAAATATCAACTTCCTATACCTTACGGTTTCTGAGATACAGCCCGGACAAACTATTTCCCGCCGCTCGCCCACCCGCCCGCCCGCCCATCCCGACACCATGGGTGAAAACAATACCCCGACAGCCCTTAAGGGCTGTGGGGTAAAAACAGCATCATCTTACATCTACTTTGTTAGTTAAACAGAAAAAGTTACATAATGAGATGATTCCATATATTCAATTTAATAGGCAATTTGTACATGCATCTAAAATAAAGGATTATTAGTGAAACATAAAATTGAACTTTGCATGCCTGAAAAAAAATTAAAATATATAAAAATACTATATTAGTAATTGAGAAAACATACAAGTGTATCACAAATGTGGTTACTGAATAAAAAAATATATCAAAAAAGAAGTTCTGTATGTCTCAACTTTCACTCCAATGTGACATCAATCAGACATGATGCTGAAACTAGCATTTCAACATATGATAGGGTAACTAGACCAAAATGGTTGTTACATACTAGATAGTAGTCTCTTCTTGTTTTTAAATAAAGTACATCCCCACACAAATTCATTTACACTACTAGCAGTAATTATAACAAGCCAATGTTAATACAACTATTTTCACTTTTATCAGTCAAATTTCTCAACCCCTTGGAAGGAAAAAGCTCAAGGCCAGGAGTCCAAAGTTTGTGTGTAGTCTGTAATATGACTGCACAGCTTTCTACTTGTACTAAACAAAAGTTTCATTGTACAGCTGATGATGCTATATTACGAGAATATAAGTGATCCTGAGAAAGCATTCCACTCTCTGATGTCACAGCAATCTTCTCTCATAGATGTTTATATATATTTGAATCCTATAAGGAGGGAATTTACTGCAAAAAAAAGGAACTATTTTAGTTATACCGTGGCATTTTTCAAAATATTACCGGGTATACGTAGGTGCCTTGTTTATGCCGTGGCTTACATTTTTCCAAGTACAACCCCATATAATCTTAATTTACTCCACAGATAATGACAATTCTCTCAACACTGAACATAACAAAAGAGACTACTGAAAGATTAACATGTTGCAACATTCTAAGATGATGCTCCAATTTGAAATTAAAAGCTATTGTAAAAATGGTGGTAAATATTGGTAATGAGTTGAAGCAGACTTTTTCAAAGGTCAAATTTGAAATTTTAAGATAAACTTATCACAATGTTAGAATTATAAACCCTAAACTATCCTTACTGACAAAGTGCTTTGGTTATTGTAAGTTAGGTAATATTCTGAGCTGTACATGTTAATTTTTATATCATATTATTAATTGTGATATTATCATACATATATTTTTCATTATAACAGTGTCCTTTTTTAAACTTAAAACATGTGATATCTTATAAAAATGATACTGTATCACCACTGAATTTTTCAAACTCTATAAAAAGTGCGTAAAATATGCCACAGAATTTTGTTTCAATGTGTTTGTGTCTTGTGTAACAAGTTGACAATAACTGACACTAATTTCTGCTGTTTGGTTAAACAAATCTCTGAAAAGCAATAAACCATTCACCACAGTTTGTGGAATGTACCACTGAGAAACTTCAATATTTAACTTCAAATTAAGTGACAATCTTATCAACTCTGTCTGATTTTAAGTCATTCATGTCGTCACTTGCAGAATTTTAATAACTTTGACTTCCTGTTACTTTCTTTCAGGAGGTGCTCACTGGTGCATTCCACATAGTGTGATCAAATTCCTATTTCTGAATCTATACTGCTCAGTCAATGAATCTTGTCACTCAGTGAAATTTGTCACTGGCATTTTCTGATAATACTTCAACTTCTTCAGGATAAAACTGTCATTATAAAATAATACATTAGTGTTGTAACCACTAATGACTTAATGTTTCATTTAATTAATACAAAGATTGGTAATCTTTTAGACATTTTTGGAATTCAACAAACTTCATTGTGCTGAGCAGTATGCATCCTAACTTCTATATGCATCTACTGCATGTCTAATACATTTATTCTACTTTCTAAATGTCACATTTATTGACTGGAACAACTACTCCAAGTCCTATGAAGTCCTATATAAATATATATTTCATATATAATCTCTTTATACACGTGCAAATACAAACCATGCTTGGGTTTCTAGAAAAGTATGAGGACATAGTAGATGGAGTATAACGTGGGGACTCCATTCGCATCAGTTCATAGGGTGCTGGTTGCTGTTAACAATGTAAAATTAAATTCAATATACAGTTAAAGAATGTGGAATTTCTGTACCATGATTTCTAAATAAAAAGGAAAAAGTCAATAGTAAAGGTTTGCAGAGGACCTGGTGCCGTATTCTTCAACAATACTTAGACTGTTCCTAACTTGGATTCTATAAGTTTTTCCTCAAGCGTTTACTTCCTTAGGATCAAACTGGTATTCATCAACATTCCTAACTCCAAGGTCACCTTAGTCCTCTACTTAGATTTCAAGTTATCTGCAGAGGTACCTTAGATAATGGAAGGTTTTTGAAATATGGAATTATTGCAGGGAATCTTCTGATTTTTACTTTCACTAAAATGGAAATTGTAATTGTCATAGTCCAACTCAAAGTGGTTTGACCGTATGTAAAACTCCTGAAGCTACTTCCACTCTTTATTCCTTGTATTTTTACAGAGACAGACATAAATATTTTAATTCTACTTGATCATCCATTATTAAGGAATTATTGGATGATAATAGTATTTTGCAAACCATTAGTCAAGGTCATATCTAGGCAATAATGGCATTTTATGATATGAGTAGTCACATTTATTTCATGAAAACTTAAGTTTACTTAAAATACAGGCATGCAGTTGACATACATACAAATATGTTGTGCATCTGTATACAACGATGTATAAAACTGTACCGGATAAAGTGTACAATTTAACATTTCATGCAAAGACTACATAAAATACATAATGCCTATGAAAGTGTGACCACTGAAACTGCAATTATTAATAGAATTTCACGATAGGTACTAGAATGATGATACATATCTAAATATCTGAAAATAGACTCAGTGTTAAGGTAAGAATATTCCATTTTTAAAAACAAAAAATACCTGAAATTTAAGGGATATTTATTACCAGTGAAGAAATTTCCCTTGGGGTTCCCTGGCATTCGGGGAAATTTTTGATACATTTTGTGATTTTTGGAACCACATTAGGCCCTGATCTCCCCTAATGCAAAAAATTGCACAAATTTTGATTATTTTGTCTCTCTTTCAAAGGAGGCCCTAAGAGTCCTATTCAACTGAAACCTTTTGCGAATTCTTCATTCTCCCCACTGGAGGTGTGGTATTCCCGGACCACTCCCCAACCCATTTTTGTATAAACTGAGATTAAAAAAAAATTTTTTTTTCTAATCTAAACAGAAATACCTTTTTGACAGGTTTACTTAAGCAATAAATTCTAGGCTGTATTGATTTTACAAAGGGGTGGCCTCAAGGATTTCATACTTTATATTTTACTTTTAACAGCTTCAATACAATAAAAATAAGTTAAACATGCCCCATAAATTGTTACAACATCATCTAGTGACATGTATATACCTGGCACATGTCTCCAATAATATCAGATACTACTGTAAGGTTATAGATCTCCATAAAATGATGCTATAAAACATAACACACAGATTTGTGAGTAGATATACTCAACAACCTAACAAATAGATAATAACCTAATAAATATGATAAGACACATAACATGGCTATTTAAAGAGTCTATAGTAAGAAGCACATTAAAAACAATATGAAACTAATTAATGGAAATGTAAGTTCATAACTGACAGTGGTATTATGTGCATGTAGATCTATAACTGCAAAGGAAGAATTAAACATCTCAAATGAGAGCCTGCAAAGCTGAAATAATGAAAAGAACATGTAAGAGGAAGTATTAACTATAGCGTCTTCTTGACATACATACAAGGAACCCCTTTGGAAAGACTATTTAATTTAAAAAATTATTTTTGTATTATTCATAATTTTGTTTGATATTATTGTGATTTATTAACAGCTAAACTGAGTTAAAATGAATCTGTGTTCCACAGTATGTATATCAGACCATAAATAATCATGTGTTAATAACAGCTGCAGTAAAATATGAAACAAGCTCTGTACAATAGTTAATACAGGACATTATATTAACAAAATATGAAAAAATAAGAAACTTGCATCAACTGACAATTTTTAAATCAAGTTTAACATCACAGGAATAATACATTATTATCTACTGCTGCAAAAGGACTGAAAGTAATACCAAAAGGCCTAAGCCACCTACACGGCTACACCAGAAAAATATACAGACTACATGTGATTGACCACTGTAGAACAAAGCAGTACCAAAGCAATGCTGAAACAGGTTAAAACAATTTACAAGGACTTGCCCACTTTCTCTTTATTTGTTTCTCTAACAAAGAAATACAGCCAAAAAGCTAAGGTTATAGCATGATGCAAGTGATTGGCATGATACACATGATGTATTTCTCTGAATAGTTCCACATTGTTTGCTGCAATTCATTCTTCAAAGTATCAGCAAACTTAATACTGAAAAGTTGGCAATGGAATTATTATCTTTCAAGATATTAACTTTTAGATCTCAAGTTGATTTTTCTTTGAAATAGGGAAGTCCACTTTCAAGAAGTAACCAAGGCAATCATCTTTGCCTCTGAAAAATTCCAGAACTCGAAATCATGTGTCAAAAGATATTTATAAACATAAATAATATACAGCATTAGTCACATCCATATCCAAATACTGCCAAAACTGGACCATACACAACTTAAAATATTCCATATACTAAGAAACAGGATGCTAACCAGAGTCATATTATATATTTTCACTAGACGGTATGGTTTGCAGATTCTAAACAAGATCTTAAGTAGGAATTTCACCTGTTCTTTTTTATCACCCGTATCAATGTCCGTTATGGATGAGGAAGGAAAAACTTTGTTCCTCATCATGGACACAGACTGCTACACTGCGTTATAAAACCAAAAAGATTTATGGTATCATGGGTAGAGGCAATAATGGACACAGATATGGGTGACAAAAAGGACAGGTGAAGTTCCTGCTTAATGCAGGGCCTGCAGGTGTGCCACACTGAAAAGAAAGCTTGTGAGGATATTTTACAAACACCAACTCACATGTAAACACTGCACACTCTCCTCCTTAACCTGTAGAATGCATTCTCAGCAATATTCACTAGCATAAACAACCATGATACATGATTGTAAATATATGGTTATATTTTATGAGTTAATTGCTTGGAGTACAAACATTCAGAACAGCAATATTCTAGAGAATTGCCACAAAGCTTTTCTTCCAGTAAAATTTGACTTATCTCGAACTGCAAGCCAAGATTGTGGTTTAATAAAACAAATATTCCCACAGGCATTTGAAATCAACTTTTTTGTAGCATGGTTGAAGTACATACTTAGGTGAATATCACTTTAATCTATAAAGAAACAACTGCTACACACCCATATGTATATCCTCAAAAACTAATGCAAAGTGCCAAATTTCTACAGACTACTGAACACTTGTTAAACATCTAAATGAAGACAACCAATTCAACAGTTAACATAAAATATTTGCCACAAATGTTTTCAACAAAACAGAAACGTGTGATAAGAATTATAATGATTGCAATTTGTTCTATTTTTTAACAAATTTATTTCACATGTTGCTACGTCTTGTTGACAATAGCTTTAGATCAAGATTCATGATAAATTACTTCAACAGCTATTTTTGTATTTTAGATTTTTTTTATAATGTGGCATCATTTTGACAGAAAAGTGTTGGATTTATTTCTTAGCACTATTTTTAAATCCCAAAGAACTAACCTTCATATGCACTATACTTGAGACACCAGACTGTATTTTACTAATATATTTTAAATTTGTAAACCCAATAAGCTTCAGCCAGTAAGATGAAAAATACTGGTAGATGAAGAATATTTAATAAAAATGTTTATAAATACATAAAATATGTTAGCCAAAAAATGTTGTATTTTTTTTTCAAAATTACTATAAGAACATGCTTTAATTGGGTATGATGATTGTGACCATTACAGCTTTATTAATTATTGCAAAATTTCCTTAAAACTTTGCAGGGTAGTAAATTTTTTATCCCCAACCCCCACCACCAACTGTATCAAATTTGAATGTTTTCTGTTGTGACTTTTAATCTCTTTCATCATATAATTGACTTCCATGAGCATACTTGATTGTACAAAGGTCAAAGTTAGGGTTTGATGTTTTACGTCTATTGCTATTCTAACATGACACGGTTGTGTCCATGATTCTGACTGGTTGAGAGCTATGGTAAAATCCCAGTATACATACTATTTATGGGGGTTGGGGGCTTGCTCCCATTTATTACTCTGATAATTTAATTTCATATTTCCTTGACAATTTCCTGCAATTATCAAATATGGCGGATCCCGTACCGGTAAAGTAAAATTGACCCCTTATTAATACCATTAAAATATTTTGTTATGTTAGGACTAGTTTGCCTTTGGGGTTTATAACCTCAAACCATGGTAAAATTCTGCCTATACCATAGTTGGTCATGTGTTATTCCTAAACATTAAAAATAAATACCATATTAAGCCAGGATCCTCTCTACATCCCACATGTTATCATGGGCTGAATTTGAACCTATGCCCACAGAGATGAGGGTCAAGTGAACAAATGACACACCTGCTGGCCACCTGACTACTGAGTTACTTTGTGGTAATTCTTTAAAGAAAGAATTGCAATAATTTTTATAGTAAAATCGCACAAAATAACAGTTATTAATCAGATTTTCAAAGCCAAAATTAGGTTATTACCACACTGTCCCTGGTCAGTGAATATAAAGGTATAGCTCTTATACATTTACAAGAAAGCAGTTGCATTAAATAACAATGAAAAGACTGCAGATTTTTATGTACAAAATAATACAAAGCTGGTTTGATTTCTCCACTGACTAACCTGCTCTGTGATGTCCTGAAAAAAAAAAGCATTTAAAACTGAAATAGTGATACACATAAAATGCAACACAATAGACCGTAATCGTATTTTGTGTCATGATCAGAAAGCATCCAGGTGTAAAACTGAAAATTTTCCAAAAATCTGGAAATTTCATATTTGTTTCCTTTCCTGGCATTTATCATGCTTGAGTGTCATATCATTTTCAACCATATTTAATCAATACACAGTAAAATCAATCACAATAATAAATTATTAATAGATAGAATGTAACTTACATATCCAAAAACATCAATCAATCCGAGTTATTTATGTAAAAAAATAAAGCTTTATCATCTGTCTGTTGCTTGGTTGGGGCTTAGTCTCTTTTTCATATTACTTGATTAAAAGAGATTTTCTAATTCTAATTCTAATTTGACCTTTATAGCGCTTAATCTCCACTGAGTAGTGGACTCTAAGGCGCAACAAGACAATAGCAATAGGCAAATTCAAAGTCCAGGGACAAAAAACAGGTCGGCTATAATAAGATTTGGGCTATAATCAGAGATCTAATGTGTACATTGTAGAATATACATAACTGATGAAAAGATTTGCAAAGTAAAAAGCAAAGTGCAAGCAAACAGGAGAATAAATAACACAGACGTATCAACACTTACAAAGGATTGTTCTACATTTTTCTCAAAGCAATTAATTTATTGTTCATTTGTAATAGTGTTTCTGTTGAGAGCTTGTATGTTTTGTTGAAATACAATTCAGCTGCTATTTACATTGCATTAAAAAAGAATGGATCACAAAATTCCAAATAATTATTGAACATCAGTGTTTAATTTCCATTACATCTCGGTTAATTGGATTTATTTGAGTTTCCCATTACTTTCAAAAGATTGTGTACTGCTGTTTTTGAGAAATGAGTTGATGCGGTACAGTACCTACAGTTACCTGCAGGGTACATTTCTTACCTACTAAATATAAATAAAAGCTTAAAACCTATTTACTAAACAGGGTATTTCCACCTCTCAATTCTGAAGGAATCAGTCATTCATATATCTAGACAATCACCAGTTCAATAAAGATTAAGGCAACAAAAATTTCTTGTATCGATGAGTTTTAAGCTTTTATGAGCTTTTGTCTGGATCTTTATAATTACATGTAATGTTTATATATTAACATTCTTCATGTTCTTCATGATGTGCTCATCCATAGATTAAATACCATAAAAGTCTGACAAGATTAAATTCATCAAGTTTTATGATCATAATTAAATAAAAATTTTGATGTGAAATACAATGACAAAAAATTCTCAATAGTTTGCTGTACATTCAGCATTGTTGGTCTCTTGTGAAAAAATAAAAGTATATTTCAATATGCCTATTTACCCTCCATTTGACTCCATCAGCCACTGAGAAAGTGAAGGCTGCCACAGAGGCTCCTTTGGGTAAGGATGGCAGACTCACAGTCTTGGCAGAGGGAGTCTTCCATGCCTTGATCTCATCCAGTCTCTTCCTACGGTCTCTCTGAGGCTTGGTCACTGGAGCATATAAATAGCAGGACCTCAGTACTTGGTGAATATTAGTAAAACACAGAAATAGCAGGGTCAAAGGGCACGCGCATGTATTTACAACTTTGACTATGTTTAAAGCTACTCCTACATCCCGCTGTATGGTTTAAAAAAATACATATGAGCCTTACGATGTTTTAAAAAATATATGGCTGAGGCTACTTTTTGGGGGAAGTAGATGTTTGCAAGGACATCTTATATTTACTATTTCCATAGCAAATGGATCTTGTACCCAGGCTGCATGTCACTTGTTTCTACAGCCAAGCAGTGAATAATTTGCATAACAATTTCTTCTCTACGGCCATGGCATGCTTCCTCTGTTATGCAAATACTTAGGGAGGATCTACATTATTACTTACATTTCATGTGGGTGTAACTTCAAAGTTAGCCCCTATGTGGCCCAGGTGAGCACATATATGTAAGTTGGGATGTAATTTTTTTCTTTTTTTGACACAAGTAGTGCAGCCGTACTTTGGGTTTTTCACTAATTTTTTGCCATGTTTACTAATACGTTGGAATGTAAGAGAGGCTTAACTGGGACTTCCCATATCCACGCAATATTTCTACCAAAATGGAGCATTTACTCATGTTGGGACATCAAACTTGGTTCCACTTATACCTCAATTCAATGAAAACTGGTTCTAGTTATAGAGGGTCCACTGTTATAAATACAGCATAGAAACCATATGGCTAGAGGTAATGGCATTATGGAGAATTTTTGTCATGGATGAATGGTAGAGCTTGGAAGGGCAAGCCTCAAAAAGTAATGAACACATTGATTAATTCTATATTTATAATATTTTACATAGTTAAGTTCCCAAGCCTCTAGGTGGTTTATTAGTAATCAGAGAAACTACCAGACCCAAGGCTGTGCTGTGCTCTCGGGCGTTGGTTTCCAAAGAGTAATTTTGGGTTTCCTTATCTTTTAGATTGTCAACTTACGTGACATGATACATGACAGTATATACTGAGTAAAACATAGGAAAAACAGGTTCAGAGTTGTTGACCAACCGAAAAGTCACTCACAATATAATATCAGGTGTCACACAATTATACTAAATTCAAGTTTCGCTGTTACATTAATTATATTTCTTATATTGCCCTGGTTGAAACTAATGCCAGATCTACTGTAATCTAGCTGGATTGTAATTTATGGTAATTGCAATATAGGAAAAATTATGGCATACGGGTGAAAATTGTAACAGCTTCACCACAAGTACTTGAATATTAAAAAAAGTATAATTAACTAAATAAGAACTGAGACAAAAGAGATTGTGCCAATTATAATACACACTTTAACCTCTGAAAATGATAAAAAACATAATAATTATTAAAATATCTTCATTCTTAACGTCATCACTGCAATGATTTACACTGATTAGCATCAAATAACTCCATTCTAGTTTACTAATGAACATATCTTCTTATTTACATTAATTACCATTTAATAATTCATATGCAATTTAATTTAGAATGTTAACTGTTTGCTACCTTGTCTATCAATTTATGTCATGTCAATGTGTGTAATTTGAGGACCACTGAAATAAACTGTGAAAACTATTATACCAAAAGTAAACACAAGTCCATTGGTATTTTCACAGAAACAGTATATTTGAGGAGTGCTTATCTGATATGCACCTTTCAAATAAGAAAGACATAGATACGCATCAGGTGCAAATAAATCACAGAACACAGGGTGTATGTACAACATGCACAAATTCATTCATAAATTAACAATAAAACACTATTTCTACACATTTTCTACCTCGCATGCATCTAACATCAAAACATTACAATAATTTTCAGGGTCATACTTATAGTTAAATATGAGTCTTGTGATAAAAATAATATGGGGTATCCCTTTCCTAATGAGCCCTTTTCTGTAATTTTTTTTTGTTTCAGAACTGATGTACAATTGATTATTTGTCTTGTCTCACATGACACTAGCTCATTACTCTTTCATTTCAGTAATGTCTCAAATACTCCTATGTTCTGCGTTCCTTGGCTATAGATATACCCACATACCAAACAGGAATGAAATTTATTCAGTCATTTTGAGTTTTAGCCACAGTGGTTATCTTACAGTCAACAAAATAAGGTTACCTTTGGGACTTTAAGATTACCATAAATTGGACATCTTCCTTCTGCCTAAGTACCCCAACATACCAAATTCAACTAAAATCCATCGTGTAGTTTTTGGAATAGTAACCATTCATTGGTAACCTTAATGTCACTATCATTCAGTTATCTTTGAGACTTTAAGGTTACCATAAAGTGAATATCTTTCTGGCCTATATGTATACCCACATACCAAGAATAAATGTAATCCATTGTGCAGTTTTAAAGTAAATATCCAAAAAATAAAAGGTGATGAACACGGTCATGCACATGCAGGATGCATTTTAGAAAGTCCCACTCAGTGCTCCAGCTGTAGAAAAATATTGGAAAAAAAATTAAATACAGAAATCTATTCTACTATTTCTAACTAAGCCAATATTCTTTACAAATTTAAGCATTTACTCGAAGATAATGGGCATGCAAATTAAGTGCACACATTGATGTCACAATACCATGCAGCTAAGGCATTAGTCTTGTGCTGTAACATGCAATGTAACAAACTAAATATCTACCCAAGAAAACCTATTATGACAATTTATGGAAGAAATGCAGATTTTTGCCCTAAATTTTACAACTGTAGCCAAATTTTCAACCAAAAACTGCAATAAAACATTAATTAAGAGTTTTGATGAACAATATAATTAGAGTAAGAAATCTAAAATTCGCCAGGAATCTAAAATTCGCCACCTCTAAAACCTTAGTTAATTTTATGAAGAAAATGATGTTTTTGTCTAAAAATTGGTATTTTTCAGTTCAAAAAGCCTTAATTTACAATACAGTCAACAAATCTCACCACAATTTATTTATTTTATTAGTATTTTGACATGTGGCGAATTTCAGATATGTGGCGAATTTTAGATTTCTTACTCTATATCAATGCTCCATTGGCTGAAATTGATCAATTCTGAAAGTTCATGTCACTTCAAACCTTACTACACTGCATTTGGTAGAAGTCAATTTTTGTTACTCAATTCAACGTTTACCAAAGACAAAACAATCAGTATGTATTTTATGTCCCATCAGACTAAATATATGTTCTTCAATAAATTGTCATGTACCAAATCTAAGACAGACATGCTCAAATAACCTGTCAACATACCTGTAATACTTTCCACGGTCGATTTCTTTCTAACTATTGTTTAAAAGTTAGTGTTAAAATGAAATGCTATTCGCCAATGAGGTTATATTACATCACTTGATAAATATTTAGTGGTAAAATCTGCTATGGTAAAAAACCCTAATTCTACTATCAAGAATAGTGAAAGTATAGGTACCCGACTACTTCAACTTTATGTTAGTATTTAGGACGACTGCAAATTTACACAAACTAAGATGTACAGGAAACTGTACTAAATGTAGGATACATATGGATGAAAATGGATGAATTCTTTTCACAAATTGCTCAATCCAATATTAAACTTCTGCAAACAACCGTTAGTTTTCAAGCAAATGTTTAAATTGCTTATTTTACAATTGATGCATTTAAGCACTGCAACTTCACACAGCACATATGCTTTTTATTATAGAACTGTACAGGCAATTGACTACATTATTATTATAGTCTGAAATGGATACTTAAAATTTGCGGATCTCATTAGACCTAGTACATCAGAGAACTGATGCAAATTGCATCCACTGGTAAGACAACTCACCAAAGCCAGTGAACTATCGTATGACCTTGAGGGAAGGGCCCAAGGCCAAATCTGACCACATCAGAAGATTCCTAGCCCACGATTTCCTATAAGTTGGTTTCGTATTGCAAACTTCTAGGGCCAATAATAAGCAAGTTATAAGCACTTTAAAGTTTGGCTATCCTCATTTGGACCTTAAAGAAGGGGTCCATGGTCAAATCTGACCACATCAGAAAATTCCCTAACCATGATTTCCTATAAGTTGGTTTCACACTGCAAACCTCCAGGACCAATAACAATTGAGTTATAAGCACTTTAAAGTTTGGCTATCCTCGTTTGAACCTGAAGGAGGGGCCCAAGGTCAAATGTGACCACATCAGAAGATTCCCACCCCATGATTTCCTGTAAGTTGGTTTCACACTGCAAACCTCTAGGTCCAATATTAAGCAACTTATAAGCACTTTTAAGTTTGGCTATCCTCATTTGAACTTGAGGCAGGAGCCCAAGGTTAAATCTGAACACATCAGAAGATTCCCAACACATGATTTCCTATAAGTCAGTTTCACATTGCAAACCTCTAGGACCAATAATAACCGAGATATAAGCACTTTTAAGTTTGACTATCCTCATTTGACCTTGAAGGAGGGACCCAAGGTCAAATATGACCACAGCAGAAGATTCCCAGCACATGGTTTCCTATAAGTCGGTTTCACATTGCAAACCTCTAGGACCAATAATAAGCGAGTTATAAGCACTTTTAAGTTTGACTATCCTCATTTGACCTTGAAAGAGGCGCCCAAGGTCAAATATGACCACATCCAAAGCTTCCCAGCCCATGATTTCCTATAAGTTGGTTTCACATGCAAACCACAGTTAACCACAGTCAAGCCCTATTAAGTGGCTTTTAGCCAGGACCATTAATGTTACTGTAAATAACAATGCAAGGCAATACACCGGCAGGTTTTAAGAAATTACAAGCCAGAAATGAGTATGCACAAATAAAATGTATGCACAAACATAAGAAAAACTCAAACCTTCCATAACAAACAGTCTGTATGAAAAGACTAAACTAAAGCCATCCAAAGCAACTTTGCCATTAGAAATAAATAATACAAGTATATGGTGTATTTTTGTTGAGTTTTCTTAACTGACCATTTCAGTTGTAATGTCACTTTCAGGACATTGTATATAGGTGGCGGATAGTTGAGGGGTGAAGGCAGGAAATGTATACTAGTTGGTCAACATTCTGGACTAAAAACCATCAGGCAATAATAAGCAGCTACCAACTTTCCCACTTTAAGTCAGGCTGGGAATCAAACCTCGGACCTGAGATGTGGAAGGTCAGTGTGCTTCCCACTACGTCATCTTGGCCCTCTCAAATCTCCCTGATTCAAGTATCTTGTGTTTTTGATTATTGGCATTTTTCTTGATTGTTAAAATATCTACTTTTACTTCTGACAGTCAAAACAATGATTTGATATTTCTGGCTTAATTTATTAAGTCTTCAAATTGTTGCAAAACAGAATCTATGTAAGCAAAATAAGCCTATCAACAGAATAAACAATATAAAGCTCGAAAATTTACTGCACCCAAAGCTGTATATTAGCAACATACAGTATACTGATTTATTCTATACATACATGGGGCTTTCTTGTCATCAGTAGGGGGTTTGTAAGATCTCATAAACCCAGCCCAGTATGGCAAGAGGTTTCGAAACACCTGGAATTGGGCCTCATCAAATATTGTGGCACTGACTTCCTTGCCTTGAAGGTACTTGTTAGCAGCTCTGATGGTCTTATTGGCAATCTCTGTTTGGATGTTCACCTGTACATACAGAAGGTAACATACATATAAATACATAATATATATTCCTTCATCTATCCAAACCCCTCGATTATCCGGCCGGATTATATGTCTCCCATGGGGTTCGGATAATCGAGGTTCTACTGTATATGTATACAGAATGTACAAGTGAACTGTGTTCAGTCAAATAGCTAAGAGACTAACAATTACTTTTAACCAGTAAATACAGTTAACAAGATCAATTTCCTCTAAGAACCTGATAGGTTTTCTACTTGAGGGAGAAAATCTACTAACCAAATACCACTTGATACGTAATGTAATGAGTACGTTCATAACGCTTAATCTCCATCCCATGACAGACTCAATGGGGCTGGAGCCACAATAAGAAAAGGAAAAAAAATTAATCTGAATCCAGAGATATAGTAACCAGACACCAGAGATGCCTGGGAAATGGGTTACAGGGAAGCCATGGGCTGTGGAGGATTGCAGCTTCCCTTAAGAGGTATGTCTTCAATCTGTGTCAGAAAGATAACAGTGAGACTGCAGCTTGAATATCTTCAAGCAGCTCATCCTACAAAGGTGGTGCATCACACACAAATTTGTGAGTAAAGTGCTTTTTGGGGGGGATTTGTACACTGTGGAACCTTTGGGTACTTCCTGTTCAAGCCAGTTCTTTGAATATATATTGCACACAAGCATAGTCGTACCTGTACAGCAGGTGGGGTCGCAGATTCCAGGTAACAATCCAGAAGTGACTGGGCTTTCCTCTTCAATAACTCATCATCTGAATATTGATGACTGCAGTCCTGTAAAAATAGACAACAAAACAATCATCACAAATACATCTAAAATACCACTACCAGTGACATACATGAACTACTGTAAAGTAGGTTCTTTATTCACAAAGATAATCCCCTGATTCTTCCAAAGCCACCATGAGCTCATTTTGTGATCATATCAACTCATTTAAACTAATAATTTTAAGATACAGTAGAACCTCCAATATAAAAAAATTTGCTATAATGAACAAAATTTTACTGTCTCAAATTTATTAATTTCTTCTGTTCTAGACTACAACGTCTCTTCTTTTTATGAACCTTGCATTATCTGCCTAAAATCTCACTCTCCTAACATGTTCGCTTGAGATAGATTTCTTCGATAGTGTCATTACACGGACAGATAATCACAAACTCACTAGTGAGTGAGATAAACTAATCTGCATTACCTTTTATTCCTAACCCTCAAATTAGAAGCATTAAGATTTCTGTGCAGGGTTGACATGATATAAAAATTTAGTTCACAAGTCAACAGCTCTGGTTACATTAAACTTTGTGATGTCACATTATATATCCACCTGATCTATTCTTTCACTAAATTACTGTGAATTTCTGGACCTCCAATTGGGATAAGGGATCCGTTTCTAGATTTTTCAAGACAGTGGCCTTATCCTTACTACTACTAGTAAGTACAGCATCTATAGGTTCATTATATTACCTTGAACTTCTGGACTTCAAAGTAGAAGAAGAGGTCTCTGTCCAGTCCTGTCATGATGGCAGCCTCGTCCTCCCCATACTTGACCAGGTACTTGTAGAAGTAGAGCATCTGTATGGGCAGATGACCGGCTGATGCCACGGTCAGCTGAGACAGGAACTCAACCTGGTCCTCACGGGATGGCTGTGCACGACCATCAGGCTGTGAGAGAATGGTGACATATGCATTAGTAAACTGTGTATAAACATGTTCATTTTTGTAATGGATGTGCAAAAAAAATAAATAAACTGGCAATTGTCATCAGTGGAAGAGAAATGTGTCCTCTCAGGTATAAACTGTCACTTCTTGTTTGTATATCTGCGAAGGGTGGACAGAACCAATTCTAACTGTTCTTCTAGTGATGTGTACACCGGGCTTAAAAAGGGTTGAATATGGCTCATATTGTTAGCAGTAAAGCTTTATTGACTGGCACAATGCACAATTTTCATTTTGAAATTTCTTGTGGGATAGAAAACATTTTATGCAGAGTTCATAGCTTCTTTATTGCATTGATAAGTGTAGATTATATAAAAGACATGCATGCCTCCATGCCATTTATATTACCTACAAGGCTACAATGTATCCATACTATCATTTATTGTTAATTATATTGTTGCTATTAATTAAATTTGATAAGATTAATTAAAATATGTCAATCAATCAACAATACAATCTAATCTATCTCAACAAGTAACAAGTATCTGATATATTCATATACCTAATTAAAATAAAATCACTTTTCCTCCAGTGACAAGTTTAAACGTATCTGCTGGTTTAAATGGTGACATTTAAATGGTGTTTGAACATAATTACACAATATACCATATGATTAAA
Source organism: Sabellastarte sp. h YS-2021 (assembly GCA_964017235.1). Taxonomy (NCBI): domain Eukaryota; kingdom Metazoa; phylum Annelida; class Polychaeta; order Sabellida; family Sabellidae; genus Sabellastarte; species Sabellastarte sp. h YS-2021. Next base: position 48,108,469 of record OZ024928.1, read on the forward strand.
CAAAGAGCATGAAATTTATCAAAATAATAATAAAAATTTTTTTTAAAAATGTACAAATGGTACAGTATGCAAAATTTACTACATTGTATTGGGGTAAGCTAGATAAAATAATCAAAATTTGTCCCAATTTTTACAAAAGTGGATATCAGAGGTCAAATGTTGTCACAAAAAATCACAAATACCATATTTATCCATATATAAGGCCCCCCTCCCTATTAAACGACCCCACCCCTCCTCTCTATCTTTGCAAAGGTCATATTTCGGAATTTTACATCCCTCTCAACAGCCAGTACCTTTGTAATTCAGGGATTCCGAAAAAAATGATGCATTTTTGTACTTCTTAATCAAATACTGCTTACAGGAAATAAAGAAAAATTAAAAAAAAACATTATAGCAATTTTGATCACAGACGCAATAAAATCTACAAAAATACAACATAAAAGTTTATAATTGTTTCACATTTAAAGTTTGTTTGTAATATTTTAAGCTCTACCGCCATTATACATGCTTGCAAGTGAGATCAACGCTGTAAGTGTCAATTATCACCCATATTGCCACTGGACTCGAGAGATCATTTTCTTTATCTATAATAGTCCCACCCCCCACCCACCCCCACCCCGCTTTTGAAAAATGCAATGCCCTCCGGGGCATTTATACAGATAAATACGGTATGTCACAAGTCAAGGATATAGAAGAAAATATTCTAATTGATAAATTTCACATACTGTGGCAAATTTCCCATTTCTTACTCTTTGTAAAAGCTTTACACTTCAGAAGTATGTTGCCCATTTATAATTTAAAAACACTTATATGTATAACAAAAATTTATCACAGAAGATAAAATACACTTTAAAAGTATGTTAAGATTTTACAACAAAAAGTCTCTATGCTAAATATTTGTTTAAAATTTAAACTCGATGTAAACTATGTATTTGTCCTAACTACAGAAACAACAATAGGAAAGTAAAATTTATGCAAAGGACATAATTTGGCACCTAACTTAGTTGAAAATTAAAAAAGATTTTACAGTTACCCAAAAACTTTCATTAGGTTCAACAATTTACAACAAATTCATGGTAGTCTTATTCTATAAAGTGACAAATTTGAAATTTGTAAGTGAAACTTGGTCATCAGTAGAAAGCCGTAAATTGTAGTTACAAGAAGCAAAATTTGCTAAAAGACTGTAATAAATAATATAAATTACCTCAAAACATCAGAATTTTTCAATTAAAATAAAGAGTTTTTGTCATAGGCAAATCTTACATTTCTTGCACTAAATAACTCTATGATAAGGACACATACTACAACTACAGCAAGTTAAAAACATTTTACAATATTCTGGGTTATCAACCACAACCAACAACAACTTTACAACATTCAATAACTTAACTACCATGTTATATATTGATAACATACTTATGTCTATAAACTATGAAACCATAATCTGAAAGCATATTTTCTTCTTGGCTATTACTGTAAAAAGATACAAGGGCTATGTTTTATGAAAGCCACAGTAAAACTATAATACATGTCCAAACATTCTACAACATACTTATTAGTACATGTAGGTTATGACAATTCTATTTATGTATATCCAGCTAAAATATTATATATATTCTATATTCCTACCATCACATATTCAATGTTATGCCAAAGTACTGAACAAAGGGAAGGAGTACTACACTATATATCTTTTGTCTAAATTTCTCCAAATCCCTACAAATTGAGCACACTTCTGAATCCTTTTATATTTATATTTGATGCTCTCAAGTTCTTGAGCACAAAAAAACTTCTGTATCTACCTCTGTTGCTTCACCTCCTTCAAAAGATAGTGTACATAATAGTTTTCAATCATTTCTGATAAGGCTGAACCTTTATCAGCTCAGGTTATAGCATCCCTAACTGTGTCACACTAAATTCCCTCTTGCATTTATTATGAAGCTTCTATAAACCGAAGAAAATGTGTCTCAGTAGCAATGACAGATAAGAGTGGTTCTGCTATGTCCTGTCAGATGAATGTCCTGGAAAAATAAGGTTAATATGTATACCAACACTGCTCTCTGAATCACCCACAGGCAGTATCAGCAAATAATTGCGAAAGTTGGGAATGCGCAGTTGTGTGAATAAAAACAGTACTAAGTACACTGAATAAAATTACTCAAACCTATTTGCCCAATTTTCAGGACCCCAACAGGAAGCCAACTGCAGTTGCTGTAAACAAAACCTATCCCATATAAAATACAAGAGGAGAGTGCCCGTGAACGGGCACTGTGTCAGCTGAGTGTTTTTGATTTGTGAAGGTGATTAGAGGACAGAATAATTATCAGGAAAAGGACTGTACAGAAATACAGTAAATGGTAACTGAACAGCAAGTTCGAAAGAAATTCCGGAGCTGACAGAAGAAAAGGATAAAAAAGTTGTGCCCTGTAAATGGTATTATGAAGGAAAATAACAAGGTAATTGTTTAAGTGTAAAAAATAGGTTAAAACATATTTAAAGAAATACTACAAATGCAATATCCTCGTTCGACCTTGAAGAAGGGGTCCAAGGTCAAATCTAACCACACAAATACATTCCCAGCCCATGATTTCCTATGGTTTACCATTCCAAACCTCTAGGACCAATTATAAATGAGTTATAAGAACTTTTAAGCTTGGCTGTCCTCATTTGATCTTGAAGGAGGGGTCCAAAGGTCAAATCTGACCATACCACAAGATTCCGAGCCAATGATTTCCTATGGGATGGTTTACCATCCCAAATCTCTGTCACCAATAATAAGCGAGTTGTAGGCACTTTCAATTTTCGCTATCCTCATTTGACCTTGAAGGAGGGTTCCAAGGTCAAATCGGACCATATCAACAGATTCACAGCCCATGATTTCCTGTCTGTTTACCATCCCAAACCTCTGGGACCAATAATAAGCGAGTTATAAGCACTTTTAAGTTTGGCTATCCTTGTTTGACCTTGAAGGAGGGGTCATTGAAGGTCAAATCTGACCACACCAAAAGATTCCCACCCCATGATTTCCTACAGGTTGGTTTATCATCCCAAACCTCTAGGATCAATAATAAGGGAGATATAAGCACTTTTCATGACTGACAAAAAACACCTGTGGCGGCCATCTTGTTTCTCAAAATGAGGCCAAAAATATTCCCAGACAACATTTTATGGTTATTAATATATACTGCAAACTTAAGAAAGCTAGCTATAATATTTTTTTTCATCAGAGCAGTAATGGTGAAATCTCTCTCTACACACTGCGGCTATCCAGTGGATACAATGATTTACTCAACAGTGAGAACCTGAAAGTAGCTATTGCTCAGCTATGCCATGACATAGAGGTCTGCAATTTCACTATGTTATAGCTGACCAAAACGTCTGTGAATAACATATTTAACAAATTACTCTAAATGTAATAGTTTTCAAGTTACAACTGATTTACTCAACAGTGAGAACCTCAAAGGAACTATTACTCAGCTATGCAATGAGCTACATGTCTGAAATTTTACTGTGTTATAGCTAACCCAAAAGAAGGTGAACAACATATTCAAGCAAACTACTGTAAATGCAATAGTTTTCAAGCTACAACTGATTTACTCAATAGTGAGAACCTGAAAATAGCTATTGCTCCGCTATGCCATGAGCTATAGGTCTGTAATTTCACTATGTTATAGCTGACCCAAAAGTAGGTGAACAATATATTTTAACAAAATACTCCAAATGCAATATTTTTCAAGTTATAGCTGATTTACTCAACAGTCAGTACCTGAGAATAGCTATTGCTCAGTTGTGCCATGAGCTATAGGTCTATAATTTCACTATGTTATAGCTGACCCAAAAGTAGCTGAATAACATATTTGCACAAATTTCTGTAAATGCAATAATTTTCCAATTATAACTGATTTACTCAACAGTGAGAACTTCAAAGTAGCTATTACTCAGCTATGAAATGAGCCACAGGTCTGAAACGTCACTATGTTATAGCTGACCCCAAAATAGGTGAATAACATATTGAAACAAAATACTCTAAATGCAATAGTTTTCAAGTTATAAGTGATTTACTCAACAGTGATAACCTAAAAGTAGCTATTACTCAGCTATGCCATGAGCTACAGGTCTGAAATTTTACTATGTTATAGCTGGCCCAAAAGTAGCTGAATAACATATTTATACGAAATTCTCCAAATGCAATAGTTTTTAAGTTACAAGTGATCTTACTCATGATGGAAGTTACTGAAAAGCCCAAAAGTAGCTATTACTCACTTAGCTATTGAGACAGACACCCAACTTACTCACCATATTGTAGCTATGAAAAAAGTAGCTGAATAACATATTTTAACAAAATGCTCTAAATGCAATACTTTTCAAGTTATAAGTGATTTACTCAACAGTGATAACCTAAAAGTAGCTATTACTCAGCTATGCCATGAGCTACAGGTCTGAAATTTTACTATGTTATAGCTGACCCAAAAGTAGTTGAATAACATATTTATACGAAATTCTCTAAATGCAATAGTTTTCAAGTTATAAGCGATTTACTCAACAGTGATAACCTAAAAGTAGCTATTACTCAGCTATGCCATGAGCTACAGGTCTGAAATTTCACTATGTTATAGCTGGCCCAAAAGTAGCTGAATAACATATTTATACGAAATTCTCTAAATGCAATAGTTTTTAAGTTACAAGTGATTTTACTCATAATGGAAGTTACTGAAAAGCCCAAAAGTAGCTATTACTCACTTAGCTATTGAGACAGACACCCAACTTACTCACATATTGTAGCTATGAAAAAAGTAGCTGAACAACATATTTTCACAAAATGCTGTAAATGGAACACTTTTGAAGTTATAAGTGATTTAGTGCATGATTTCATGAATTTTAATGCATTAAAAATTATTAAAAAAATTTATTAAAAAAAAAGTAAGACAGATCCAGGTCTCATACTCACACAAGAGAATCTACCTCTGGCCTAGTACATATATGCAAGATATGAGAGAAATCCCTGCAATAGTCACTGAGAAAATTGTGATAAAAAGTTGAAATTTTCACACTTTTGGTGGGGGTACCCCCCTTGTAATGTCTCTAGCAAACACACGAACAGACAGATTTGCATGCCTTGAACAATTTTTTATCCTCGATAGATAAGGTATCTTTTAAAAAAACAGCATGTCTCTAGGCCTTGTAGTTTTGGAGAAGAAGTTGTTCATGCGTACGCGTACGCCCATGCCGCAGAGTGATGACATAATGTCAGCTGACTGACAAGTCAGCTGACATAATAAAAAATAACTACTAAAATGAGGAAAATAATATTGAAATGAAATATAAGTTTAAAAAGTTTTGCCTAAAATTAGGTTTTTAACAGTCTTTTTTTACATTAGAATGACATATTTGCAATTTTTTTGGATGATAACACAAAATCAAGGAGGTGGAGGTTTGTGAAGCCATGGCCCTTTCAGAATGCAGGATTGGTAATGTAAATATGTTAGCAGTTTACAACACTGATACACTGTCTATAATCTATATTAATGTCACATTTATACTAAGCCCTGCTTATCTGTACAAATGACCTTTACTACTGGTGCTGTAATCAATAATTTGAGATATTTTTGTTTTTGACATATTTCATAAATATAACATTCACTCATTATATATTATTTCATTTTTTTTCTAACTTTCTTTATCCTCCAAGTGAGTTAAACTTGAAACATCTGGTTTCTGAAAAGGGTTTATGACATGACAATTTACCCACCCAATTAGTTTTGACACTCCCCCTCCCACGTACTCCACAACACTTATAGTTGATCTTACCAGTAATAAAGTTATTTTAAATTGGATATGCATGATGATATACACTGCACTTGATATTCACAAATATTTCTTCATAAAACTTAAAAATATAATTGCAGATCACTATCATGCTATTTGTCAGAATTAAAAAATTAGTTACATGATTGCAGTGCATAACTGTAAAGTCACCGTTTGCTTATTAGTAAGAGTCTAAGATCAATATAAAACCAGATGCCTTTCAAACTGTTAGTGTATAGATTAAAGCTATTTAGTATTTAGCAGTTTTCAGTATTTGTCCGCATATACAAATTTGAACAATGACAATAAACATATGAGACAATAACTACAAATTAAATTTATTCCACACTTAAACTTATCATTTGGAAAAGTAAGGTGAAACGCTTACACAGCGATTGGGTTGACACTGCAAGCAGTTGACACAAGAATGCCACCTTGATAGCCAATAAAAGTACACCAGTTACTTTGATATCATCAAAAGCAAGATGTGATAATTTATTTATGTATTCCAAATCTAATTATAGAGTAAGAAATCTAAAATTCGCCACATATCTGAAATTCGCCACGTGTAAAAATACTAATAAAATAAATTAATTGTGGTGAGATTTGTTGAATGTATAGTAAATTAAGGCTTTTTGAACTGAAAAATACCAATTTTTAGACAAAAACATCATTTTCTTCATAAAATTAACTAAGGTTTTAGAGGTGGCGAATTTTAGATTCCTGGCGAATTTTAGATTTCTTACTCTATATATGCCTTTGACCTATATTTGAGAAATACTTGTGAATATTCATGTGCTCTGGAACTACCAGTGCTACCTTTTTCCTCCTTCTTTGAGGATTTTCATTCAAATTCTGATCACTTTTATTCAGCTCTTGTTCCTGCATACACAGCAGGGTTACAGGTTACAATAACAACAATATGTAAACATACTAGTAAAACATTACTTTATTACGTTAGGGCCTTAAAATTGGTTCCATTCAAACCTTACTTTAGCATTAAAGTATGAACATAAACAGAAGTGCACATCTTTTTACTTCATTATTTTTGAATCACAAATAATTTTCAAAAGCATCAAAAAGTTGAACTTATTAAAACTGTTCATTTCTTTAAGTTTCTTTTGGTATTTCATAATATGACAAGACTAACTCCAGCAGTTCCTTTCTGAAAAATATTTAACTTTGTCAACTTTTCCTGGCTAAATATGTACTTAAAAAAGACATTCATGAAAATAGTTAAAGTAATTCATTCACCGCACACAGAGAGAAAATGTTATTGCGGAAATAGAAAGGGTAAAAAGTGTGCAAATACGAGAATAAACCATGTGAAGAATTATAGAGAAGGGTTCAAATCCAGAAAAAATGTAATAAGACAGTCACTATAACCTTCCACACAAGAAAGAGGGAATTATCAAAATAAAATCGTGCATATATAGCACTGGTATAGAAAGAGGAGGATGTAAAAAAAACACTTAAAATATATGTTAAGAGCCAGTAACTGGAACTGTTCCTTAAAAATAAAAAAAACCAAAATGAAGATTTAAACTGTAACAAAATGGGTGAAAAATTAGAAAATTTTGAAATATAAATCTTCATATACAATAGAGTAAAAGACAAGTCTGATATAGAATTGTGGATCACCACTGGTGAACCTTGGCTCACTTACTCCAGGATTTACAGAGAGGACTTTACGGGAATACTGCTTCCTGTAGAGATTTGGTCTAACTGGCGAGGAGGAGAGTTCAGAAGCCGGAGTGGACAAGCCGTTAGTTTGGGAGTCAAGGTCACTTTGCTGCATGACCCTGTCATTAATCTGACCAGCTTGTGAGTCCTCAGTTAGTTTGGTCCTAGCAGAGTTAGTATTAGTGGTGCCCTTCTGCAAAGTGCCGTGCAAGAAATACACACAATAAGTACATATTGTATAAAACATGATGAGCATCTAGTGACATAGATGTATGTTCAAAGATATCACTGTTAACAAACCAAAAAATTAAAAGCATGGTTACTCCGGTTGAAATCTCCAAACTCTTGTGAAAGAGAAATCCTTGGTTATAGTCAAAGCCCTTTTTAGTGGAACTCTTTTGAGTGGGATTTTATTACAAGTAGATGGACTAAGGAATCTAAAATTTACCATACATCTGAAATTCGCCACATTTTGAAATGCCGATAAAATAAACAAACTTAGGTAAAATTTATCAAATCAAAGTATAGTAGATTAAAGCTTTCTGGACTACAAGATACCGATTTTAAGACAGAGCAGAATGTTCCTCCTAGACTTTGTCAATGGTTTAGCGGTGATAAATTTAGATTTCTGGCAAATTCTAAATTCCTTACACTAAATACTGGTTCTTTGGAAATTATTTCCCAATTAACTTTACCCAATAATCTGAAATTCATGGTAAACTGAAATACTTTGTGGACCCTTAAGATTAGGATAAACAGTTTCAACTTCCCATATATTTTAAATCTTTTTCATTTTAAAATGAGTTTTTAAATATTCTACAGAACAAATATTGCAATGTTTACGAAAATACTAAGAAACTGAGATAATCCATGCCTCACTTGTGCTTTGAAGCAGAAGCAATGTTAATTTCCATTGGTCTGCTGGTGGAAACAGTTAGTTCTACCAATCTAATTTATTCACTGGTAAAGTCATAAAGTTGCAATAACTAACAATGGACTTTCTATTTTGATATCTGCCCAGTGGATTGTTTAAACAATTGCCTAAAATTAGTGATACCAATATATTTGTTCCATTTTGAAACTGAAACCTGGATACCTTATGCGCAATAGCTTCTAGAACTGTTTTCCACAAATTATAGGCTCTGATAATTTAGTATGCCAAGTTTGAAGCCACAGCAACCATAAGCTGGTGATATATTAGTATCTGATTAATAAACAGTTAATATTGCACAGTGCATATCCATTTTTTGTGCAATTTAATTTCATAAATACACTTGCCAACCAAATATAAAATTCATTCATTTTATAATAACAGCTGTCACTTAAGGTTTAAGAGACATTTGAAAGCTTTCTAAAGATCTAGATTCACATACTAGTGACCTTAAATAAACAAGAGAAATTCAAAATACACAAGCCCACTGAATTCCTCATTTGCTCATACCTATTCCATTTACTCGCATCTTTACCATTTACTCATACTAATTTACCCATTCCAGTGAGTTTGCCTTGAGAATGCACCGATTATGCAGTCAGGGGTGCAATATTATTGGGTCATACGACACATGACTGTCATTTCACCCATGATGATTGGGAGCATTATCTCAGTGATTGTACATGCCAAGTGAAAATGTTCATTATGCCCTTTTCATGATGCAAACTGAACAGAATCAAGTGAATCTAGTCACAAGACAATTTTACAGAGTCTTACAAGTCTGCTGCTTAACCTTCTGTGCTAGCTAAGAGTGATTGGGACTTGGTTTTATGAGTGATCTTTATGAATTGTGGCAGATCAGAGTGGGCTGTATTGTAAATCTTTTTTCCATGTTTTCAGTCATACAATTGGTATTTTCATGTAGGACAAATTATGTGTTTTGTCAGTTTTTTACCTTTTCCCTACAACATTGATTACAGTGGCACTCTTGCATTTGAATTCATATTTGTCTTATGACTAATTCAAATGTGGAACAAGGGTTAAGGACAAAACTTATCTCGTAAATATCTCGTACTGTATAAATTAAGATATACATTAATAATTGTCTCCAGCACATAAAATGTTCTGTTGCAATGTTTTATACTATTTTGAAATTGTTGACTTTGTCATCAGAGATGCTTAATTCAAAGTTGTTCAGTGAGGAATTAGATAGTTAAATTGTCTTGATTATTTTATTTTAAAATAAGGTATTTTCTCAGTAGTTACTACAAATGTCTACTTAGCTCAAATAAATAAACCACACTGAACACAAATGGATATGAACACATACATTTTACAAACATGCATTACAAGAATCACATTTTGCTATGAACAAAACTATAAAATAAATTATACTTGACATATAATCACCACATTTAACACAATTGGGTGTACTTTTATAATACAACTGTCTTTCAACATAAAATACATAAAACACATACATATGTATCTAACATTCATTTAATATCTATTAATTAACACAAAATGTCACCAACAAATATGGCCAATTATCTAACTCAATACAAGATGGCTGAATTGGTGCCGCCATATTTGCTAATTAAGTACTATCAAGAAGACTTGATCATTTTATTTACTAGGGATGGTTTGATGGCATATTTTTCATTTTGGAATCGCACCAGTACAGAACCATTCTGATTCTGGGATACCAAAAATAAATTGTGTTCTAGCATATCCCAAATTGAATGGGGATGGCTCGATAGGCTTGGTATCTCGGTGTCGAAACCAATTTTTACTTAATACCGTGACAAGATTTTACAACACTGTCACTTCACTTGTCTGCACATAAAATGGAAGGAAAACCTAAAGTATTGGAAAGAAACCACAAATTTGAAGAAATTATAAGCTTTTATCCCATAATTTTGTGCATTTTGCAGACTTTTATAGTGATTACAATGAACAGAACTGCCATGTTTTGGTTACGATACTTTATAACCTTAATCTCGCTTGTTAACACATAAAATGGAAGGAAAACTCAAAATATTGGAAATATACCAGAAATCTTAAGAAACTCTGCACTTTTATTGCATATTTTGTGTATTTATGGACTTTTATTGCAATGTCGTGAAGAGGAATGTCCATGTTTGGTTGGAGTGTACTAAAATGGGGAACCCCGCAATCAGTATGGTTTGCATTGGCAACCTCCCGATGTACACATTTTTGGTACCGACCCATCCATACAATTAAATAGGCTCATTTATGGGAAGCGAAGTACATGTAAACAAAACATGGCAGTTTTTCTCAAACAAATTGCTATTAGAAGTGCTAAAATCTACAAAAGTATGAGATAAAAGTTTATAAATTCCAATTTAGGATTTGTTTCTAATTTTTGACATTTTTCCACAGTTACATGTAATGACATTTAAGATGCTAGTTATTGTTGTCATGGTATTTTAGTAAAATGGTCTTAATACAGAAATACTAGCGTTACCAACCCTGCCCTAATATTTACTAACACGCCAATCTCATGAGGAAATGGATGACAAGTTACCCTTCAACTCTCTCCCCCACACTTATCCTCCCACCCACACCCCCAGATATTATGTCACCTAATGGTTGACACTGTAACCTTGTTCAAATTTCTCTCTGTGCCTGCACTTTTACACTATGACATATCTTTAAAATTTAGTATAATTTTGTCCCAAAATAGCCAAATTACAGTTCCATATTATTTCTGGTTCTGATTAACAATGTATGGTTACACCTTTCTTTTGTACTGAGTTTTTCTTTATATGCTGATACATTAAGAGATATACAATTCATGCTAAGTAACAATTTGTGGTTGTAACTTAGACAAAGACCATGTTCACTCACCCGGCCACCACGGTGGGGTTTACCCCCTGCCTTTGACCTCCAACCTGTCATCAGACTCAGATCTTCTGATCTCATGGCGAGCTCTGCCTTGGACAACTGAGTCATGTTCTTTCCATCCCCATAGATCTCCTGCTGGGTCTGTAACATAATTATAACAAATTCATATTTATTCATGTGTAAGTTTAAAAAAACACAGCTGAAGAACACAGAACAAACAGAAAAAAAATGAAAAATTTGTTTAAATATTGTGTACAAAATAACTTATAAGAATAAAAGTATGTGAGGGATATCAACGTAATGATGACAGACCAGTATTTATAAATTATATCAAGTTGTACATTTTAACTCATATCATTTAATTTCATTACAAATTGGTTAAGCTATTATCTGTTATTTTTGGGTCTTTTAAATGACTCCAACAAGTACAGTTATAAATAATTAATTATTTAGGTTACCTATGATACAGTATCCTCAATGAATGCAAATACAGCATGGTGTATTATCATATCAATTCATTGAATTTTTTTTTTTTGAAATTTTATATCAGTTTATCCATGATATCATGCAAGACTTCCTCAATATAATCTATGTGACCTTTGAGTCAACAGCCATCTTTCTTACTGGCTTAATAGAAGTATGCTCATTCAAAAAACGACAAATTTAATCTGCAATTTCACCATTATAATTATGTATAATCCAAAACATAATATTCAAACACCATATAGAACATATAACAGAAATAAAAAGAAAAGACAGAAGAAAGAGAAATCAATTTACAAAGCAGGGAACAAAGATAATTAAGGTTTACAATAACAATTTATTGATTGACAAATGCAGCTTCTTCAATATCTCATAAACTGATATCACTAAACTCTTGCAAAATCTGAAAATGGACAAAATTTTTAATTTGAAAGCCGACACATCATATAAAATGGAACTGATAACAAGTGCCAGCAACTCAATAATAATTTTTCATCACAAAGCTGAAATTTGAAAAAAATGAGGGAATATGATAGTCAACAACACATTAATTAGCATTAGATTAACAAAGCAGCAACACACCACACACACGCATTCCTGAACCCAAACATTAAACTTATCAAAGTGATTCCGGTTATGATAACGCAGTTTTAACTTTCCATTTAAAGGCGCAGTATCATGAATATAATCTATGGCATTTTATTGGCAGTTAAAAACAAAAATACTTTTATTTTTTATGTTTATTTTGAAATTAACTAGGAATCCAGTTTTTAATATCTTCATATATACAATGACCCAATCAAGGCAGATGTTCCATACTTGTCTGGTGACCTGATCTGATACTCTAATTACTCTTCACTGATGAAAGCTACAATATGAACATAAGCATTCAATTGCCAAGCAAATATACTGCAAAGAAATTGGGATTGATATTATTTTCGCTCACCATGTTGTCTTGATTTCTTCGCAAATATTTATTTGTTTAGGCAAATATTTATTTGTTTAATTTTAAAAGTATTCAAAATGAAGTACACAATTGTCAAGCAAACACACCACCGATCCATTGACTGAGTCGTCAGGGCTTTAATTTTAATATTTGTTGCAATAACACAAGTTAAAACCATGATGCAGTGACAGGAATCACTTCGTAAATTGTTGTTAATCACCATTACCATATCAACAAAAATTCAACTTTTATAAATTACAGTAAAGCAATTTGGAAAATTTAATGGTTAAATTAAATTTTTATTAGTTAATATCTTACCTAGTGGACCAGTGCATTTGTCCGGCGCGCAGCCTGTCCCGCCAAACGTTAGACAAAAACGTCCTGAGCTGGGCTCTGACCGGGACCGGTAGTGTACTCCTCATTCGCCAGGTGTCGTGACTGCACCCAGCTCCCCTACTGCGCGTGCGCGCGCATGCATACTTCCTCTTTTTGTGGCCTACCTAAGAATGTCCCCCTTTGAGCTATTGCGGGGCAGGTAGGGTGGGACTCTCTTGGTCCACTAGGTAAGATATTAACTAATAAAAATTTAATTTAACCATTAAATTTTCCATTTTATTGCGTTAATATATCTTACCTAGTGGACCAGTGCAGAATAACTACCCAGTGGTTGGAGGGTAGCTATGGACAAAGGGGAGACCGAGACTCTAAGATCTACATATATACTCCGTAAATCCAGAGGAAATCACCCGGGAAGGGTTTCTAACTACCCTGGATAGGTACAGTCTCTCTCCCCCCCCCCCCCCCCTTTTGTTTTGTAGCTGACGAGTTCCCGAGGAAGTGAAGAAGGGGAATTGAAGATTAAGATGGTCCCCCATCTTCTTGCAACGCAAGACAGACTGCAGGGACGTTTTTTTTTTGTTTTTTTTTTTTATTATGTACATGTATGAATACATATATACATCACTATACACTATATACATGGGAGCCTCTACTTAGTCCCTAATTTGTTGGGCAGCTACCACAGGACCCAAATGGTACACATCCGAGTCTGCCCATGCCAAGTCCTTCAAGTAAAATTGGGTGAAGGTGTTATGAGATTTCCAGTGACAGGCTGCCAAAATCTGGTCTAAGGGAACACCCCCCTGAAAGGCTTTGGACGCCGCGAACGCGCGAACGTCATGAGCCCGAACCTGATGCAACTGTTGAGCCTGTTGGTCTGACATCTGGTAACAAAGGACTATGGTTTGTTTGATCCAGGAGGAAACGGTAGCAGGGACAATATCCTTCTGGAAACTCTTCCTAAAGGAAACAAAAACCAATTCCTTGCCTGAACGGAGATCTTTGGTTTTGTCCAAGTAATAACGTAGTGCCCGGACCGGGCACAGACTCCTATCCTCCTTGAGGGATTTGTCCAATGAAGGAGCCAAGGCTGGAATGATAACAGGGGCCACGCAAGCGGGACCCTCTTTAGCCAGGTGGTTCTTAGAGATGAAACTAGGAGAAGGCGATAATGAAACATTCGACCAATCCTCTTGGCGCCTAATGTTCCTGTGGACCCAAGCATGAATTTCACTCCTCCGTTTCCCAGAGCCCAAGGCTAGAAGGAAGACAGTCTTAAAGGTGAGGTACTTCAGCGAAGCCTTCCTGAGAGGTTCAAAAGGAGGTTGTGTAAGTTGGTGAAGGACCAAAGACAAATTCCACGTAGGAACCCCACGCCTGCCTTTTGGTTTGTCCCTATGAAAACTGTCCAACAACCTGGACAAGTTTTCATCCTTGCTGATGTTAATTCTGGAATTCCCCACTTTGTCGGCTATGGCAGTCCTATAGCCTTCTATGGTACTAGGTTGAAGATGTTTCTCCTGAAAAAGGGAAAGGAGAAAATCCGCAATTTGCTCTATAGAGGGAGTCCTGAAGTCCACCTGATTCTTTTCACACCATCTGACAAAAACGGACCACTTTGATTCATAAATGGCTCTGGTAGAGCGTCTTTGAGGAGCCTCAATTCTTGTTGCCACTTCTGCCGAGAACCCGGCCTGCTGGATGGCAGAGGCTCTAGGAGCCACGCATGAAGGTTCAGATTGGGCAGGTCCCGGTGAGGACACTGATTGAACGGTTGAGTGATCAATTTCGACACCTGAGGGAGCAGGAGGGGAACTTGAGCTGACATGTTGACCAGGTCCCAAAACCAAGGCATGTTGGGCCAACCTGGTGCTATCAGAATGAGACGACGGAATCCGTGGTCCAAGAGTTTCGTTACCACCTGATGAAGAAGGGCCGTCGGTGGAAAGGCATAAGCGTCCAGGTCCTCCCAAGGGAGACTTAAGGCGTCCACTCCCCACGCTGATTGGTCTGGAACCGGGGATACAAACCGGGGAAGTTTGTGATTGAACCGGGTGGCAAACAGGTCCACAGACGGGCGGTGCCAACGCCGGCATATTTGAGCAAACACCTCCGGGAGGAGGGACCATTCTGTTTGGATCACCTGATTGAGTCGGGACAGCTTGTCGGCTATGACGTTCAGGTGACCCGGAATATGCCTGGCCCTCAAGACAATCTGCCTTTGATTGCACCAAAGCATCAGTCTCCAAAGGAGGGCACAGAGTGAGCCTGATTTCATACCCCCTTCCTTGTTGATGTAAGAGACCACAGTGGTGTTGTCTGTACAAACAAGAACTATCTGGTTGCAACATAACCGCTCGAAACGTTTTAAGGCCAGCAGGACCGCCTTGAGCTCCAACAAATTTATGTGCAAGGCGCTTTCTGACTCTAACCAAACTCCTTTTGCCATGTAATCGCCTAAGTGAGCGCCCCAACCTTCGTTTGAGGCGTCTGTAAACAGTTGAAGGGCGTGTCGAAGAGGGTGTAAGGGTTGACCGGAGAGCACCTTGGCCGGGTCCAACCACCACCTTAGATGTACATGGAGAGATGAAGGAATTGGGATGACCTTTTCCAGCGATTCCGGGGCATGCCAATGCTTTTTTAGGTGCCACTGAATGGGCCTCATATGCAGCCGCCCCGACACTACTTGTTTTTCTGTTGCTGTCAGAAGGCCGATTAAAGACGTGAACTGCCTGACTGTGCAACATTCCAGTCCCAGGAGAAGGTTGAGCTTCTGAGATAGACTCCTCCACCTGTCCTGAGTTGGTTTGACTAACCCCTGAGATAGGTTGAAATGATAACCTACGAAGTCGAAGGTTTGTTGGGGAACCAGCTCTGACTTGTCCATGTTGACTACCCAACCTAGCGAGCGGCAAAAGGATCTGGGTATGACGTAGGCAAATTTCCCGGCATGGGGCTCTCAGTAACCAATCGTCTAGGTATTGGTGGATTCGAATACCCCTCGATTGAGCCATGAGTTTTACCTCCTTGACCACCTTTGTGAACTCCAACGGAGCCGTCGACAGGCCAAAGGGAAGTGCTGTGAACTGAAAGGTCTGACCTTTTAAGTGGAACCGGAGATATTTTCGCGACCTGTGGTTTATGGGAATGTGAAAATAAGCGTCGCTGAAATCCAGCGAAGTGACCCACTCCCCCTGTTGCAGGGAGAGTCTGATGGTCTCCGGAGTTTCCATCTTGAACGTTGCTGGGGCAAGGTAAAGGTTCAGTTGGCTTAGATCTAGAATGGGTCTCCATTTCCCGTTGGGTTTTGGCACCAGGAACAACCGGTTGTAGAAACCCAGAGATGACTGAACGGACACCTTTTCGATAGTCTGTTTTTGACCTAGGGAATGCAATGCCTCGTTCAGACTTTTGTTTCGAGAGGGATTTGATGAACCACTGATTATCACAGGAAATCTTGCCAGAGGTGGTCTCTCCTTGAAGGGTAGTTGATACCCTTCCCTGAGGATGGAGACTACCCTTGGATTTGAACCCAGGGAGAGCCACACCTGCCAAAACAGTTGCAGACGGCCTCCCACAGGTGGATCTTTTGCAACACATGGGGCATTTGTTACATTTGGGGCAAAAAGACACTGATTTACAGACAAAGCACTGTTCACAGATTTTATTTCTATTTGAGAATGAGAGGGTCTTACGTTTTTCTTTTGTAACAGCCCTTTTACAGAAGGTGCAGGAAGAACAACATGCAAATTTACAGTCTCTGGAAAAGTCTCTTTGTTTGCTGATGACACTAGATTGAGATCCCCTAAACTTGAACTTAACACAACTGGGGGACTCAGATGATATTGATTGTCATTTATATGGTTTGGTACCACGGGCAGGCTTGGAGTAGTATGTAGAACCAGATCCACCTCTACCACGACCCCTACCCCTGCCTCTGCCTGAGAATTGCCTCCAAGGTTGTTGATTTTGGGAAGAGGAGAAGCCGGATTGACGACTCTCTTTCTTTTCATATGGTTGGTACCGGAATTGATGCTTCTTTGAGTGCTGATATGTGCCCGGGCCGGGACCAGTAGCACTCTTGTTTGAATCATACTTTTGAATATCCTGCTCCGCTACTGCCAGTACATCATCCGGGAATAGCCCGTAAGTGAACAGGGGAGCATTTCGTAGTTTATTCCAGGTATCAGGTTTCAGGCCTGGTTTAACGTACTCGAGATAAGAATCTCTCCTCAACAAAATGAAGTTGGCTAGCTGAACAAATAAGCTGTCTGTGAGGTGCTGGAAGGCAGTACCTAAGGCAACAGAAACACTACTGTGGAAAGCTGACAAGTCTTTCAAGTCCTTGATGGCGTCGGTGACCTCCTTAGGGGCCTTGCCCTGAACAATGGTAGCGTTTAAAAATGAAATATGTTGATTCATTTTGTCCTGAATTTCACTAACGCACCTGTTGAATCCTGCTGCGTGATTGGTAATCAAAGAGCCTTCCTTAGCACATTGCTCCCACCTTCTAAGAATTTCCTGAGGGATAGGCCTAGATGCTGGTCCTGAAGATGGATATGAGGAAGTCTTGGCAATACGGGAGAATTGAGAGTTCAGGCGTGCTTCGGAACCCGACCAGCCAAAGATTGTACGTCCAGGTCTTTGATTTATATCCTGTTTGAGTCGTGACTGTGTATACCACTTTGCCTGGCTTTTGGGTGTTCTGACAAACTGGTCTTGTTTCAGACCTGCGGCTTCTTGGGAACGAGAAGGGTAACCTTCTGCAACACGAGTGTTCAGTTTTTCCATTTTAATTTAGATCAAAGCCAGTCGTCAGCTGGTAACTCCACTGAAACTTTGCCTGAGCGACGAGGATGTTTTCCTTTCCAAGGGTTGTCAGAACGGTTGTCTGCATCACTTGCTGAAGCCTCAAAATCTGGTATGTGAGACCAGCCAAGAAAGGAACGGACCGACCGGACCGTTTCTCTGTAGTTCATTTCCTCGTTTTTCTCATTGATTTCAGTATCTGAAAGTTCACCCTCCTCACCAGATTCCTTATCTGACCGGTCCGGAAGGGGTTCCCCGTCTGACAGAGCCGGATCCGGCTGAGTAAAACTATCCGGTGCAAAGGAAGCAGAAGTACTGGTATACTGTGGACCGGTAATGACCGGTTGAGAGGAGGACCTTAAGGAAGAGACACTGGTGATAGCAGGCACAGTTTCCTCCGGTTCACCAAGAACTTGTAAACCCGGACCGGGTACCACTGTCTTGGGAGGAATAGGGTCCCTAGCAACCTGACTTGCAGAACCGGCAGCAGCGGCCGGTTTGATAGACTTCTTATGTTTTGATTTTCCTTTCTGTTTTTTAACAGAAGTAGCAGAATCCTCTACGTCCTGATCCGGAGGCCTCACCGAACCGGTGGCTCTGGGATCAGGAGAGGGATTGATAAAAGGCGTATCAGAGATATGGGCTTGACCCGTTGGAACAGGCATCTTTGGAGTGGAAAATATGTTGGTTCTAGTAAGGAGAGCCTCAAAACGGGCGAATTTTTCCTCCAATTGATTATTTAATAGTTCAAAATCCTGACGGGAGACAAAGTCTCCTGTGCTTGTCTGGTCAGAAACCGGGAAGGTACCGGTAACCATCCGTCCCTGCGCATGCGCAGTGACCGGAGACATCTCAACTTCATCTTGGTCCTCCACCGGACCCACAACAGTAACTTTACTAGGAGAGATCAAAATTCCTGCTTTTTTGTCTTTTCGGATTTGGTACTGTGGGGTTGCTAACATACCTTTCTGAGAGTCAGACAGTTTATCACACAAATCACAATCCTGACCTTTGACACAAGGGTCATCTCCCACCTTTTTGTCCCTGCAGCGGGCACACTTTTTATGTAGGTCAAACCCCGCCATAACATGGCCACAACTACCACGCCTCTGTCCTGGTGATGCCATGATAAATATATTTTGCAATATCCAAAGCTTTTCTTCTAACACGTTTGCAAAGCAATAATATAATTCAAAGTTTATTTTACTGAAATTTATCCGCTAACACACTATGGCGCCAAACAAAAAGAGGAAGTACGCATGCGCGCGCACGCGCAGTAGGGGAGCTGGGTGCAGTCACGACACCTGGCGAATGAGGAGTACACTACCAGTCCCGGTCAGAGCCCAGCTCAGGACGTTTTTGTCTAACGTTTGGCGGGACCGGCTGCGCGCCGGACAAATGCACTGGTCCACTAGGTAAGATATATTAACGCAATAAAATTACAGTTACAGATATACAACAATTGTCATTTGAACAAGTTTGGAGATCCCTTGTCCAAGAATTTGTCCAGCAAGATAAAGAAAATACGATTGCCATATATAGCATTAATTTTTTTTTGTTTTTTTGTGGTTACTACATATTTGTCCAAAAACTGACTGCAAATCTATTTTCATATACGCTTTGCTTAGAGGTATGAGTACCCACTTTTAGATAAATGAAATTGTGACTTATAATGTCATTTTACTATACCTTTGCTCAATGTTACCCCATTCAAGGTCATTCAAGGGGTAATGGGCACCCTACGAATCATGTCCTGAGAACTACCGATTGTCAAATAGAATCCACATTTTGGAAAAAGTAATAAAAAGAAGGATGTTAGCAGCCTTTTAATCTAAATTGAATCTTTTATCTACAATTTTTGGTTAAAAGAAGTATTTTTCCGATGATGTTAGGATCATCTTATCAGGGTTTAAACATATAATAAAGATGTGTCATTAAGACATACAAAACTAAAGTTGCTTTTCTATTTCTTAGTTACTGCATACGTATAAAGTCATATATGTGGCACTACATGTAACTATATTCATAAGTTAAATAAATATTGGAGAAATTTCTACCTACATGTATCAGAACAGTTCAGACACATTTTACTTCAATGGGACTAGGAAGTATACAGTTGCTCTAACAATAGAATATTTTCATTATATACTATCAAAATAAAAGTAGCTATCAAAAATACTAAATTACAAGCTGAAAGTGTCAGATAATCCTGAAGAGATAACAAAAATATTCATTGGTATTGCTATGGACTGACCTTGGACATAAAACAGGAATTTTAAATGAGAATGAAAATGGATGATACTTTTTTACATCAGATAACTTTTTTGTATATTGTTCCTTTTTTGATAAATCCAAAATGGGACACCTGGACAAACCTTCATCAGGGCAATTCATTGAATAAAATCAGGGCCCCGCTTTAAATAACAGGTTTTCATAATTACGTAATCTTGCTTATTCGTTGCCAATGCCTCTTTGGATGATGACACTTAAGAAATTTCAAATCACCCATGTACACCACACTAGTACCAGGTATAAACTATTTACATAACATTTTAAGCTAGTAGGAGTAGATATCTAGATTTAAACAGGCATACTTTAACCCAAGCAGAGGTTGATGTTGCTTTTGTATCAGCCTGAAATAGATATCGAAAATGTCAGTACTCTTCAAAATAGTCAAACATAAATGAAAACAACTGGAAATACATGTAATAAACTATTGAAATGTGGTGGAGACTATACTACTTAATAAATATGTCATAATTGAGAATTTAGGAAGGATATAATTATTATAATTCTTTGAATTACACTGCTAAACTTACAAAACTATAAAAGTAATAATGACATTGAGCAGTGATACTAAGGATGACTAGCATTGATTTAGATGCTATAGAAGGGTACTTCATAAACTTAATATTATTGTAAAGGCATACAAGTGTAAATAAAGATATATTTGGAACAAAAATAGGGAACAATATTTTGAATAATAATATAAAAATTCTGAATATCATACTTGATGAATATTAACATCATATTCATAAATTCTGCTCTCTCTTTAATTATAAGTTTTTTTGAACATGAAAATTCTCTCACAAAAATTGAATTTTACATAGGAATCAAAATATTACCATGGTTTTAAATTAGTACCAGTTTTACAACTGAATGCCAGGCCAGTGCTTCAGATACCTTGACTGAATTTTTTTACCTTATATAGAAACTTGGTTCAAATTAACATCTTGCTCTGGTGTATTGAAAATATTTACATAAAGGTGTCATTTTTCTCAAAAATATAGCATAAGTATGACCTGCAAATATACCATTATTACTGAAATCAAATAAAACCAAACTACACTACAAATCTGCAATAAATAGCAATACAATACCAGAAGTAAAACCATTAGTTAATATTAAAGTAATAAAATGAAGATAACAAATCCAAACAACTGCACACAAAAAATAATTTAACCAAACCCCTTTTTTTCTTAGCTGGGTCATAACACAACAAAAGAGTATCACTTTTTTCAGTGGATATATTTCACTTTTAAAAATGTAAAAAAAAAATGACCTCTATTACCAAATACTAGTGGGAGTTTTGCAATAAGGTACTAAAAACTAGGCATCAGTATTTATATGAAGAAATAGAGTAAGAAATGTAAAATTCGCCACATATCTGAAATTCGCCACATGTGAAAATACTAATAAAATAAATGAATTGTGGTGAGATTTGTTAACGGTATAGTAAATTAAGGCTTTTTGAACTGAAAAATACCAATTTTTAGACAAAAACATAAATTTCTTCATAAAATTAACTAAGGTTTTAGAGGTGGCGAATTTTAGATTCCTGGCGAATTTTAGATTTCTTACTCTATATTTATCTCAACAAATAAATATCTTAAAATTAACAGGCTGATTACCAAGTGTTCCCAGTCCATTTGCCCACAGTAAAAACCAACAATATCCGTAAAGAAGAGACAAATGTAAACTGATATTTTTTTCAAAAATGATTTCAGATTAAATACAATAGATTTAAATCCTTGTTGATTCACTGCATGACCCAGCTAAATTTCTCTTCTCAAAAATACAACATCAAATACCTTTCTTTCATTTTCTGGAAGTTGCTGTAAGAATGAAATGAAAAGGAAGGTCATGCCATATATTTAGAAGAAACATGACAATGAGTTAAAGAAACAGGCATCAGATATAATAGAGACAGAAACAGTTGCCATATATATATACAAACTATACGCATATAATGTAAAGGTAAGGCTATTTAGAACAGTAAAAGAGTAATATTGTGCAACTAAATCTGTCGTATCCTTATGGAAGAAGTTTTATAAGAACAATTATTCTTAATATCAACCCCACCCCCCAAAATTTATATAAATTACACAAATTTAATCCTATTATCTTGAGTAAAACTGCAGCTCTAAATGAATTTGTGGGCTCTACTTAAAACTAGAACAGCAGCATTAAATATAGCCATATAATTCATGTGAAGCTCATTGTGTCCTTGTGTTTTAAAATAGATATAAGAATATCACTACAAGTTAGTGTTGGGATGATAAGATGTGTGCTCGATTAATCGTCAGTGATAGTGTACAAAGACGGTCGGTTATTGTCGTTTTCTAATAATCAAATTTTCAGCTTAAATCTTACCCTCCTAATGTGCCTCAATCTCCACATATTTTTTTAAAATATTGTAGGCATTATTACTTAAGAAACTGACAGATTTGTCATGAAATTCGACAATGTTTATATCTACCGCCATATTTACATGAAGTTAGTACTTTTGGTAGACTCTAAACTTCAGAACTCCATTATTCTTACCGGATCGACCTGTACTTTATCCCGTAAGTGTTTCTTAAATAGTGACTAACAATGGAGTAAAATAATGGATCAGGGGTTGATCATCGGTCAGAAAACTGGACGATTAATCGACCATGAAAGTTGAAGGCGAGTCCCAATACTATTACACGTTAAACAGTAAATGTGTTAATAAATATTGTCTAACAATAAAACTTCTGTCCCTTATTTTCACAATAAACGTAAGGGAATATTTCAATCTTTATTGACAGTTCTCATCAGAGGCTGGGGATTGGGAGTTTCTGTTTCCTCAGGTCTAAAACATGGGCTCTGCTCAGATCCACAGGAGCTGATCATGGATCTGTTGGAGCAACCCATTCAAGAGATGTCTCATTATTAAGTATGGTCAATGCATAAAAATAGTGTACATGTTAAATTTGCATGACTCTAGCTGGAGCCTGATAGATTGTATAATTAAATTTAATTATTAATTTCGATCAAATGTATTTTGTGAGGTTATTTATTAGCTGTCTCATCAAAGGTTAGTAAGTGAGATCAACCCTAAAGTTCCTTTCTTTTTGACTTCAGGGTTACACAAGTAAATATGCACTAGTCCTGCACTGATGCCAATACAGTTTTCATTTATTGGTTACTTGCATATCATTGAGGTCTTTTGTTTCCTGATAACTTGGGATGATTGGGTGACAATACATATACTTGAGCATTTGGTGATGCAACATAACTTCTGATTTTACTCTTTTCTTACTCAAGTCATCATTAATAAAATTTTATCAATTCTATTTATTTTTCATCTAACTCTATATTCCCCATCAGTAATATTTGTTACTCGGGAATTAGCAGTCGTACTCAACCATATTTATCCGTATAACCGCTCCCTCCCTTTAAAATTCTGAGATTTCGAAAAAGGTGCATTTTTAAATTAGTACCAATTTCATCAGATGTCCTAATGACATCAAGAGTGGTAAAATGGATTAAAACATCTATATTTTAGAAGCCTACAAATTCTTAAAGCTTTCTCCAACAGTAGGAAGAAATCTTACTTCTTGCTTAAATTTGAGAGGAGGATTTTATATGCTGTGGCAGTATTTGCATTTCTTACTGTAAGAGAAATTTAACTACCCAGATACACTTCCGGAAATAAGAGCTTCTCATATTCCTTGTAACAATGCCACCAACTGGTTGCAATAGATCAAAACACAGTCTGTACGTAGGTTCCTCTACCACCACTATCATATGCCAGCAAAGGAGTTTCTGTTCATATTCTTGTTTGTAAACTAGACAACTAGTCAAAAGACAAAATGGAAAAACACCAACATTCTAACAGTATCCAAAAGTCACAGCTCATTCTAGTCTAATTTGTAATTTTACCAATTGTAGCTTTGGGTAAAATGTAACACCTACATTCCAGAAGCGTACAAAAGCTTCCTCCAACATGGGCAGGATGTGGCTCTGACATTCCTTCAAGGTTGGAGTGCGAGGTCGCTCCTTTTCTGACTTCATCTTGGTGTATACACGGTCACTCAGCTGAACCTTCTTCTTAGAGGATTGGTCAATGTAAGACCTAAGGTAGTAAAACAACATACTGTCACCACTCTCTGAACCACCCATGGACAATATAAAAACCATTTGCAAAGTTGTGGATAGGCGGTTACAATAATGAAAACCATGTGGTTATTCAAAAAAAGCATCTATTTTCCAGAATTTGAATATACACTAACTGGAAGCAAAATGTGTTTGATGTACACAAATCTATCACAATTAAATTCCTCCATTGATCACATTGCCTTAGACTTCAGATAAAATCCAGATTCATGTAAGAAGATCCTGCAAGAAACATATTCTGGAAGCAACATGGTTCACTCATTTGAATATACCATGATAAACAGCATTAGGGGTCCCTGTACCTCACAGCCTGGGGACATCGCTTTGGACATCATGAAATACAGATGAGGAGAAAAAAAATACAAAGATAAGGAGTCTTTCAGAGAGTGAAAGTTATATAGAGTAAGAAATCTAAAATTCGCCACATATCTGAAATTCGCCACATGTGAAAATACTAATAAAATAAATGAATTGTGGTGAGATTTGTTGACTGTATAGTAAATTAAGGCTTTTTGAAATGAAAAATATCAATTTTTGGACAAAAACATAATTTTCTTCATAAAATTAACTAAGGTTTTAGAGGTGGCGAATTTTAGATTCCTGACGAATTTTAGATTTCTTACTCTAATAATAAGTGAGAAATAATAAGTGAAATTATATATAAAATCAGTTACAATCCATATAGCTTTTTGGCAGAAGAAATATGTCTTAAAGGTGGCTGTAGAAAACATTCTGACAGAGTCAAATTGAAACATCAAACTAAGGTCACGCCATAATAGACACATGTACACTTACCCAGTAACACCTTCCTACTTCATATATCCTATGGTTTCTGAGATACAGCCCAGACAAGATTTTCTCACCACCTGTCCAACCGACCACCCAAACACCAAGGTTTCCTTGGATGAAAACAATACCCGTACAGCCTTTTAAGGCTGTGGAATAAAAAATTACTCACTTGTATATGAAATTGGCCTGCTTGTCCTTGGCAGTCTGTTTGCCTTTCTCTTTCTCCATGTGCTGGTAGGAATCAATCTCCATGTACATGTTCACCATATCTTTGCTCTCTTTGCTCTCAAACTCAGCTATAAACTTCTTGAACATTGGGATGATACTGAAATATACAACAGTATTATGGATAAAATTAATGATATTAAGTAGAGCTTGTCTATTGACCAGATATGCTGGCCGAGATTTTGTCTGGACAGTGAAAGGTTCAAAAAGAGGTTGTATTTCAGTATAGAACAGAAGGAAGTTGTACATTTTAATTCTGAATATAGCTATTACAAGCTACAAATTGAAACTTACCCTTTGAGACTCATTGCTTTTTCGAGAAGCCTGCCTCCCAGATGGCCAAACCTCCCAATAAAAGAAATTACTATTACACTAAGTCCCCCCGGGACCTCTGCTTAATGGTGTAAGCGGCCAGATGCTTGAGATAGTTTTTTGTTATGCCTCCTTTCAGTAGCGAAGAACTGAATTAATAAATTTAAAAACTTATTCCATATATAAGTTTAAATTAAAACTTCTACTATAATATAAATTAAATTTCTGAAATATTTGTATATATTTGAAACATTTCTGTACTATCTGGAATCTAGCTCTGCATTAGTACAACTACAAACACTGACGGTGTCACTACAAGGTGCATCTCCTTAAGTCAACAAACCATTTGTGATCCAATGGTCTAACTGAAAGGACTAACACTTGGCTAGTGTACCTATAATACATGGCCCCAGCAGTCAGTCATTTTGATTTCTTGTCTTTTTATTGTTATACAATGCAACAGAGATACACCTGTAAACAGCTTATACATCAGCAACATTAACATGACATGTAAATTATAACATGTACACACAATTGTAATCACCATTTTGATTACAAAGTGATGCTAGGGGCCACGGTGGCAGAGTGTAACACTCTCGCCTCCCACCTCTGAGGCCGCAGTTCGGTTCCCGGCACGACCTCAAGTGGGAACGCTGGTAGGTGCTTGCCATTGGTCTGCAGTTTACAGAACAGAACCTTGACCAACAGTATGTACTGGTTTCCTCTGCCCTTCCAACTACCCGTTGTGATATGACCTATACAGTGTTGAAAGCGACGTAAAACCCCAAATAAATAAATAAATACAAAGTGATGCTAAAGGAAATATGCACTAAAATGTAATGCGTAATATAATACATTACATCTGGATTCTTCAAGCAATGTAATGGTAATGCATTACATTTAAAGTAACTGACCAGAGGTTTGATTCAGGATACATACAAAGCTCCCTATAAAAAGAAACTCTGTGTTTGTATTAATTTCATGTATGCTTAAGCAACAGACTTATAGTATATCTAGGATACTTATTGGTTGATCTTTTCCATAGACTTCTTTCATCCAGCAGCGTCTAGTGTGATTGAAGGTCTTTGATAATAAAATAAATAAAATACTTGAGTTCTTGAATAACTGTGGATTTATCAATTTTTCACATCCACTTATTTTGTGTGTTTTTTTCTCTCACCGACTGGGTCTAGGAATGTGGGTACACTTTGGTATGTCTGTTTACCTTGCCTCCAGAGTTTACCTATTAACTAATATTTTGTTCTTTTCACTGAGTTTATGCATTTGTATATATTTTCCCTTATCTTCTTGTCTGCCATCCTGAGCCTTCTAATAACTTACTTTTTATTCTTTTTCACCGAGTCTAGGAATGTGGGTATCTTCTCTCCTGCCTCCTCGCTTTCATCGCGTATTCTCCCGTCTGACTGTGAGTAGGTCTTTCCCTCAGTTTGGGTTGGAGCCTGAGACTTCCCATCCTCACCATCCTCAGTGTCACCATCTCTCTTCTGTAAATAGTTCAAGGTTTTAAAGTTCAAGGTCACTATAGATCAAATCAAGATTACACTATGATGTTGCACACATACACTCCTGAACCAATGTCCCTACCAAATATTAACTTTCTGAACCTAATGGTTTCCGAGATATGGCCTGAGACAAGATTTTTACATTCAAGGTCACTACAGTTACGTCAAAGGGCAAATCAAGGTCACAATGTGACATTACATACCTGCACACCCAACTAAGATTCATAACAATTATCAACCATCTACAACGTCACTACAGCAAAGTCAAAGGTCATATCAAGGTCACACTATGATGCTGCACACTTACACCAATGTCCGCACCAAGTTTCAACTTCCTACATCTTATGGTTTCTGAGACATAGCCTGGACAAGATTTTAAAGATCAAGGTCACTAATGCAAGGTCAAAGTCACACTATGATGTTACACAACTACATCCCTGACTAATGTCCCTACCCATTTTCAACTTCTTACACTTTACAGTTACCGAGGTATAGCCCGGACATGAGTTTCAACCTCAAGGTCAGATCAAAGGTCAATTCAGGGTCACACCATGAAGTAGCTTACCTACATCCACAAATCAATGCCCTATGAAATATCAACTTCCTACACCTCACGGTTTCTGAGATATAGCCTGGCCAGGAATGTAAAGGTCAAGGTCACTACTAAGTTCCAACTTCCTCCACTGTATGGTTTCTGAGATGCAGCCCAAACAAAATAAAACCCATACAGCCTTAAAGGCTGTGGGCTAAAAATTCCTTTCCTTTCTCTTTGTACACTTCCCTCATGCATTCTCTATTCACCTATATACCTGAAGACTAAGAACAAATCTCAGTATGTTGCCAAAGAAATATAAGAGGTCTATAACAGAATTTCCTATTAAAATCAAAATATGGCCCTGATCTGAGGTATAGTTTTTGAGTTATGTCAATGAACAAACAAACAAACGGACAATAGGGTAACAAGTGATGGAAATCAGTATCTAGTGTTGGCCATCAGGTGTGTATAATATGTGAGAGAAACATACACTGATATTTTTTTTCTTTCCAGTGGAAATCCAGATGTAAATACAAAGATAATATGTTAACTTATGAAGGCAGGAGTGAAAGATATAAAGCTACTTAAATATTCATATCTTACCCTTGGAGAGATTGGCTTTTTATTCTTTTCTCTCATAATCTTCCTTGCTTCTTTCATTGCTTTTTTTCTTTCCTGCAAAATAAAGTAAAAAGCTTCACAATTTACAAGTGTATCATTTGTGTCACAGCAATGAAAACAATTACAAAGCGTGTCATGCAAATGGAAAATTTGGACAATCATTCAGAACTCTAAGAACTATAATTATTAATACAATTGTACTGCCGGTATGTAGTTTTTGTCCGAAATCTAGCCATTGAGAAATCATGTCACTAATCACCGTCACTGTATTACTAGAACTTCCAATAACCAGGATCTAACTTCCCTTTATAAATACAAAGAGAATAAACAGTGCTGTTTTGATATTGATTCTGATTTCTTTAAAATGGAGCTTATACTTGTCCCTTGTGCTGTATGCTGTACAACAAAGCAAGAATCTTGATACCAAGGTCATCACTGTGTCCCATGACTTTTGCTTCATTGCTTATTATACCACATGTTTATCAGTACTCTTTACTCATTTTTCCATATTCTCACTCATTTAGCTGGCCTATTACTAATTTTGATTAAACAATCAAATTAAAGTCTAATTCGAACTAATTTTCATAGTGCTAAAATCTACACCAAAAAGATGAAACAACCAACAACAAATTCCAATTATTTTTGAAATAACCTAGGGCAAAGAATAAAGTTCAGCACCATGGAGATGTAGGGTTAATAAGGTGCAATGGTTGCTGTACTTTGAGAATGAAGAAAGACTGAAGTTTCTTTCTGAATGAAGCAGCAGATGAGGAATCTCATCATGCAGTTCAATCCATATGGTTGGTTAATCGAAAAATAAAATGGTAAAATTATTTCACTGAAACTTAGGGAACCATAAGAAGTTAACCATAACCCCCTGAAACTGCCTACTATTGTACAAACTATAACTAGGGGAAAGAATTGTATCCAAATACTTAGGATAATGTAATCTAATATGAACTTTAATAGTGCTTAATCTCTATCAATTCACTGACTCTAAGGCAGAGCTAAACATAAGGTGAATCATTAGGAGTTCAAATTTCATATCCAGGTCATACCAATAAAGACGCAGGGACAATGGGAAGGCTATGCCGGAATGGCTTTTGCAACGGGCAAGTTTTAAGCTTTTTCCTGGGGGACGCAATAGATGGTGCACTGCATACATTGTCTGAAAGTTCATTCCAAATTTTAGGCGGATAACCATTTTCAAGAGACATAAGTGTGACAGTTCCGAACAGTGGGTGATATTCAACAGGCGACCAAAACATTCTACACTTACTTTTTCCATCTTCTCCCTGCGCTCCCTGGCTTTGCGTTTCCTTTCCAACAGTTTAGCTGTGTCTATACTCTCTGCCACTGACAGGGCAGTGTGCAGACGACCTGCTCGCTCAGAGGCAGTGGACGGAGGGTATCTGTTTAAATATAACCAATAAGTGATTAATGTAAAGAATTGTTGTGAAAATCATCCAAAGTGCTGATTTTCCAGGAAAGGATGGTCCAACAACCAGAAAGAGCATCCAACAAGGAGGGTCAGTTGCGGTGGTTGGAAGGTAAGTGTGAAAAGTTGATTGCAACAAGTTCACAAGACATAAATGACATTTCAGAAATATGACCTTCAACCAGGAATGAAGGAAATTGTAACAGAATTTCAAAATTGAACAAAACAAAGTGGAGATACCTGCTCAATTATAATCAGAAAATTTTGGGTGTTACATGCTTTAATAAGGCAAAACAGTTAGTAAATGAAAACCTGTATAAGTAGAGTTTGTTTCTTTAGAAAAGAGAAATATAAGATCCTTTCATTTATTTATTTAGTGTTTTATGTCATGCCTAGTACCTTTGTAATTGTTATATTGAGATGGCTAGTTGGAAGGGTAGAGAAAATTGGCCAAGGTTCTGTACTGTAAACCATTTGACTACTGGCAAGTAACTACCAGGTTTTCCACTTGTCAAACCAGAAATTAAAATCCAAACTCAGAGGTGGGAGGTGAGTGTGTTGCCACTGTACCACCTTGCCCTGATATATACTATAAGATCCTTTGAGGGCCTTTGTAAAACTGAATGTGACGTTTGGAATTCTTGGTTATGTGAAATCATAGAAACTTAAGGGATTGCAATGTCACAAATGATGTTTGATCTCATTGTAAAATAGTGGGTAGCAAACTTGCCTAGGAAGACAGAGGCGCATGAGTTCAAACCCCAGGTATAGGCAGATACATATGGTGGCTCGGATGACCACACAAAATGTTTGTCAACTGTCAATGAGTCCTATTCCCAGAGGTAAGCTAAAGAACCTCAGGGACATTGATATATGGTCATCCTTGAGCCTCTGTCTTTCAGTTGGGTAATGTCAGTCACCAGAGTGCGGGGACTGTAATTGAGCAGACGGGAACGATCAAAACGCTTAAAGTCGTCTACTAAAGGTGACATTGTGCTGAGTGTAAATATAAAACACAATACAATATTAGGGCAACCACTTATTATGAAAATGCATTATTGCACTGCAAAGCAACTTTACAAAATGGTTACTGCTTGGCTTGCAAGTGTCACACTAGTTGAAAACAAAATCCTTGTTTGTGATAATATGCAAATTAAAGTGAATTTCTTTTTTAAAAAAATGTGTATTGATAACAGCACAAGTTATGTAATGAAATTAACACATAAAATGCTATGCTAATTTACCCTCATGGGTACTTTTTAAGGGCACTTTTTATCAATGGATTTTTAAAAAATATTTTTAAGGGGTACTTTTTGAGGGGTGACAATACAATTTCTAATTATAATCAGAGCTCAAAACAGGCACATGACCAATCAACATCCAGCTTACAAATCATTGTTTTTACATCTAATAATGATCCTGATTGGTTAGAGGTGATTTCATTATTTTCTTTACTTTGTGTGCCAAATTACCAAGCCATATGGAGTTGGTTATGCATGTTTCTGTTACAAGACTTACATTCTTAGAAATGCATGCATAAGTAAGCAAACAACTGAGCAAATAACTTCATTATCAGTTGATACAATAGATGTTATATAATTCTGTGTTTCTAGTGCATGCAATGAAAAGCTGTAAAACCATCAATATCCTCTTCTGAGGATCACTCTCTTTTTGAAGCAAGTATCCACTGAGAATACAAATCAGACATGCTCGTAAAATCTCAGTAATTTTATCAGAGATAATGCCGATGGCATAAGCCTGAAAACAAGTTTATAGATAAACACGTCATTGGGGTTGAAATACTGCAGAAACTTGAATACCAGTCACTTGCAAATACTGGGATAATGTTCCTTGAGCAAATAGCTGAAAAAAATTGGTGTAAGAGACACTGAAATTACCTAACAAACAATGGCTGACATTAAAACGGAAAACACTTAAAACACAAACAGAATGACATGTTTACAGTCGAGAGAATGTGTGTATAATTAAATTTTAAAATTTATGTAATTGTATAGCAAAAACATTTCTGTAATATCATTGCTGTAGAATAAAGGATAAAATTGATCAAACAAAAAAGTTAGAAAAAAAAATAAGGAAAGGTAAATTTTAAAAGCTTAAGTGATTGGTGGTGTTCAATCACTTAACAATGTTGAAAATATTTTACAATGTTTAAAATAGTTTATATTACTGCACAGTGTGTAGAATTTTTATTTTCTTTCCATAAGCATAAGTAATGGGGGTACTGAATCACTCAATGATGTTGACCATTTTTCTAAAGAATCAATAATGCACAGTGGAACATTTTTTATTTTAATTAGCAAATTTAATAAGTAAATTAAATTTTTTAAAAGTTAATACCTTACCTAATGGACAATTAGCTACCGGTATACCAGTCTGCACAGACTGGTCCCGCCAAACATCATAAAAAGAGGTCCTGTGTCTCCATTGGCATGACCGATCACATACTGTGCATTTGCTGGATGGCTTGTCGTACTTCCTTCCTATCTAGACAATGTGACATCATAGCATATTTTTCATTGCCTAAACTTAGCTAAACCTCTATTAAGCTGACAGCGGGATCGGCTGGGAGGGCCTCTGTGCATTAGGTAAGATATTAACTTATAAAAATTTAATTACCTCGGCCAGCAGAGGTTATGTAATTATTGGGGTTTGTCCATCTGTTTGTTTGTTAGTAAACGTAACTCAAAAAGTTATGAATGGATTTTCTTCATTTTTCAGAGAGTGTCCATATATGCTTATGATCGGTTGGACCGGTAGCTGGAATAAAAGGTTTCTCTGAAGTGACAACACTGGCTGGCCATTTCAGTGGAGAAACTGGCATTAATTGTGATCTGTTGATAGGTTCACTGGTAGATTGCTGGAAAGTCTTTGCAAGAAGCACGACTTCTAATCTTAAAAATCTCTCTGACCACTTTGTGTCCAGTGCCTTAATATCCTCAATAAGCAGAGCCAGTAGAACTGGACGACTTGAAAGACGACTCCTTTCTAGTTTCCTTAGTAGGGGTCGTCTTCTTCTTGGTAGTGGTCACATTCTCTGCCCTTTTACTGTTTTCGACCTGCCTTAGAATCTGGACAGATCCAGGATCCACTACGGAGGGAAAAGGGCTGGCCGATTTCCTTTCTTTTCTAGATTTGTATGTGGGGGTTGCTAGCTGGGACTGCTGATCACTAGTTACATACAGAAATGAGTCAGCCTTCATGACACAGGGATCAGTACCCATACCTTTATCACAATACCACATGTATTTGCTGTTCTGGTTGAACACGGCCATAACATGCCCACAACTTCCATGTTTCTGTCCTGGTGAGGCCATGATGTATGTACAAACAAATGTTCTAAAATATTGAAAGAAATAAGAGGTCTTCTTGATGTATTTTACTAAATTCTTCTCAACTTAAAAGTGTCTAAATGCACACGTGCCAAAAGAAAAGAATGCTATGAAGTCACATTGTCTAGACAGGAACAAGTATGACATGCCACCTAGCGAATGCACAGTATGTGACCAGTTTTGCTGGTGGAGATACAGGACGTCTTTTTCTGGCATTTTGTGGGACCGGTTTGCACCAACCGGTGTCGATAAATTGTCCATTAGTTAAGATGTCTTAACATAATGAAATCTTACTTTGCCTGGGAAAAAAACATTTACATGCAAAAGGTAAGAATTTATCAAATGCATAAATTAAAATGATCAATTTTAATAACACAGTTTCATAATAGGGAAATCATGATACCTTCCATCAGTATATTTATTGGTAGTTTTCAACAGAGCCATAATTGTGTGATCAGACAATTAAACTGAAAAGTGCAGAGAAAAAATGAGTGCAAGGAAACTGTTGCTTTCAGGAACATGTGTCTTGATGAACAACTATAGGTGTCATATGAGTAGGTTATACTTACTTTTCCCTTCTTTTTGTGTTAAATAAAAAATAACAAACAAAATAGAATCATTCAAAAAACAATGTACATTGTGAACTCACTGCTGAAAGTATTCACTGCAAGTTAGTAAAATATTTGATAACATCAAAATATGGGAAAACTAAAATTCATTTCCACTATATACAGCAATAGGATATATAATCAAAGTAATATGAAAAACGTTTTTGTCACTTTTTCCACTATTTATCAGGACATCACGTTTATTTATATTAGTAGACAAAGCCATAACTTTAGTATATTTTTAAACTATAATTAAAAACTGATATTATCTGATAACACATCATTAAAACCAAAACTTGAAGTCACTGACTGAGAAAGGAATAGGTTAGTCAGGTAAGTCTGGTTAACACGCTGTCACACACACAGTTATGTTCATCCACATATTCCAAACACTTAACACTGTCACACTATTTTACATTATCAACAAGGGACAGTATGAGTCTGTGTGATCATGTGACCCTTGATGCAGAGGTTGTCCCCATCTCACTTGTTACATTATACATTAAAGTTCATGATATTCCAAATACTAAGACCTCACTAAGATGAATACCATGGTTTGTTAAATAAGCAAACTGTTTACATTTCCATCCTGATCTCGGCACTTCGTGGTTAACTTAATAATTTTAACACAAATTCTCACATATTGCTCAATGTTTCATCCAGGGTTTTGGTCCTTGATAAACACATATTATGATTCACTAAGTTATCAAATTCCTACATTCATTAACATAGAGGTTAAGTTTTAATTTATTGACGTATGTCATCGGTAAGGAAAGCATTTACCATACTTTGCGTAATTCTTCACCTTTTGATCCTGAAGGCCTAATGCAATATCTGTTATTAATGTGGAGGTCAACTTAGTTTTATATCAATAACACTGAAAATGTCCTAATACTATCTGGCACAATATGACAATGGATATCTGATTTATAACAAACATAAGGCTGTACCTTTTGATCCAGGGCCTGGGTCCCTTGACGTAGAGGTTGAGTTGGTTGTCAGTCTTGTCCAATACAACTTCATACTCCTCTACTGTACTGGGAGCCAGCTCAGTACCATGCAGGTAAGCACTGAACACACACACATAAACCTACTGTAACATCCTCACCACAGGTAAGTGCTAATTATACAACTGCTGTTAAATTTGTAGAATTGGATAAATTATTCCAAAATAGTTTATAAAGACACCTAAACATAATTCTTTTTTGTTAAAGAAAGTTTTGAGATCAATTTTTACATTTTGTTTGCTTTTATAAAGCTATTCCAAGGTAAGTAACTGAACCTAATGCTGTCTGAATACAAGATAAGTCATGTACTTCTTTTCACCAAATTCTTGCACTCAGATATAATAATATGCCACCTCCATTATCCAAACATGCTTGACGAATAAGATATTATTTGGATAATAGAAGGCTTATACAGTAGAAGAGGAATTTTAGCATAAAACAATTCAGAAGTAAAAATTTGGTACAGTAGGAATGAGTTCATAAAAAGACTTATTAATAATATCTGGATAATTGAAGGTCAGATAATGAAGGTTCTGATGCATTTAAATTCATTTTACATCAGGACGTAGCCTAAACTAAACTTTAAATTGTGACTAAGTTATTTCACCGGATTATGTTTAATCCTTCACAAAGTTAATGTATGTTGCATACTTGTGACTAAAATTCAAATATAGCTGGAATAATTCAATAATTGAACCCGTATATTTTGTAACTCAGAAATTTAAATTTAATGAAGAATAATATGTTGTTGAAGATCATGGCATCTAAACTTTTGGTGTAGGAAATCAAAAGTAAAAGAAATGACAGCTAGTAATCACTAACCTACCATGGCTACTGATAAATTTGTAAGAAAAAAGACGAGAAAATGACATAATTAATCACAGTTTACTATCTAAATTGTAAAGCCAAATTATATTATTTCACTGCAAAACTGCTTCTAATAATTAATTTCTAATGTTATGCTTTTGAGGCAAATCCAATGGAGAATCAAAGATAAAAATTACTAAATTAATATAAAGACTACTCACTTAATAACAGCATCAAAGTGCTGTCTATGCTCACTCAAATATTACAACACTATCAAATGCTGATTTTTGTTATGAAGCTTTGTGCACAAAAACGATTTTGCAGTGAACACATTATACAAAATAATAGAACTGGTAAAATTATACAATGTATAACTGTTCAAACAATAACTACCAGTCCCATGCTCTTAAATGTCCATGGATGATGTGACCAAATATTTGGAAAAGCTGTGAATGGGTTTTTAAGATAGTGCTGTGATTGAATGCAAATTTTAGAACCGGTTACCGAAAGCAGAAATTCAGCAAAAAACCGGGTGCATTTGATTGTCGAGTAAAAACCATGACATAAGTTTTCAAATGCCTACATGAGCTCTAATTCACATAAATATCAGCCGCAATGTGCTTTTTGAAGTCTTTTGAGGAAAAAACATCTGATATATTGATAGAATATTGCAAAATATTGTGAAATATTTGTTGTAGTTGAATGTTTTGAAAAACTTATGTTAAAATAATGAATATGTGAGGAAACTGGTTTTGATTAAAAAAAAACATAACCGGATCAGTGTCTTTCAGTCAGCCACTAAGTTTCTTGTTTACCGTCTTCTACACTAGTTTAAGACAATGGTAACCAGCTTTGTGGTGTAACAACTAATTTTGCAGACTCTTCTGCTAAAAATTGAGCTCAGTAATTATGTCCCATCAAAATATCAACAGGAGAACACTGATCACTGCATAAAGTTATTATTAGGGTTTGGTATTTTGATTTATCTTCATGAATCATTACAATTGGGAGCAGGTTTTAAGGCTGATTTTTCTGCTTGTATGACTTGTTATTTCACTCAGGTCAATTGCATGGTTTATCACTACTCCTGCAGTTTTTCAACAGAACCAGCAGTAATAGCCTAAGTCAAAGTTGGAGTTTTATATCCTATTCAACAGCCATGCTCTTATTGGGACATGTCCTCAGCACTGCCACTTGTGGGACTCGAACCCACAGAGGTGACAGCATATGATTCGATGCCAAACTTGTTGGAGTGCTCGCCTTCAACCTTTGAGGTCACCGGTTTGAATCTCGGCCCAGTCCTTCATGTTGGTAAGTTGGCAGTTACTTGCCAATGCCCAGTGGTTTACAGTGCAGAATCTTGACCAACTAGTATGCACTGGTTCCTCCACCCATGAACTACCCGTTGCAATATGACCCTGGTTGTTGAACGCGACGTAAAACAAAAAATAAATCTAAAAAGCAATAAATCTAAATGCTAACCACTAGGCCACCGAGAACCTCCCAGTCGTAGCAGCATCAAAAGTATAAAATCAGCCATGTCTTAAGATAAACCATGAAAGTCAACCTGAAAAAAGTATCTTTGTCAGAGCATAAATTCTTTGTAAAACCAGTTAACATACTCTATGTATCCCTTCATGTCCTCCTTGAGATAAGCAATCCAGGAATTCTCCAACATCTGCATTGCATGCTCTTTGGCCTTACCAAAGACATCTACACCAATCAGATCACGGCACTGCAGGAGATGGCTGTGAATTTCATCACGCTCCTCCCTATTGATTCCTGGAAGATATAGAATTTATGAGAAATACCTCAGAGGAACTGGTGAACAAACTTCAAAAAGTTGAAAGACTGTTATATATTCTCTTAATAGAATGTATACTCTTATATTCAGCTGCAAGCTCTGACTTCTGTAGAAAATGATATGGTTTCTATGGCTTAAAGGTTTTATTTTATTGCGTAAAATAGCCTTACCTTATCCTCACAAGTGCTTGTTTGGTTTTGTGGAGCAAAAACGTATCGACCGACAAGAATTTTTTAAGGAATATTCTTGTCACAAGAGGTGACCCCTTTGTCTGCGCATGTCCGCGCATGCGCCGTACTCATTGTCGACAGGCAATTGTCGAGAGATCTTCATTATATTTTTGGTCGATATGGGAGCAACACGTATTTTCTTTTATTATCGTCCATTTACAGACGAAGATCTATGAAGTTTTGAAGCGTGCAAGCGTGCACCTAGCTGTAGTTGTCCATTACTGGACTGGTACTACCACTAATTCTACCTCCCTTGTCCTGAAAAAGGTCACAATAAAGATGTTTTATACAAGAGATCTTGCTGTGAAGTCTTCAGCGGAAGACGTTGTACAGCTGCACTCACCTTCTATTCGACTGGAACTACCTGCTTGTCGAGGAAAGGGTTGCGAGAAGAGTTTGCTGTGAAGTTTCCAGTGGGAAACAAAGAAGAAAGAATTTAGTTATCTTTACAACGGAGGTCGTAGATTCTTTACTGGGAGTGGAGCGCCACTCTGTTACAGTAATAGGTCTCCCTCCAAAAGAACGACTACAGAAGCGTATCCACGGATCCTTGCAGTTATTATTTATT
This sequence comes from Sabellastarte sp. h YS-2021, assembly GCA_964017235.1. NCBI lineage: Eukaryota > Metazoa > Annelida > Polychaeta > Sabellida > Sabellidae > Sabellastarte > Sabellastarte sp. h YS-2021. The sequence continues at coordinate 48,146,573 of OZ024928.1, forward strand.
TTCCCAGCAGGTACAGTGAACTTCCTGCTTATCAAGACATGAAAATATGGACAGATTACCTTCCTTTGCTGTAAATTTGGATGAAGATCCAACAGACATCTTTCGGGCAGTATGTGTACTGCTTGTCTGTTCAGCCCTGTTGAAGAATTCTTCTGCAAACTCAACGAAGATCAAACTGGCTAGATGAGATTTTATGTTATATTATTTTATATGTTGAAGTCCTTGCTTCCAACTTTTACAGTGTATTTTGCACAGTATATTCAGGACAGGAGCTATGTCCAGTAATTTCCCCTACTAACCACAAAAGATCGTCGTACCACTCTGCCTAGTTTACCAGGTCAGAGGGATACAGAAGAACGTGGCTACATTAATGCAAGTCACCATGGAGGCTCTTCTTGCAGTGTTACTGGCAGTGATGGGATATTTTTTCATTGCCATCCCAGAGTGGTGCGAATCTTCAGTTGGGATTGTCGAGTTACTCTCCAATCGAATTCGCCAATGCCTGTACTACCCACAATGCAAAGTGATGACGTCAGACAGGAAAACATGGCTACAGTAAATACCGCTGAAATATTGCTGGAAATGCTTCAAAAGACTGCAAGTTGTCCAGTCAAGAATTGCAGAACTCCAGGTTTCTATGGCAGTTTATTTCTTGTATAGAAACTCGGCTAATGACGACCTCTGATACATCTCAGTGTCCTGAATTGATTTATAAATACAACTTCAACGGTCACTGCCCACGAGTGAAGTTCGTTTACTATGTCAATAAATACCTGCTTGCCGCATCGTTTAAACTGGAGACAGCAGAAATTATTAGAAATTCGGTTACAAAAGATGCGTTCTTCTATGTACCGATTCACAGGTCTCTCAACATCTACTTCAGTTTAATGTACACGGTCAAACCTATCAGTTTAAAGCATTATGAAATTCGGGTTAGCGACCCCTCTACAGTATCATGCGCGTAATAAAGAGGCAAATCTCATTCTTCAGTCTCACGGAATAGGAGTTCACCATATACCTGGACCACTGGTTGTTAAGTGTATGTAGAAGACACCAGTATTGGGTTCAAATCAAAGAACTCACCCAATTATTCAACAACTGGCTTCGTAATATCGATTTCCTAGGTTACCACTGCGTTTTGGTACCAGGAGATTTCTTTCACCTTATACCTAGACTACTGGTTGTTTAGTGTACGTAAAAGACACCAGTATTGGGTTCAAACCAAAGAACTCATCCAATTATGCATCAACTGGGCTTCGTGATATCGATTTCCTGGGTTACCACTACATTTTGGTACCAGGAAATGTCTTTCTACCTCGAAAAAATTAAATACCTGAGAATCTATTCAAGTCATGGCGATCTCATCACAGTTAACCCCAAGGTTGCTTATATCCCAGGTAGGGATAATAGCATCTTTGGAAAAGGCTATACCAATGGGTCAGTTATGTATGTGTGCCTTTCAGTGGTATCTAGAAAAAACTGGCAATATCTCCAGTCACTAGTTGTGAGAATTCCTGTTTCTAATCCTTCTGAAAAAGCATATTCACTGGTGGAAAATGCCAAAAAATGGGAAATAGGATGCCTTTTCTATACACGGGTGCACAATTCCCTTATTTTCGTAGATGCATTAAACCAGGGTTGATGATCCCATCTATAAGCATCACAGTTAGTGGCTTTGGACAGTTAAAAATGTATATATTACATTTCAATGTCATACAGCTGAAGGCAGTGTGTTCAGCCCTTAAAAGCCTTCAAGACAAATTCCACACAAAAGAATTCTGATAGCATCAGACAACACCACTGTGTTCGGTTATCTGAACAAACGGGGGGGGGAGCGTATACCTCCTAGTTTGGCGCAGCTTGGCCTACTGCAATTCTTGAAATATACTCATAACAGACAGACATATTCTTGGTTGCTTAAAGGTCATACTCAACATCATCTCCAGAAGGGATAAAGGTTTGGTGCATCCTGGCCTACTGCAATCCTTGAAATATACTCATAAGAGACAGAAATATTCTGGGGTTACTTAAATGTCATACTCAATGATCTCTACAGAAGGGACAAAAGTAATCGGTACAGAATGGTTCTTACTCCCTTTATGGTTCTAGACAACGTGCAAGTTTGGCACAAATCAACAATAGGTGTTTTATGCAGGTATGCTGCATCTTGGCCTACTGCAATCCTTGAAATATTCTCATATGAGCCAGATATATTCAGGGTTGCCTAGATGTCATGACAGCCTCTCCACAAAGAACGAAATATTTCAGATAGGAGAGGCTTCATCTTTAATATTCTATTTGATTTACATAGTTTGTCAAATACCAATGGTAGAGATGTTTGCCACCAATATGAGTCACAAACTTCCATTTTATGTTGCTAGTCCCGGATGCAAATTCTCTGAACATAGATGAATTAAACATCTTGTTGGAGGTTCTGGACTGCTAGGCCTTTTGTCCTATACCACTTATTCCTAAAAGTCATTGAACAAGTGAACACCAGGTGCAAAATGATTGTAGTGGCCCCTTGGTGGCCCATGATACATTGGCTATGGTGTCTGGTGACTCATTCAACCATACCTCCATTACAGCTACTTCACTGGTCTCAAAAACAGCCATTCAATCAGAAATACCATCTGAATCTGTTGCATTGGCACCTTCATGCTTGGTACCTTTACACCACTCAGAATCTCTTATATCATTCTCTGGGCTAGGGATAGAGAGATTTAGGGCATCTCAAGGACCCTCATCTTGGAATGTATGAGTCATGATGGGCCATTTTGAGCTCTGGTACCCACAGAATAAGGTGGCCATCTCAGAGCCTACGGTCTCAAATATACCAGATTTTTTGATCCATTTACTTGCAAAAAATCTGAAACCTGTCACTATTGTTGGCTTAGCAGCAGCCATAGCTGATCATTTACATTTTTTGTGCAGGAGTTGAACCAAAGCCTGCATCTTTATAGGCCTATTGCAAGTGTTATAGAGAGAAGCCCACTGCTAACAGAGGTACAGCATCAAGGGATTTGCCTTTGCTTCTGTTGGTTTTCACAAAAGGCTTCTTGTTAACCTTTCAAAGGAGGTCAGTCTAAAAGAGTTTGACTTGCAAGACTGTTGCAATGCCATTGGAAGTGTATTCTGGGACTTTGGCTCCTTCAGACACAAGCCTCATAGGAAGGAGTTTACAGTTCTCCCTCCTACCTGCCTTTTCAACAAGGACCAATTAGCCTCGGTTGGTCTAGATTGCCTCCAGTGGTCACTTCAGCTCTAGATCATTCCTGAACTCAAATTGCCTGGACACATGATTCGTTGTCCTCTTACAGCACTTAGATCCTTCTTGGACAGGACTACTGCTTGGAGAAAAGGGAAAGTCTCCTTCTCCTGCCTTTTAGCAAGAATCAGTTGGCTTCTGATGGCCCAGATGGCTCAAACCAGTGGTCATTCCAGCTCACAAACCCTTCTTGAGCTAATGTTGGACTGATGTTGTGACACTCTGCTCTCTTACAGTACTTAGTTACTATCAGGACAGTACAAGTACTTCAAGGAGGGGAAGAATCTCTTGCTCATATCTTTTAAGGAAGGCTTGATGGAGATATCTTGAGTTCTGCTATCTCTTCCTGGATCAATCTGGATGCATGATTAGATTGCCAGTCCTTTGATTCTGATTCTCAGAATCTATACATTGAGACACATATTACATCCATGGCTGCCTCTTTAGTTATCAAGAGTGGGGTCTTACCTCAGCAGATATCAAACTCTTGTTATTGAAAGACCCACAAGTCTTTACTACATTCTACTCGAAGATGTAGCTTGGCAATCCCATGACCAGTCCATGAACAAATTGGGTCTTGTGGATTCACCTCAGCATGTAGTCAATTTTTTTTTTTTTTTTTATGTACTTATACATCTTATTCATATGACTCGCATATTTATGTTCTCTCCAGCTATACAAGTGTTGTGTCACTGACATATGCCTTAATTTACATACGGCCCCATATCTGCAGTTTTTGCAGTTCAGTTTGCCTGCTTGGAGATATTCTCATTGTCAGATGATGACATCTTGTTTGGGGAGTCATGCAGACATCTCCGGCCAATACCGGGTGATGGTTAATACTGGTATATGATTTGTTGTAAAATTGTCTACAACAGCAACAGCAGCAACAATGACGACCACATCATGGATCTCTTGTTGAGGTTAGCAAATTACTTATCTGTGTTCAAGAAGTAATATATAACCTAAGATGTGGATTATGGAAGCTTATCTTATCCTCTTATCAGTGCTTTATTTGGTGACCCCTTGTCTGTCAATCATCTAACAGTGTGGCCAAAACAAATACCCTCCACCTGTTATGGTTGTATTCAAGCACTTGTGAGGATAAGGTAAGGCTATTTTACGCAATAAAATGTAACAAATTTTATTGTAATTTAACTTTTTACAAGTTAAATACTTACCTTATCCTCACAAGGATAAACCCACCCTACCTCCCCGCATAATTTGTTTTCTGGGGACCAAAAATACAATGAAGATCTCTCGACAATTGCCTGTCGACAATGAGTACGGCGCATGCGCGGACATGCGCAGACAAAGGGGTCACCTCTTGTGACAAGAATATTCCTTAAAAAATTCTTGTCGGTCGATACGTTTTTGCTCCACAAAACCAAACAAGCACTTGTGAGGATAAGGTAAGTATTTAACTTGTAAAAAGTTAAATTACAATAAAATTTGTTACAGTTTCTGACTTCAGAGCGGAAAATACAATGTGTAATAATTGGCCAGGTTATGGGAATTGCACCCTTTAACATGGTACTTTCTATATATGTGCCCCTGTTCAAAAATGTATATAAATCAATACTATTACATTCAGAAAGGGAATCTGTAATGGACTAACATCCTATTAATTTTGGCACTCCAACGCCCATATTAGGGATGACTCCTTATCAATTTTACATTCTATCAAGGGCACTAACAACTCTTCTAAGAGGTTTAAACTGTAATGAAAAAAAATAAGCACGAGTCAGCAATCCATAAGGACAGAAGAATCCTCCTTTACCTGTTGGCTAATACATTTAATTAAAAACTACAAGTCTTCAGGATACTTTTTACCACTTAAACTTAAAACTGTGTTAGGATGGCTTAATAGTAAAGAACAAAACTGCTATTAATAACCATATTTATTAACATCTCTTCACTCATGATTCTGGTACATGCAACAATTCAAAACACAAAAATTAACCAGTGTATACAGATACATGTATATAAAGAACTGGCTGCCATCACAAAAGATCTATCTTTTAGCCAGGAATTTAACTGCACTTTTAAACTCAAAGATCTATTTAAACAGAAGAAATAGATATTCTTTGCCCTTCAGAAACTATATAAACATACAATCCTCTAAACACTAACCTATAGAGAATCGACTGTCCTCACACAGGTAGGTGTTATAGATGTTCCAGGCTTGTACCATTCTCAGCAATCGGTCAGCTGACCTGTCCTCTGCCTCCCCATACTCGTTTACATCTTGCCAAAACAAGAGGTTACACAGTGAGCGGTGACGATCTTTGTGCCTAAGTAACAAGAGAATACATAGTTTGAAAAAATAACTTAATTAATATTAATAATCTAAAACTTAATTGTCATTTAAAGACATATTGTACTTTAAAATTAATTAGCTGAAACATGTTAAGTTGCAACTCAGAAGACCACAAAATTACCACATAATTGAAGGCAACGGAGTGAATCTCAACAGCAAAAACCTTCTGAAGGCCTGATAATATACTTGAAAGGGAAATTTCATTTGACAGACTTCCACTTAAAGGAGTTTGATCATGGAAGTTGTCTCCATCTGACTGTTACAAATCTTGACTGAGTAAAGACACATTGGTACAATGGTGTATCATTTTCCAATTATGAGCCCTGTAGATCAACTGCATATGATCCAACACTCTATAAAATTTCCCCGGCGAAATGGTGACCATGAATGACCATGGACTGCATGGTATTTGATGGTCGACCATGGATATCCATGAACAACCATCAAAATCCATACTCGTATGAGGGACCAGACCATCAAAAACCATGGACATGATGGTTTTTGATGTCCTGACCATGGGCTGCATGTAAGTGTCCATGTTAGACCATGGACTCAGTCTAGTTGTCCGTGTTTGACCATGGACTACATTCAAGTGTCCATGGTTGACCATAGAGTTTGTTCACTGGTCCATGTTTAACCATGGACTTTGTTCTCTAGTCCATGGTTGACAATGGACTCTGTCCTCGGGTCCATGGTTGACCGAGAACTGCAATTAAGTATTCATGGTTGACCATGGACTCTATGTTAAGATCGAGTCCATGTGAGGCAGCATATGACCTTTAATTGTCAGTCCTCACTGTCTAAATTCATGTTTATAAATTATATACTTTTGTTTGCAACATGAAAAAAATATTACTATTAGGCTTGTCGTGACGTTTGTGGATCCACTATATTATGGAAAAGTAGAACATGAAAAATCATGGCAAACCAACATTGGCAAAAAATAAAAATAATTTCAACATAATAATACTATTTTTTCATTTGGTTGTATCATATATTAACAAATGAATAAAACTATAAAGTAACAATGTGCCTTATCTGAATCTCCACATTTTAGTGCAGTTATACAAACTAGGGAAGATTTTATGTGATGGGGATGATAAAGAAACATTTAATACAGTGGACACAATTTCATAGTCTTCTTGAAAGGCTGTTCTTTCTTGATAATTGGCTGATAACTAAGCTGTTACATATCAAATCATAAAGCTCTGAAAAAAACTTTCCTATCCACATAACAACATGTTACAAGTTTTTGTTCTCAAATAACAGGTATATTCAGTTACACTCTAATAATTTGCTGATGATACATATATTTAAATAAATAAGATTGTGTAAGAATAAGGCTAGCAACTGGAAACTACACTGATGGCTTTTCTGTCTGTTGTGTGTAAGCTGTGTTCACTGACAAGGGTGTCCAGATAGAAGTAACAGGTTATCTTAACATGAAAGTTTGCCTTAATTTATATATGTCTAAGTACACCTGTGTCTTTGCAAAACAACTAATATCAGTTTAGGATTGGTCAGTTTATATTAAATCATGTAGAACCTATCTTATGTACATGGGGTGATTACACTAATTTGTGATAATGATTATGTTGCAAATATAAACTAAGGTCAGTTATTCCACAGGTTACTGTACATACATAAGGTTACTGTGCTGCCTGTGAGTGTGATAACTTAAGGGTCAGGTCACCTTAAAGTGAAAAATATATGAAGGAAGATGTGCAACATACTCAAGTTATGAAGTGTAAGTCTATAATTTTATTCTATTTCTTGATTTCTCCAATCCAAATTGTATTGTTTTTTTGTTTATTAATTTCTAGCTTTTGAAGGCCAGTCTTCATATCTAATTATAACTTGTAATACCAATTCGAAGTAACAAGTACTCCTGTACCCAAGATAGGGTTCTTTACCATTGGCTGGATTTTGGCTCCAAACCTGTTCTCAAGGGATTTACATTGAAGAAAGCCAAACCATTTTCACTTCATTATTTCAAACAAAGAGCTGTGTTTTGTTGGAATCTATATCATAAAATGAGTGGTGAAAATTTCTTTATATTCAGTGTTTACATATTTCAGATGTATTCATAATGTCTGTTTATGTTCTACATGTTAGATTGAATTGGATAATCTTGGATAATTGTAAAAATTAGATTAAAAAAGGAAATAGTGTTTTACATACTTGAGATGTATTCAAAATGTCTGTGTTCCTACATTCTATATTGAATGAGATAATCTGGATAATTATATACATTACATTAAAAAGGAAATATAGTAATGTGTAGTATGTCAGGCTATCTTTAAAGCTGATATTCCAAATAGACTAAAGGTATGTAGCTTCTAATTACCTTTTTTTTTTCCAACATCTACAGACATGCTTGCATATTGAACATGGCCAACCATGGGTAGTCCATGGGCTATCTCATGAAAACCTGACCATGGTCAAAGTCCATGGACTAGACCATGGTCACTGAGTCCATGGTCTCTGACCATGGTTCCATGTAATAAAACATGGATGTCCATGGCCATACATACACACTGACCATGGATAAAGTCCATGGATAACCCTATGAAGTCCATGGACTAGATCATGTTTTACATACCATGGACTCTGACCATGGTCAGTGAATCCATGGTCTCTGACCATGGTGTCATTTCATAAAACATGGATATACATGGAAAACCATGGACAATGACCATGGTTTAAGTCCATGGACAACTTGTTAAGTCCATGAAGTAGACCATGGTTTCAAAGTCCATCATCTTTGACCATGATGCCATTTAACAAAACATGGACATCCATGGACAATGGTTAAAGTCCATGGACTAGACCATGTTTTGACAGACCACAGACTCTGACCATGGTCATTAAGTCTATGGTCTTTGACCATGATGCCATTTAACAAAACATGGATATCCATGGACTTGTGCCCCTGGACATCCATGGACATCCATGCAAGTCCATGGTCAAAATAAAATTTTTTCGCCTGGGTTATGTTCAACACTACCCATAGCAACTTCTTAAAATAACAACTACAATTAGGTCTGGGACTGTAATGGCTTATGTTTCTCCTTAATATTTATATAGTAAGAGTCTCTTACGCTGTATGTCCACTCCATGAAAACAGTTTATACATAACAGGATTTCAATACACTTGTTCAGTATTTTTAACTAAAGGATAATTCTACTGAGTTTTACATAAAGATGTACTAATTCTATAAATAAAACCCCTTAAGATATAAGCTACCTTTCAAGGTATAGCCTGAGAGGTCCTCCTGCCTCTTTGTCTGCACTGAGAGCCATCAGCAGTCTCTCTGTCAGTGTGGGTTCTTTCTTTCTTCTGAACAAGTGTGGTTTTGCAGATCTTACCCGCAAATCTGTCTGCTTCCCACCTGGATATATCAGACAGTTGGTATATTAGTAAACATAATGCTTAATAATTTTGGTATTTATATCCTAAAACTGGTAAAATTTGCAATGCTTGTAACTCATTACCTCCTCCGTGAGGTTTTACTTTTAAATGCAATTATTTGTCTGTCTCTGTGTTAGTTTATTTGTGATGACTCCAAAAGTAATGAATGGATCTATCTGAAACTTACCTTTACAGACAATGTCCCAGCTGGTGGACTTGGCAATCTGCATGAGATCCTCAGCCTTGACAGGCATGGAGCTTGCCAGTGAGATAGAGGGGAAGAAATTACTGGCTTGTCTGCTGTACAAGTACTGGTCCCCACTAAACACAGGTGGCCGCAGATCTAACCTAAGTTATTGAAATAGTTAAAATAGTAAATTACCAATTACTCTGCATAATTATAGCTTTACAAATTCACCATAAGTGCCAATCTTTTGTTTATATTTCATCAAGTGTGTAAGCCACAAATATGTTATATACATCATTGGAAATGTACTTTACAGAACTTCTGATGTTTGCATTAAAATTCATGCTGAATTGGCAGAGGAATCTAAAGTTAAAAATAGCGTCAGAGATGCCCGTACCCCACAGCCTGGGGAAAAAGTTTTCAACACTATGAGATATAGAAGTGGTGAAACAGTAAAAGATCTGGATACTTTCACAGCAGTGTCAGTTATAAAAAGCTCCAAATACTGTTTAAGTAGAGAAAATAACATCTAAGAGAAAGAAAATGTATGTAAAGATAAAGTACTAAAACAAGGCAATTCAATAGCAAGATGACAGCATTAATCAGCAAACTAAAAATATAAAGCTGTAAAATTTATTAATTGGAGAATAGCTGTCAATGAAAATAGCACAATTATGTAAAAGTCCATATAACAATCAGTTGCAGCAATCCATATATCTTTGTCATAAGAAAAAATAGCATCAGAGATGCCCGTACCCCACAGCCTCGGAAAATAGTTTTCAACACCATGAGATATAGAAGTAGTGAAACAGTACACAAATTGGGATACTTCCAGAGCAGTGTCAGTGTCCAAATAATGTTTAAGTACTACTAGAGAAAATAACATCTAAGAGAAAGAAATTGCATGTAAAGAATAAGTATTAAAACAAGACAATTCAGTAAACTAAAAAATTGTAAAAATTATGAAGCTTTAAGACTTCTCCCATTTTGATTTTCATTTGTATGGTCGAATTATGGTCTGGATGTTTTGAATATTACCCATACATACAGATGTAGCAATACATGCTTTTATGTGGAATTGGGGCAAAACCTGTGGCTCACTTGATGCAATACCATCTGTTACAAAGGGAAGTTGCAAAAATAAACCAGTTAATGACTTCTAATATGACTTTAACAGTGCTTAATCTACACGAAAAGACAACCAAAGGTGCAACAACCATGATTCGAGTAAAAAGAGATAAGAGAGATATAAGAGATATAAATAGTATCAGATATCCTCGTAGAGACATAAAATAGCATCAGATATGCAAGATCAAAGGTCAAATCCAGGTCACACCATGACGTTGCACACATATAACCCTTGACCAATGTCCCTACCAAATATCAACTTCCTACACCTAACAGTTTCCGAGATACCCCCAGAATTTATAGGTCAAGGTCACTACAGCAAGGTCAAAGGTCAAATCAAGGTCACACCATGACTCTGCACACCTACACCCCCTAACCAATGTCCCTACCAAGTATCAACTTCCTACACCTTACAGTATCCGATACATAGCCCGGACAAGATTTATAGGTCAAGGTCACTACGGCAAGGTCAAAGGTCAAATCAAGGTCACACCATGACGTTGCACACCTACACCCCCTAACCAAAGTCCCTACCAAGTATCAACTTCCTGCACCTTATGGTTTCTGAGATATAGCCCGGACAAGATTTTAGAAATCAAGGTCACTACGGCAAGGTCAAAGGTCAAATCAAGGTTACACCATGACGTTGCACACCTACAGCCCCTAACCAATGTCCCTACCAAGTATCAACTTCCTACACCTTACGGTTTCCGAGATATAGCCTGGACAAGATTTTCAAACTCAAGGTCACTACGGCAAGGTAAAAGGTCAAATCAAGGTCAGACCATGACGTTGCACACCTACACCTCCTAACCAATGTCCCTACCAAGTATCAACTTCCTACACCTTATGGTTTCTGAGATACAGCCCGGACAAACTTTTTCCCACCGCCTGCCCGCCGCCCATCCAGACACCTTGGGTGAAAACAATACCCCAACAGCCCTTAAGGGCTGTGGGGTAAAAACGATGTCTCAAATATGGCAGGTGCACACACCTTTGGCAGAGCAAAAAGGGTCAAACCATGATGCACAACTACACCCCCAAACAGGGTTCGAAATAAACAAAAATCTGCCAGTCCACTACCAACAGAAATACCTTCAGGTCAAAAAGATTAAGAACTATCAAGTCACCTTGTTCTGTAAGCTGTTTACATACACACATCTTGCACAGTCAAATTATGGGTGGGTTGTTTTGAATATTGTCCAAACATACCAAAGTAACCTCTCCCATCTTTATATATGTTTTGCATGGTCAAATTATGGTTTTAATTTTTAGAATATTACCCATACATACAGATATTGCAATACAAAGTCCCTACAAAGTACCAACTTCATATACCTTAGAAGCATCTCTGAGATATAATCAGGACAGGATTTTATAGGTCAAGGTCACTACAGCAAGGTCAAAGGTCAAAACAAGGTCACACTATGATGTTGCACACCTACTGCCCCTAGCCAGTGTCGCTACCAAGTATCAACTTCCTACACCTTCCGGTTGCCGAGATAGCCTGGACAAGATTTTATAGGTCAAGGTCACTATGGCAAGGTCAAAGGTCAAATCAAGGTCACACCATGACTTTGCACACCTACACCACCTAACCAATGTCCCTACCAAGTATCAACTTCCTACATCTTATGGTTTCTGAGATACAGCCCAGACAAACTTTTTCCCGCCGCCTGCCCGCCCGCCCATCCGGACACCATGGCCAGGTGAAAACAATACCCCGACAGCCCTTAAGGGCTTAACTCACTGGTACCCATATCTATATATCAGAGCTTTAACATGGACTGATTTTACTTAAACTATTCACACAAAATTGTAATAATAATTTCAGTAAAACATCCCTCATTGCCATTGGACATTTCACTCATAAATATTAACAATATAATACTTGTGCTACTCATTTATATAATATTGTCATCTTCAGTTGTGATATATTTTATTGTGACATATTTTCTTTTTGTACATCATTTGGGATGACTGTACTGTCTAGTACTTTAGGATACTGATATTGTGATAACTCTATTATAATAAAAGCATGACGCATTATTATCATAGTAGCATGAGACTTTTGAAATCATAATATCAGGTTCGTTCCAAAATCTTGATATTGTAGCTACACAAATACTTTTGGTAAATATTGTACTTAATAACTTAGCTTTCCACCTGATGTTTGGCCTTAGAACCTACCTTGAGCAGGGATTAAGCACTACAAAAATCTAAAAAAGAATAAAATTGAATAAGACACTGAAAACCTTGGTACAATGTGCCCATTTGTCAGAAAAAAATAGGAACACTCCCCGATTTTTCCCGCAGTTCTTTTGGCACAGGGGAACATCTACCAGTGGAAACTGATTGATGATAACAACTCACTCTTAAAGCAATCTGTGATTGATGTCATGAAAATGGTAACATAATATCATATGTCAATACCATCACAAACAAAAACCTGATTTTATTACTGTATAGTGAAATAATGTGCACGACTAATCAGCCATTTAGTGCCATTTTAAAACAGAATGGGAAAGTTACAAAGAAATAAATCTTTTTGACAAGATATGAATACTGATATGATAAAGATTATCCACATATTGACAAAGTTTACAGGTCTATATACTTAAGGGATATTTTAATGTCTTAATATCAAGTGCTTTTATGTTATTTATTTATTTATTCAGTGTTTTACATCACTCCCAGTACCTTTGTATCAATTATATTGTGTTTGGTAGTTGAAAAGGAGTAGGAAAACTGTTCATACAGTTGGTCAGGGTTTTGTACTGTAAACTGCCAACCAATATCAAGCAAATACTACCTTTACCACTTGAGATCAGGCCGGAATTTGAACTTCAATCTCAGGTGGGAGGTGAGTGAGTTACAACTGCGTTAACGTGGCCTTATGACGATTTCACTATTAATAATGTCACTATCCTTGATGTGTAACTGATTCACTCTGTTACTGCTTGTTACCAGTATGCCAAGGATGTTATGACTGGATGGTGAGCGTTTGTTAGTTTGCAAAATTGCTCAAATAGTTACGGATGGTTTTTGACAAACATTTCAATAAATATCAACAAGGGCACTAGGAACAGATGATTTGGTTTTGATCCAGATCACTGGATCCAGGATATTTTTACATTATGTCAAATTGATACTTAAAGGACTGTTTCATGTCACTGAATAGCATTCTCAAGGAAGAGGGTTAGGGTACTTTGTTGCATAACTCTGGACTACGCCTTTGTACTACTAACGATTTATGTCACTTGAGAAGGCATTAGGCCATCACATCAATACTCCCAAATACTACAGGGCCAAAATTAGTTGCCAAGGCAGAAAAATTTAAGCAATTTAACGCCAAACAGAGCAATGTAATATCAGTGAGAAAAAATACTAGAAAAGCTATCACAGCAAATGATTTGACAGTAAACAAAAGCATCTATCGAATGGTATGTAGAGTGCTCAATGATACTTTTCAACATGTGGCATTATTTAAGTTTACAATTTCATATGGTAACATAAAGTGATCAGAAAAAGCTTCATTGATCTATATTGCAATGCAACAACTTGTTTTCACATTTATTTGCGGTAAGCTTTTGAATGCAAATAATTTAAGGTTTAATTTCTATCATTCCTTGTGATACAACAATGTTTTTCAACATAATCACGATAATTATATGTATAGTGTAATGCATGTATCATTATATAGATTTGGTTGCACTTTTTGAGTTAAGATACGTCACATCACCTTGTGTGTGATGCCAGCCGGATATATTAAGCAGTACTGAGTATAAATAGGCATACCAACATCGGATTGTATCATAAATAAATAAATACTGTCATAATAAAATGTATCAACCTTTACTTGCACTGAATCAATTTCCACAGCAAAATGAAAGCAAATTACCAGAATGTTCATTAAATAGAAGAAATAACAAATTTAAAACAGCAGAAAACTCTAATTTTGGAAGAGTGGACAAGAGTCTCAAAAAAAGTATTGAAGAGTAGAAATTTGACTACATAAAACTTAATGTGTAATTCAAAAGTAATTCTAAAAAAAATATGCACAACAATTTGGGAAAGTAGAAAGGGATCAATTATCTAACAAGAGGAGAGTGCCCGTGAACGGGCACTGTGTCAGCTGACTGAATGATTTTGATTTGTGATGGTGATAATGAGAGGAAAGCATAATTATCAGGGAAAGGGCTGTACAGAAATACAGTAAATGGTAACTGAACAGCATGTTCGAAAGATATTCCGAAGCTGACAGAAGAAAACAACAAAAAAGTTGTGCCCTGCAAATGGTATTATGAAATAAAGTAACAAGGTAATTGTTTAAGGGTAAAAAGTAGGTTAAAATATTTAAAGAAATACTATAAATGCAATATCCTCGTTCCACCATGAAGAAGGGGTCCAAAGGTCAAATCTGACCATACCAAAAGATTCCCAGCCAAAGAATTTAGGATGGTTTACCATCCCAAACCTCTCGGACCAATAATAAGTGAGTTATAGGCACTTTTTAAGTTTGGCTATCCTTGTTTGACCTTGAAGGAGGGGGTCCAAGGTCAGATCCGACCACACAAAAAAATTCCCAGCCCATGATTTCCTGTAGCTTGTTTACCATCCCAAACTTGTAGGACCAATAATAAGCGAGTTCTAAGCAATTGTAAGTTTGGCTATCCTCAACTGCCCTTGAAGGAGGGGTCCCAGGTCAAATCTGACCACACCAAAAGAATCCCAGCCCATGATTTCCTATATGTTGGTTTACCATCCCAAACCTCCAAGACCAATAATACGCGAGTTATAAGCACTTTAAGTTTGGCTATCTTCGTTTGACCTGGAAGGAGGGGGTCCAAGGTCAAATCCGACCACACAAAAAAATTCCCAGCCCATGATTTCCTGTAGCTTGTTTACCATCCCAAACTTGTAGGACCAATAATAAGCGAGTTCTAAGCAATTGTAAGTTTAGCTATCCTCAACTGCCCTTGAAGGAGGGGTCCCAGGTCAAATCCGACCACACCAAAAGATTCCCAGCCCATGATTTTCTATAGGTTGCTTTTCCATTCGAAACCTCTAGGACCAATAATAAATGAGTTATAAGCACTTTTAAGTTTGGCTATCCTCATTTGACCTTGAAGGAGGGGTCCAAGGTGAAATCCGACCACACCAAAAAATTCCCAGCTCATGATTTTCTATAGGTTGGTTTTCATTCCAACCTCTGGGACCAATAATAAGCGAGTTATAAGCACTTTTATGTTTGGCTATCTTCATTTGACCTTGAAGGAGGGTTCCAAGGTCAAATCGGACCATATTAACAGAATCCCAGCCCATGATTTCCTACAGGTTGGATACAATGATTTACTCAACAGTGAGAACCTGAAAGAAGCTATTGCTCAGCTATCCCATGACATAGAGGTCTGCAATTTCACTATGTTATAGCTGACCAAAACGTCTCTGAATAACATATTTAACAAAATACTCTAAATGTAATAATTTTCAAGTTACAACTGATTTACTCAAGAGTGAGAACCTCAAAGTAACTATTACTCAGCTATGCAATGAGCTACATGTCTGAATTTTTGCTCTGTTATAGCTGACCTAAAAGTAGCTGAACAACATATTTAAGCAAAATACTGTAAATGCAATAGTTTTCAAGTTACAACTGATTTACTCAATAGTGAGAACCTGAAAATAGCTATTGCTCCGCTATGCCATGAGCTATAGGTCTGTAATTTTACTATGTTATAGCTAACCCAAAAGTAGGTGAACAATATATTTTAACAAAATACTCCAAATGCAATATTTTTCAAGTTATAGCTGATTTACTCAACAGTCAGTGCCTGAGAATAGCTATTGCTCAGTTGTGCCATGAGCTACAGGTCTGAAATTTTACTATGTTATAGCTGACCCAAAAGTAGCTGAATAACATATTTATACTAAATTCTCTAAATGCAATAGTTTTCAAATTACAACTGATTTACTCAACATTGAGAACTTCAAAGTAGCTATTACTCAGCTATGCAATGAGTCACGGGTCTGGAACTTCACTATGTTATAGCTGACCCCAAAATAGGTGAATAACATATTGAAACAAAATACTCTAAATGCAATAATTTCCAAGTTATAAGCGATTTACTCAACAGTGATAACCTAAAAGTAGCTATTACTCAGCTATGCCATGAGCTACAGGTCTGAAATTTTACTATGTTATAGCTGACCCAAAAGTAGGTGAACAACATATTTAAGCAAAATACTGTAAATGCAATAGTTTTCAAGTTACAACTGATTTACTCAATAGTGATGACGTAAAAGTAGCTATTACTCAGCTATGCCATGAGCTACAGGTCTGAAATTTTACTATGTTATAGTTGACCCAAAAGTAGCTGAATAACATATTTATACTAAATTCTCTAAATGCAATAGTTTTCAAATTACAACTGATTTACTCAACATTGAGAACTTCAAAGTAGTTATTACTAAGCTATGCAATGAGTTACAGGTCTGAAATTTCACTATGTTATAGCTGACCCAAAAGTAGGTGAACAACATATTAAAGCAAAATACTGTAAATGCAATAGTTTTCAAGTTACAACTGATTTACTCAATAGTGATGACCTAAAAGTAGCTATTACTCAGCTATGCCATGAGCTACAGGTCTGAAATTTTACTATGTTATAGCTGACCCAAAAGTAGGTGAACAACATATTTAAGCAAAATACTGTAAATGCAATAGTTTTCAAGTTACAACTGATTTACTCAATAGTGATGACGTAAAAGTAGCTATTACTCAGCTATGCCATGAGCTACAGGTCTGAAATTTTACTATGTTATAGCTGACCCAAAAGTAGCTGAATAACATATTTATACGAAATTCTCTAAATGCAATAGTTTTCCAATTACAACTGATTTACTCAATAGTGAGAACTTCAAAGTAGCTATTACTCAGCTATGCAATGAGCCACAGATCTGAAACTTCACTATGTTATAGCTGATCCCAAAATAGGTGAATAACATATGAAACAAAATACTCTAAATGCAATAGTTTCCAAGTTATAAGCGATTTACTCAACAGTGATAACCTAAAAGTAGCTATTACTCAGCTATGCAATGAGTCACGGGTCTGGAACTTCACTATGTTATAGCTGACCCCAAAATAGGTGAATAACATATTGAAACAAAATACTCTAAATGCAATAATTTCCAAGTTATAAGCGATTTACTCAACAGTGATAACCTAAAAGTAGCTATTACTCAGCTATGCCATGAGCTACAGGTCTGAAATTTTACTATGTTATAGCTGACCCAAAAGTAGGTGAACAACATATTTAAGCAAAATACTGTAAATGCAATAGTTTTCAAGTTACAACTGATTTACTCAATAGTGATGACCTAAAAGTAGCTATTACTCAGCTATGCCATGAGCTACAGGTCTGAAATTTTACTATGTTATAGTTGACCCAAAAGTAGCTGAATAACATATTTATACTAAATTCTCTAAATGCAATAGTTTTCCAATTACAACTGATTTACTCAATAGTGAGAACCTCAAAGTAGTTATTACTCAGCTATGCAATGAGCTACAGGTCTGAAATTTCACTATGTTATAGCTGACCCAAAAGTAGGTGAACAACATATTAAAGCAAAATACTGTAAATGCAATAGTTTTCAAGTTACAACTGATTTACTCAATAGTGATGACCTAAAAGTAGCTATTACTCAGCTATGCCATGAGCTACAGGTCTGAAATTTTACTATGTTATAGCTGACCCAAAAGTAGGTGAACAACATATTTAAGCAAAATACTGTAAATGCAATAGTTTTCAAGTTACAACTGATTTACTCAATAGTGATGACCTAAAAGTATCTATTACTCAGCTATGCCATGAGCTACAGGTCTGAAATTTTACTATGTTATAGCTGACCCAAAAGTAGCTGAATAACATATTTATACGAAATTCTCTAAATGCAATAGTTTTCCAATTACAACCGATTTACTCAATAGTGAGAACTTCAAAGTAGCTATTACTCAGCTATGCAATGAGCCACAGATCTGAAACTTCACTATGTTATAGCTGATCCCAAAATAGGTGAATAACATATTGAAACAAAATACTCTAAATGCAATAGTTTCCAAGTTATAAGCGATTTACTCAACAGTGATAACCTAAAAGTAGCTATTACTCAGCTATGCCATGAGCTACAGGTCTGAAATTTTATTATGTTATAGCTGACCCAAAAGTAGCTGAATAACATATTTATACGAAATTCTCTAAATGCAATAGTTTTGAAGTTATAAGCAATTTACTCAACAGTGATAACGTAAAAGTAGCTATTACTCAGCTATGCCATGAGCTACAGGTCTAAAATTTTACTATGTTATAGCTGACCCAAAAGTAGCTGAATAACATATTTATACGAAATTCTCTAAATGCAATAGTTTTTAAGTTACAAGTGATTCTACTCATGATGGAAGTTACTGAAAAGCCCAAAAGTAGCTATTACTCACTTAGCTATTGAGACAGGCACCCAACTTACTCACCATATTGTAGCTATGAAAAAAGTAGCTGAATAACATATTTTAACAAAATGCTCTAGATGCAACAGTTTTCAAGTTATAAATGATTTTGTGCATGATTTCATGAATGTTAATGCATTAAAAATTATTAAAAAAATTTATTAAAAAAAAAGTAAGAGAGATCCAGGTCTCATACTCACACAAGAGAATCTACCTCTGGCCTAGTACATATATGCAAGATATGAGAGAAATCCCTGCAATAGTCACTGAGAAAATTGTGATAAAAAGTTGAAATTTTCACACTTTTGGTGGGGGTACCCCCCTTGTAATGTCTCTAGCAAACAGACGAACAGACAGATTTGCATGCCTTGAACAATTTTTCATCCTCGATAGATAAGGTATCTTTTAAAAAAAACAGCACGTCTCTAGGCCTTGTAGTTTTGGAGGAGAAGTTGTTCACGCGGACGCGTACGCGTACGCCCACGCCGCAGAGTGACGACATAATGCCAGCTGACTGACAAGTCAGCTGACATAAAAATAGCATCAGAGATGCCCGTACCCCACAGCCTGGGGAAATAGTTTTCAACGCCATGACATACAGAAGTAGTGAAACAGTACAAAGTATGGGATACTTTCAGTGCAGTGTCACTTATATAAAGGTCCAAATAATGTTTAAGTAAAGAAAATAACATCTAAGAGAATGAAAATGTATGGAAAGATAAAGTACTAAAACAAGACAATTCAATAGCAAAATGGCAGCAGTAATCAGTAAACTGAAAAATATGAAGCTGTAAAATTTATAAATTGGAGAATAGTTGTCAATGGAAATAGCACAATTATGTAAAAGTGCATATAATAATCAGTTGCAGCAATCCATATATCTTTGTCATAAGAAAAAGATGTCTCAAATATGGCAGGTGAACACACTTTGGCAGTGCAAAAAGGTCACACCATGATGCACAACCTACACCCCCTAACCAATGCCCCTACCAAATGTCAACCTTCTACATCTTATAGACTCCAAGAAGTAGCCAAGACAAGATTTTAAAACTCATGGTCACTATGACAAAGGTCAAAAGTCAAATCAAGGTCACACCATGACGCTGCACACCAACACCCCCAACCAATGTCCCTACCAAATATCAACTTCCTACACCTTACGGTTTCCGAGACATAGCCCGGACAAGATTTTATAGGTCAAGGTCACTACAGCAAGGTCAAATCAAGGTCACACCATGACGTTGCACACCTACACCCCATAAACCAATGTTCCTACCAAGTATTAACTTTCTACCTTACAGTTTCTGAGATATAGCCTGGACAAGATTTACAAACTCAAGGTCACTACGGCAAGGTCAAATCAAGGTCAGACCATGACGTTGCACGCCTACACCTCCTAACCAATATCCCCACTAAGTATCAACTTCCTACACCGTACGGTCACTGACATACAGCCCTGACAACCTTTTTCCCGCTGCCCACCCGGACGACCACCCGCCCATCTGGACACCATGGATGAAAACAATACCCTGACAGCTCTTAAGGGCTGTGAAGTAGAAACACACACATATGGAAAATATAAGGAAGAAAGAATAACTTAATCATTGTGTTCAAGTAGTATCTTGAAAACGTTTATTTCAAACTCGAATGATCACTGAAGCAAAACCAAACAGCATCAAAAAACTTCAAAAACTCACATTTCCTTTGTTTTGCTCCTTAGAAATGCACATAAAAATTATTCAAATTTAAAAAAGATACATCAAGCAATAGTCACTGTGAAAGACTTTTAAACAAATAAATAGGAAAAATAGAAACTTGGCAATTTACTTCACATGCATAAACTAGAGGAATGCTTTTGCTAACAAAAGCGAAGCATCCCTGAAAGTTTAAAATGCTTTGTGGTTTTAATAAGCATGCTGTAAAGCTAAGAATACACAAAGCTGCGCCGTATGCTTTCCCGATACCTCTTAATACATTCTGAAGCTATAAAAGCTACGATAAAGGAGATATAAGGCAAAAACTCCAAAGCAGCTATTTATGACCCCAGTTTCGCCCATAAGGAGGGGGGGGGGGTCGGAGGGTAAAACTGACCGGCTATTTAGACTCTCCACATATGCTTTCCCAATACCTCTTAATACATTCTGAAGGTATAAAAGCAACAATAAAGGAGATATAAGGCAAAACTCCAAAGCAACTATTTTATGACCCCAGTTTGACCCATAAGGGGGGGCCGTGGGGTAAAACTGACCGGCTATTTAGACTCTCCACATATGCTATTACCTCCTGGTACATTTTATGGCTCTAAATGCAATACTTAAGAAGATAATAGGGGTCAGAAAATCACTCATAAATGAGACATTTTTCAAGGGATTGCTCCCAAAATCTAATCAACTCGCGTTTTTGATAGTATGAAGAGGTGTGTCAAATTATAAGGCTGTGTAGCACGTAAAGGTCAAATTTAAGCATGCAGAAAAATTTTCCCATGCCTAAGGTATATAACTGCCAAATATGGTTTGAAACATTCTAATAATAAGGGAGATATTCAAGGGAGACCATAATGCGGCGGCGGCGAGGAAACTGAGGTGAAAACAAATAAGCGCCTTTTCAGGAACGCTTAATTACCGTGTTACACCTACAAAAAAGACTGGTTTTGAAAGGTAAAATGTGAATACTTCTTAAAAATTTACGTAATTAAAATATGGCCTACATATTCAAAGATATACATACTATGAGATTTTTTTGGGGGACCTTTATAACATTAAAAACTGCAAATCATCCCACATGATATATTTATGATTGTTCTACCTAATTCAAGTCTATTACAAAAAGTTCACAGTGTTTTTAGCTGTAACATTTGAAAGATTTTGGTGCAGTTTTCTTGTCCTACAAAATCGAGGGTTTCACCAGTAACAATTCTATTTTAAGAATATATAACTTCTGTTAATATTTTTGCAGAAAACAGTCTGATATTAAAACCATTTAGACCGGAATGTGGAATGGACCAGATTCTGGTTCATGAAGGATAAATCATCTCACTCAACTAACCTTATATTTGACTTTGTGGAATAAAGCCTATTGGGAAATTACTTTGCATTTCTCTGGAATTCCCCTTTAAGTATTATAAAAATCATTTCCAGATGTAGCCTTTTTCATTAAAGTTTGCTGTTATCTATGATTCTTGTTTCATCTAAAGCATTTTACTAGTCCCCTTGTCATGCTACAGCGTTCTAATATACTTCATCAAGTTTGTAACTCTTGCCTTTGTCAATGGGGAACCTGGGTAGTAAAGTCTCTTCTAAATCCTACTGTAAGACCTGGGCCATATTCACAAAGATTCTTAGAATTTTTCTTAGAATTACACTTAAGTCTAAGAAAAATTCTATGCTAAGAATTTTCATATTGATTTCTTAGAATAAAAACCTATTCACAAAACAATTCTTAGCTAAGAATAATTCTAAAAATAGAGTAAAAGGAAATGTATGCAATTCTTAGAATTTTTCTTAGACTAAGTGTAATTCTAAGAAAAATTCTAAGAATACAGATCTTGGCCTATGTGAACAGAAAACTGGAATTTTTTAAAATAATATAAAGAGGTTGTATTTCGTCACAGTACACACATTTGACAACTTATATGTAACACTCTGTTCTGAATGTCGATTTGCAATCAAATGCTGCACTATAATCATCAAAACAACTATTTTTCTTAAGTTAAGAATGCTATATGCCATTCTTAGATTTAAACAAAATTCTTAGAATATTCTAAGAATAAGAGTTTTGTGAATAGCAAATTCCTATTCTTAGAAAAATTCTAAGAATAAAACCCATTCTTTGAAAAATTCTAAGAATAAATATAATTCTAATAATAAGAATCTTTGTGAATAGGAAAATTCTTATTCTTAGAATTTTTCTAAGAAAAATGACAATTCTAAGAAAAATTCTAAGAATAAGCATAATTCTAAGAATAAGAATCTTTGTGAATACGGGCCCAGGTTTCACAGATTTAAATCATTTACTTTCACATACTGTACCTGAAATTATTTGGTTCTTCCTTTTAAGCCACAGAATTCTCAAGACACAGTTTAACAACTAGAGATTGCGGCTCGCTGCAGTGTATCCCCGGACGGGACATAGTTAAGGCGTGAATATGTCGGTCTTGAGCCTGTTTCCTGGAGCACCAGGTCAGGATTCTCCATAGTACCAGATTACTCCCAAAAGCTAATCACTAGTTCTTTCATCTGTCTTTAAAAATTACATTTGATGGATCCAGAAGATCCATATAGTGATCCGGATCACTTCCAAAATTCAATAATTTAATCCTTTTACCTTTTCAGACATAGTCTAAAAATTTCATCAAAATTCGTCCATAAGTTTTTTAGTTATCTTGTACACAAACACATCTGGCAGCCTGGATCCACATGATCCAGACAGTGATCCAGAGTACTCCCAAAAACTAATCACTTGTTCTTTGTCCCATTTAAGACATTTTCTGAAAATTTCATCAAAATCCACCCATGACTTTTTCAGCTATTTGTCTTTAAAATTATATTTCATGGATCCAGAAGATCCAGATAGTGGTCCAGATCACTCGCAAAATTGAATCATTTCTTCCTTTTACCATTTCTTCCTTTCATCATTTCTAACATATCCTAAAAATATCATCAAAATTCATCCTAAAATTTTGTTGCAGCCTGGATCCAGATGATCCAGATCACTCCAAAAATGTAATCACTTGTTCCTTGTCCCATTTAAGTCATTTGTTGAAAATGTCATCATAATCCATCCATAACTTTTTTAGCTATCTGTATTTAAAAATTACATTTCATGGATCCAAAAGATCCATATAGTGATCCGGATCACTTCCAAAATTCAGCCATTTCATCCTTTTACCTTTTCAGACATATCCTGAAAATTTCATCAAAATCCGTCCATAAGTTTTTCAGCTACATTGTACACAAACACATCTGGCAGCCTGGATCCAGATGATCCAGACAGTGATCCAGATCACTCCAAAAATGTAATCACTTGTTCCTTGTACCATTTAGGTCATTTGCTGAAAATGTCATCACAATCCATCCATAACTTTTTGAGGTATCTGTCTTTAAAAATTACATTTCATGGATCCAGAAGATCCATATAGTGATCCGGATCACTTGCAAAATTCAACCATTTCATCCTTTTACTTTTTCAGACATATCCTGAAAATTTCATCAAAATCCATCCATAAGTTTTTGAGCTATATTGTACACAAACACATCTGGCAGCCTGGATTCGGATGATCCACACAGTGATCCAGATCACTCCCAAAATCTAGTCACTTGTTCCTCGTCCCATTAAGGACATTTCCTGAAAATTTCATCAAAATGCACCCATAAGTTTTTGAGTTATCTGTCTTTAAAAATTAAATTTCATGGATCGAGAAGATCCAGACAGTGATCCGGATCACTCCCAAAATGTAATCATATCTTCCTTTTACCATTTTAGACATATCCTGAAAATTTTATCAAAATCCATCTGTCAGTTTTTGAGTTATCTTGTTCACAAACAAACAAACAAACAAATAGAGGGCCAAAAATGACCCTCGGTCAGGTACTTTGGCGGTCAGTGGATGACCTTAAATGAAGATCTATAACCGGTAAGCCTGGATGCTGGTACTCCATCATGTACTCAACCTCCAAAGCCATTTTCAATAGTTTCCATGCAATGTTGTCAGCATTAAGTGTGAAAATATCTCCAAATTTGCCAAAAATGACCCTTGGTCAGGTACTTTGGCGGTCAGTGGATGACCTTAAATGAAGATCTGTAACCAGTAAACCTGGATGGTAGTAGTCCATCAGGTACTCAACCTCCAAAGCCATTTTCAATAGTTTCCATGCAATATAGTCAGCATTAAGTGTGAAAATATCTCCAAAAAGGCCAAAAATGACCCTCGGTCAAGTACTTTGGTGGTCAGTGGATGACCTTCAATGAAGAGCTTCAAGGTCAATTTTCTGCATGCTTACAGAGGACATATATATGTATTATATATACCAGCCACAGGATGATCTGACTTTCTGTATAGGAGAACTGGGCCAAAAAGTGAAAAAATGGCCAAAATCTGACCTTTAAGAGGCCACCAGTGACCTTGAGATTGAAGGTCAAGGTCACAAAGCAATAGCGTTTGTGGCATTGCCCATATATACCCACTTACCAAATTTGAAAGTTCTAACTAAAATATTTTTTAAGTTATCGCGTCCAAAAGGAAATCTCTGCGGCGGCGGCGGCGTGACCATACTGAATTCTAAGTATCCCCGACTTTCGTTCGGGGATACAATTACAGTGGCCTCACGACAACAAGAACTTCCAATATCCACTCAAATCGGTTTAATTATATACTGCATTTTCTGATACCGGGATCTTTAAACTGGTTGCACTAGTTCCTGATCTTGACTCACACTTGCTCTATGGCTACAGGATATTCCATAACACACTTAACCTCTACGCCACCACAGGAGCAGTATTTTACTATGCTGAAAGAAAATCCAGGATGAAGAGTTTACAGACAGTTAAGTTGCTAAAGCACACACCACAAGTGCTTTACGTCATACATAACATCCTTTTACATGATAATACTTTAAATAATGTATTTTAGTATACCAAGATGTTTAATTCTACAGTACTGAAGGAAAGCTAGCATATCATATAGGGGTGTTGACTGCTAGCCGGCAGACATGGTACTGTAGAATACACATTGCTGTTGACTGCTAGTCAACAGATAAGGTCTTTAAGGGGTAAAAATTGCATAAAATTACTTGAAGAAATACAGCTCTTTCTATCGAACCATAAAACTACTTACTTGAGATCGTCACTCCTCTCTTTATGTATGAGGAACCTGGGCAGCCAGTATGTACGCAGTCTACGCAGTATGTCATACTGTGTCCTGATGAAGACTGTGTGACTTAGACCTGAATCCCGAGTGGCCGTTGTTATCTGCTTCTTGGCTTCACTAGTCAGGCTCAATTTATATTTGTCCTGAATGTCCCTGGATTGTGAAAACATATTGTAAGATAAATAGTTCAAATTGCCAAGGGTAGGATTACCTCAAGAGCTTTTCTATTTCCATCATCATGTCAACAAAATTACTGTTCTGAATTCATCAATGAAGTGCAAGGAGTTTATTATACAGAAAACCTTCTGTATAATTTTCCTTGTACCAATGCTGTATCAATAAACAGAAAGTTGTAATCTTCCATTTTATATATAATTCAGAATTTTTGGGGAATCTCTAATTATTGACATTTTGGAAATTCAAATATAATGGTAGAATTATGCAAGGATCACGAAATGTCTTAGTCTTATCTTAGATCTAACATTTTGTCTAGGCTAAGAATTGTTATAAATAGGAATTCACAAAGCAGGTCTTAGCTGAGACTAAAGTCAAAATGTTAATACTGAGTTGAGACAGATTTTTCATATAACCACAGTGCTTTTCCATCTGATGAGACTTTATTTGTATAGTTTATGCAGTAAACAGTAAATATACTATTGGCAGATTGTCATTTGTCATCAGATTTATTCGATATATAAATCAGAAAGGGGTTAGCTTACAATCCAAAATCTTCTAACCAATTAAAAATATAAAACAAACTACTTTAGAGAGGTATAGTAAGTATTTTTAACATAAAGTTAGACAAATAAAATTGTAAACTGAGGTAATACATATGGTAGCCATGTTTAAGACCGGGCTTAAATATTTAACACAATTTCCTTTGTAGTGTTAGAGTTATGCCCAAATAAAAGAACACAATGAATTGAAGACTTTTTTTTGTAAATGGCACTACAACTAAGTGATTACAACTAAGTGACAAACGTTTTACCCTAAACGTTTTACCCTAACGACTAAGAAAAGACTTCTTGTGCATATGGTCCCTGAAATTTACTTCAATGAAAAGAGCTCTTGATAGGATTCTACTTAAAACAAGTCTGACAAAAGTAGTGGAGATAAAAATGAAGAGTCTGTTTCTGAATACACCAGAGAAGTTAGTTTGTTTCACAGACTTCATTTAAGACAGTTTCTGAATACAAGCAATTAGTTTTACAGACTTAATTGAAGAGCCTGTTTCTGCATACAAGAGATTACTTTTACAGATTTAATTCGAGAGCCCGTTTCTGAATACAACAGACAATTTTTACAGATTTAATTCCAGAATATGTTTCTGATTACAACAGATTACTTTCACCTAGACTTAATTAAAGAGTGTTTTTTTAAATACAAAAACTTAGTTTTTATATTTTCACATAGACAGTTTGTTTCCGAATAAGAAATAGCCTCACTGTTATCTGATCGCCAATGTTTTGGAGGCACCCTCCCCCCACCCCATGATCTCACATTATCGCCCGTAAATTGCTGATATGCCACTTCAAGGTCACTTAACTCGATTAAAACCCAAAAGTAGGTCAAATTTAATTATTTTGTATGAATTTTCAAGATAATTTTCCTACTTTTAGTATTTATTTCAGATTTTATAGCAGAGATTTGCTCACATCAACCTCACTTTACATCCAGTTAGTGTATACCTGAATAATTGGATTGTAACAGTTATTAAATACTTACCTGGTTAGTTAGTTTATGAATTCATTACATTAAGTTTTACTGTGTCAGTACATTTGTTTTTACAGAATCACCTAAAGAGTCTGTTTCTGAAGGCAGTGCACTCGTCCTCATCATATTCTTCCATGGTGTCCTTGTAGAACTCACAGTCCAGCCAGAAGTTAATCAGGTTGTCTCCAAAAGTGTCAAGCAGAAAATCCTTGAATTGTGACATCCCTTGCACCTGAAAAATGTCAATATCTTAGTATCCTGTAAACAAATAGATGACAAAGAAAACAACAATAAGTATATCTTTACAAAAAAAATGTTTGTCAGGTTTTGTTTCACTCAAAATTTTATAAACAAATATACCTTGCTAATTAGGAGAGGTTTTTTCCCCTTACTTAAAAGCCAAGATAACCTTATCTATTGGTATAAGAATTGTTTTGTGACAACCGATTCCAACAAAAAACTTCCCTTACTTAGATCTAAGACTACCTTATCTTAGTATTGTTACTCCATATGGCGCCTGTTTAGCTTTTTAGTGACATTGCTAAAAATATTTCTTTCATCGCTTGTGTTACTATTTTATTTCTTGGTTGACATTTCATTTTTTACTGTTTAAATTAAATAAAATGATGATAAAATTTTGAACCTGATTTTAAGTAAAAACTAAAATTTTTTGGCCAATCAACCAGTGTTGACCACTTTTAGAATATTGATAACGGTGATTTTAACCAATCAAAACCAAAGGTAAGATAACCCCTTTAATTAAACAGTCAACCCTGTTTGCTTCTCACAGTGTCCAAAACACTCTTTCATCGGCTGTATGAATATTTTATGCTTTAATTTTACTTACACTGCCTAATACTTGTTCTTTCATGAGCTGTATGGACATTTTATGCCTGCCCTCTAAGTCCTCCATGTCTTTCTCAGTCTGAGCCTCACTCACAGCATCCTCCTGGAATTCTACCAGTTTCTGAGCTGCTGGTGCAGGTTCTACCTCTCCAAACGCATAGTCATAGTCCTCAATCACCTCCTCTGTGGGAGTCCTGTGGACAGGAGGAACAAATTGTCACATTATTACAAAATTTCAAATTTTCCCAGGAGGAACAAGTTAGTGCTGATAAGACTACAAAAAGGAAGAATATTTTGAATATGTAGGCTTGTATAAAAGAATGAAGATACAACAGATATTATACAAAAAGATCAATCTATACTTATTTATTTGAGTATTAATATCACTTTCAACACTGTACAGGTCATATATAAGGATGGGTAGTTCTCAGGCAGAGGAAACCAGTACATACAGTTGGTCAAGATTCTGTACTGTAAATTGGAGACCAATGGCAAGGAACTACCAGATATTTACTTCAGGTTGGGCTGGGATTTGAACTCAAATACCATCACCATGCATCACCAAGGCTCCCTTAGATCAATCTATATATAATCCCACATATTTAACATAAAGTAAATGTCACATTTTTCACCCTATGTTAATCACTTAATAACCTGTAGCTAGCTAACAATAAACACGGTGAAATTAATACAAGCCGAGTGCTCACTTGTTTTCTTTATCCCCCTCAGAGGGAGTTCCGCCTCTCTTTGGTTTCGGAGTTCCCACCCTCCTCTTCTTACCGCTGTGAGACTTCCCCGAACGTGTTTTGGCTGACCTTGACCCCACAGAGGATGGTGGAAAGTTCTGGGTGTCCTTTGTAGTGAAGGTAACCTCTCTTGAGCTTGTCATTCCTGGCTCTTGCAGCGACTTGGTGATCTGGTTCAAGTCTATGGTAGCATCTGGCTTTTGACGTGAATGTGAGAAGTTTTCTGGATGCCTGACAGATGAATTAAGATTTTTAAGAATTTATGCTGATGGAATGTATGAGGTTACAAGATATACAGAACCTCGTTTATCTAAATATTTGATTTTGTGAAGACAAAACTTTGTAAATTTCCCATTGTGACATAAAAAATTCTTCTTTTCATTTTACTGAGATTCTGTTATCAGAAAATAATCTTGTTTTTCCAGTGAATTTATACTATAATTAGAAAATAAACAAAGAGACACACCCAACATATATTGGAAAAAACAGCAGTCTTCAATTTAAATTCATGCTCATAATATGTGACACCCATACATTTTGTGCCAGATACTGCAGACAAGATAATATATATTACATAAACATGCATTTCTTGTTCATAAGACACACTGTGAACTTATAACAAGAATTAGAACTTAAAACCCTTCACACAAAAGTGATTACAAGGGTAGAGAGGCATTAAGTGTATGCTAACTAGTCAAGAATCTGCACTGTAGAACATAAGACATCTGCAAGAAACCACCACTGTAGGGACAGCTAACCGATTTGGTGACAGAAGAAAGTACTGCACACTTGTTTGAAATCAGAACAATAATCCCCCAGATATGAAATATCAACTATCAAGTTTCACATATTGTGCTAGTCTCACAGGCTACATAAGAATGTTACATATTTGAGTAGGATGCTATTTCCACATATTTCAGATTTTTTTCTAAAAAACTCCCATGAGCTCTCACATGCTAAACTACAATGTACACAGTCAACAAACGCACTATAGCCAAAGTTACCATCCGGCAACTCTCTCGAATATGTTTAAGATTTTCATAACAAAATATCAATTTAATTCTATAATTATAAAAGTAGGGAATGTTTTAGAATTACAAGGCCTGAAATATAGGACAAATTAACGAAGGGATACTTGAAAAACAGTCACATTTTGAAATATTTTCTTAAATACAAATTTTCGCATTTTCGAAAAGTCTGTATGAATACTAGTTCAATGTATGCACCGAACGATATGAACACCTATCCAATGCGTGATTTGCAGGCTTGTTCTGGGGGTTTAAGTGCATATTTTATCAACATACAAGGCTTTTTTGAATAAAAAAACATTGGATTTAATAATAAAATTTAATAATTGATTCTAACTGAACAAAAAGTAACTTTACTGGGTATTTTTAATATTTTAGGAAATGGACGAAATAGCCTCTTTTTGTCAAGGTAGCAATTATTATCAATTTGAATTGAGAAATTCAGTGATTTTACCTGCAAAAAGTCACATATTTTGACAAAATATGTGCTGTAATCCTCAAAAACAAGGATACAAATCACGCATTGTACAAGTATTCATAGCATTTTGATTACATATTGAACTGGTATTCTTACAAATATTTTGAAAATGTTATAATTCAAATACAACCAAATATTTTAAAATGCAATTGCTTGTCAAGCATCCCTTCATTAATTTATTGTATATTTCAGGACTTGCCACCCTATAACATTTCCTACCCTTAAAATTATGGAATTTAATTGATTTTTTCTTATTAAACTCTTAAACATGGTCGTGAGAGTTGCCAGAAGTGTACATTTCTGCTGGTGTCAATTGACGACTGTGGAGGGGTGAGGGAGAAAATACGTAATTGGGAGAGTATATAATAGGTAATAAAATAGGACAAATAAATAGGAAAATATAAAATTGGGAGAGTTTTTAACAGTTTATAAAATAGGACAAAAAATGGGAATATACAAACTTGGGAAAATGTTTAAATAGTAAATAAAATAAATAATCTGGATAAAAGAAGATTGGTAACAGAGGCTGTCCAGCATGTGTTATTTGTTGCAGTCCTTACCCTTTATTAGGAGTAGCAGACAGAGAGGACTTGAGACCACTGGGAGTCCTCTCCAGAAAGGCCACATCATGCTTCTTTGCACTGTGACTGGACGACCGGGTACCATAGTAACCTAATAAAGACAGAAATAATATAATAAAATCAAACTTCAATTTGGCTTTCTATATCAATCAATATCAAAACAATGTTTCTCATCAACTACATTCATGTTTAATTGACCAATATGTCATGCTATTTTGTGTTGTATATTTTAAAGTTATCATGGTTTCATAAACAATTGCAGTAAAGCTTTTGAAATGTCAAATTACATCTCAAATACAGATCATGCAAACGATACAAGGGTTTTAATTTTCAGTACCAATAAATTGCAGGACACGGTCAACATATTATCTTGGAAATGACATTTAAACTGACATTATCAACATTGAAACTCAGATCCACCATAAATTGATATTAAAAGTATGGATAAATGACACAAGCACTAATAATTACAAAGGTAGATTATGAAGTATCCAACCACATGTATTGCATGATTTATTATCCAGAAACAGGATGCACAGTTACAAGTAGCTGAAACTCTGGATAATAACTCTAAAAAATAACTGGATGGTAAAGACAAAAAATGCATTATCATGAGAAATATCCACCCTGCCAATACTGTGAAAGAGTATAACGGGTAAATAAAGCTCCCATTTAAAAGTTTTTCTGAGAATGTAAAAATACTACAAATCCTTTAAATGAGCAGAAACAAAGTGTGATGCCTGACTACAGAAAAATGAGCAAAAGTACTGTGTCATAGGATGGATATAATAATGTCTTACCTAGACCCACTCTTGACGGCAGACTAAAAGCTCTACTGCCTGGCCTGGGATACCTATACAGGGCTGACCTCCTATAAGTGGGCTCCCACACTCCAGTGCCATATTCATCAAAGTCAGCGTCATTAGCACTGTTGTCCACACTGTTACTCAGACTGGAAACGTAACTCTCTGACTGGCGACTGTAACCACGGATTTTACTGGACCCTCCCCGTCCCCCTGAGCTACGGTCATCGAGTGGGCGGAGTAGCAGCTTGTTCAGCTTGAATTCCCGGAACAACTGTGTTCTGTGAAGTAATGGGAAAAATAGAATGACAATATTAACAATGGTAAACTGACATATGCTGTATTGAAAAAAACAACTTATTAATCATATCCTTATGACTTCGAAAGGAGACCTCCCATTCCGCCCCCTCCCTTCACTGATCAGACATGTACATTTTAGCTCAGCATGTGGAGAGCTCATGATAGGTTTCTTAAAACATTAAAAAAATTTACTACATGCTGGAAAAGCCAAGCATATTTTGGCAAATACATCCTACCCAAATATGAATATGTACAGTAAGAAATCTAAAATTTGCCAGAAATCAAAATTTTGCCACCTCAAGACACCTTACTTAAATCAATGAAGAAAATGATGCTTTGTCTTAAACATGGTATTCATCAGTTCAAAAAGCCTTAATTTACTGCACATGTAACAAAACTCATCTCAATTCATTTATTTTGTTAGTGATTCCACATGTGGCAAATTTTACATTTCTTACTGTACACTTATGAAACAGAACAGATACTAATGAAACACAAAATGCATAAAGCCACAAATAAGCGTCAAGCAGTTAAATATATTTGGCATTTATGTCACTGACAAGGTCAGCAGGGAGCTAAATTTATGTAGAGTAAGAAATGTAAAATTCGCCACATATCTGAAATTCGCCACATGTGAAAATACTAATAAAATAAATGAATTGTGGTGAGATTTGTTGAATGTACAGTAAATTAAGGCTTTTTGAACTGAAAAATACCAATTTTGAGACAAAACATCATTTTCTTCATAAAATTAACTAAGGTTTTAGAGGTGGCGAATTTTAGATTCCTGGCGAATTTTAGATTTCTTACTCTAGCTAACATTTTTATAGTTCATTACTGCTGACATTTTTAAGGGGTTAATCAATCTGTATGAAATATAAGCCATGTCATTAAATTCTATTATGAATTTTCACTAAACAAGGAACATCACATAATAATTAGTGTTCTATCAGCACAAAAACTAACATTTAAATATTATACTTTAAGAAGTTCAGCAGACATAATTTTCATTAACCGTCACTTTAATAATGATTAGTATTTTACAGATGAACAGCTCAACTAGCCAAAATTAATGCCCTGAGAAAAGTGATACATGTAGTTATAAATATATATATGTGGCCAAGTCCATGAAAAATATATCTCAAAGCAAAACCTTTAAAAATGATCAATATCAGGCCTTGACACTGATTAAATATGCTGTGTTGAAGAACAGCACAAATATAAAGACACACAGACTGCCGAGTTCCAGACATTATTTACAACAAGACCCTGTATGTCAAATATTTATCAACAGATTGTGAATATATACATACCACAAACATATATAAAACTATAATTGTCACAGAAAAGAATTGGATTTGTTATCTAAATTATTCATTGAATATTTTTATGTCAGCTTTTAAGATGGCAATATAATAATGTATGTCGATCTGTATAATTGATAAATTGCTACAGGTACAAGAAATGTAAGTTGGAATTTGCAAAGGTGGCGGAATTTAATCCATTAGCTTGTATTTCTGTTTTACACAATATGAAAGAAAGGCTTTTGTTGATCTGAAACAAGTAGTGGAACAAGATATGTCTACTCAATAAGCAATCAGAAGCATTCTTTGTTCACCACTAGAACTCACACCATTGTCATTCATCATCAAGTAGTTTAATATTATATTATAGTATACTGTTTGACAAAAGTTTGTGACCACAAAATCAAATGGTTAGAGCTCATTCTACTTAGGTCAATGAAAATAAGTGTATCTTATATGACTGTATGGACTACCTTTCACAAATTTTCTCATTTTCTCATTAATTGGAACACCATAATGTAACCTAGTTTGTACAAAATCTAGGTTAAGTAAAATATGGTTTGATTAACCAGGAGTTTAAGATAGCAAGAAATATTTTGATGGGAAAGTTATTTTACCTGTTAATTGTTTCTATGCAGAAACAAAGTCTATTAGACAGATTTCTACTAAAAAAAGTATTTAACTGATTATCACATGAAGAACCTTTGCTGTGGCATTAGTTACAGCTTTGGAAGTATGGTGGATATAAATTAATGGATGAAGACAACCCCTCCACACACTGTGAAAATAGTCACGGAATGGGCATCAACTTCTGCTGTCCTAACCAATGAACTTGGAGAGTGAAAAATGAATTCAAAGTGAAATTTGAAAAAAAAGTTATATTTATCTCTGTAGTGGGACCTAGTCTTTTTGTTAAAATTGATACCTGTAAATTTCTAAAAAAAAAATAAAATTATTGAAAGTTTCTTTCATCTAAATTTTCCAATACTGCACGGTGGCTCTGATAACGCTCAATACCAGTAAACACATGGTATTTATAGTTTTGTTTAAAAAATTTTTGCTCACACAAGGAACAACACAAGTCAGGTTCTATTCATAATGAACATATAGGGTGACATTCATAAATGAACATAATAAGCATACAGAAGTTTGTTGATCAGTGTAGATATTCTAAAGTTACATGTAAGTATAAGAAAGAACACATTAGCACTATACACTTCAGAGTCTAATAAATCACACTGAGATCATAATAAAGACAAACTGCTAGTGGGTGCATGGAATATATATTGTCAAGTGTTTCACTGAAGATTCATCAAAAGAATAAAATCAGATATTATGTATAAATGAACACTCAGATGCCAATGACCTCTCAGGTATCTTAGAAATGGTTGCATGGTCAATAACATATCTCGTGTGATTGAAAGATGTGTAAAATATATCAATAGATACCAAGACATGAAAAAAATTCTGAATACATATTTTTTCTGGAAGACCCAAATCATACATGTATACGTATGCATGTATGTACACTGTCTTTCACAAATGTCCGAATTACAATAGATCCATGGTTAATGTTATTTTTCAGAAATCGCATAACCTATTAGAGTAAGAAATCTAAAATTCGCCAGGAATCTAAAATTCGCCACCTCTGAAACCTTAGTTAATTTTATGAAGAAAATGACGTTTTTGTCCAAAAATTGGTATTTTTCAGTTCAAAAAGCCTTAATGTACTATACAGTCAACAAATCTCACCACAATTCATTTATTTTATTAGTATTTTCACATGTGGCGAATTTCAGATATGTGGCGAATTTTAGATTTCTTACTCTACAATATTACGTCTCCTTATTCTTACTATTTACACAATTTTAATGACAAAAAATAAATGTTTTTAAAATGTAAAAATAGTACATAATTTTAATGACAAACAAAATGTTTTTAGAATGTAAAATAAAAAGGACCATACATGTGTTTCATCCGAGTAAAATTACAAACTATAAGTGCATCACATTCATGGTACATTAGATTAATAATTAGAAATACAATATGAAGAGATTTTATCATGATTTATAAGCGCTTAACTGACTGACTAGATGGTTTTAATAAACAAGTGGGGAAATTTCCATATGTAGACACCAAATGACTTCTACAATTCCAAAAATGGTAAAATTAATTGAACCTTCATGGACACAAAAGACAGGTCATTTTCATGCATTACAGGTGATACAACCATTGTTGGTAGTGCTGTTAAGTAGTTACTGAGTACTCGTTTTAGGCATTATTCCTTTTAATTTTCAGGTAAAAATAGCGTATTTCACTGGTGTTAATGCTTATATAAATGACTGGCTAAAAGTGTACTACTGTAAAATATAGAACTGATGGCAACCATAGCCTACTGGTGAAAGAAACATTCCTAAATAATTTAAAACTGGAAATATTTACCCGAAAAATTTAAAAGTTAATATGCGTTATATTTACACTATTTAAAGTAAGAAATGGGAGTTACTTACAGAAATGACACACGACACAAAACCAATCGCACTGACACAACAATTTTATCCCCTGACTTTGTATAAAATATGAAAAGACTAATCTCCAGGACTCTTTTGAATTGTGGCAGCACAAATTAATGACATAGCTGGAGATACATGTATCTGTCCTAAAAATTTAAAGGTTAATATCCATCATTTTTACCCCATATAAAGTAAAAATGTGAGACAGTTAACCAAATATATGAGTTTATTATCATTCTGATGTAATGTCAGCCATTAAAAAACTTTAAATATAGATGTTTATAATCAGTTTTAATCACTGGTTCTTAAATTTTCTTCACAAGTTTTTGTTGCTTCTATCACAACGAAACAAAAAAGAAAATATTGGTTTACCATTCAGATTCCCAGGAAATTGGAGTACGCAAACCTGTGCATATAAATATTGTGAAAATGAAAACCTCCATTTTAAGGTTCTTGAATGGAAATTTGAGCATGTATCCTCAATTCCCACACCATCACCCCCCTTTCCCATCTCTTAACCTGCCTGTTTAAGGAAAGCCTTACTTTAAGAATAGAGGCAGCCTCTCATCTCTGGCCCACTGTAACATGGCCTCTCTCTCCTCATCTGTCGCCCCATATGGAGGACTGGCTGGTTTCACTAGCCCTAAAAAGTCAGGAACCCCATTCTCCTCGACCTCCAGAAACGTCCCCGTAAGACGGTTGTAGTAGAGAGGTGTGGAGAACACCTACAAAGTTAAATTTGGGTATATTAAAGTAAGAAATCTACAATTCGCCACATATCTGAAATTTGCCACATGTTGAAATACATGTACTAATAAAATAAATTAATTGAGGTGAGATTTGGTGAATGTACAATAAATTAAGGCTTTCTGAACTGAAAAATACCAAAAAGACAAATCATCATTTTCTTCATAAAATTAACCAAGGTTTAAGAGGTGGCAAATATTTGATACCTGTCGAATTTTAGATTTCTTACTCTATAGCCTTTTTAAGTAAGGGTCACACTGATATAGGCCATTCATCAGTATTTCTCATATCTCGTCATGGGGTGGATTCCAAGCCAGGGTGGTGAAGGTTAAACCCAAGTGACCATTTAGTATTTACTAGATTATTGGATAGCCACGCACTGGGGCTCTAACAAAGTCAAAGTTGGGACTTTATGTCTTGTTCAACAGCCAGGGTCATACAGGAACAGGTCCACAGTATTGTCACTTGTGGGAGTCGAACCTACACAAGGGTGACTGCCTGTGATTAGATGCCATACTTGCTCATCACTAGGACACTGTGGATCTCTGAGGCTCTAATAAGAATAACTGAAATCATTGTCATTACAAAAGTGGAAATTTTAGCTGGAAGATTAGTTTTCTAATTTTGGAATTTATCAAAAGAAATTCTCACAAATTGTAAGTTTCCACTTAAGAGATTAATACAGATTTAAAATATCACATGTAATTCATTTTCATTATTTAAGCTCATTAGCTAAAAAAATCACCTTCCATTGCAAAGTAAGTATGAGGAGCCATACAGGCAAGAGAGTTGCAAATACACAAGGTAAATTTTCTTTGGAGATACTGCAAAATTTTATTATAATAGAAACTGTCTTCCCAGTTAACTTTATGCTTGCAATCCCTTGTTATTTAGTTAATTTATAAATGTTTGTACATCATAAATTATCAAAATAATATAGAGTAACAAATCTAAAATTCGCCACATATCTGAAATTCGCCACATGTGAAAATACTAATAAAATAAATGAATTGTGGTGAGATTTGTTGAATGTATAGTAAATTAAGGCTTTTAGAACTGAAAAATACCAATTTTTAGACAAAAACATCATTTTGTTCATAAAATTAACTAAGGTTTTAGAGGTGGCGAATTTTAGATTCCTGGCGAATTTTAGATTTCTTACTCTACTCATATACAAACAAGTACGATCTTAGCTCCCTTGGGTATAGAATTGTTTTACAAAAACTATTGTTTAAAAGAAAAGAATTACAAATAACTGTTGATACGGAAAAAAATTGAAAATTCTGGAAACTTTTATCTACTAATCAAAAGGTTCAACATACTATACCACTGATATCACCATTGTCAAAATGGTAGACTATATATGGACATTTTGTAGTCATAAATACTTTTTAGACAGTAAAACAAAATCAGTCTCTGAACTTAGTGATATTGTGACACGTACCTCTTGCGCATCATGAATAACCTCTCTATAATGTAAAGAGCAATGACATAAATTGAATATATATGTCTCATTATATATCTTGCACACATTATGTGACACATATTTACTGCGGCAAAATAAAAACACAAACCGGTAGTGACAAGAATGCATTGAAGTAGT
Organism: Sabellastarte sp. h YS-2021; assembly: GCA_964017235.1. Classification (NCBI taxonomy): domain Eukaryota; kingdom Metazoa; phylum Annelida; class Polychaeta; order Sabellida; family Sabellidae; genus Sabellastarte; species Sabellastarte sp. h YS-2021. The sequence goes on from OZ024928.1 coordinate 48,184,924, forward strand.
CCAAGAAGAGGTCATCATAGGCCAATAAATCCTCAAGGTTTTCCTCTGTTATATCAACAGCTGAAACAAGAACACACAAAAACATTTTGGAAAAGTTCTAACTGCATGGTGTAAATTTCAATACATGTATATATGATTTCATAATATTTTTAATAAACCGATCCACTTTAGTTATTATAACTGCATAAAAATATCCAATGCACAGTGCACATTTATACAGCATATGATCTCTCAGTGTAAGTTGGAGAACCCTGAGACTTTGCAATATTTATGTGAAACCTCCATGTTTCCATACTAAATCATGCACAATGCAATTTAACTTGTAGGCACTTTCACAATTATCAGAGTTTTAGTACTTTACTAACATCAACTCTTCATACAGTAATTTATATTCAAATTTACTTAAGAATAAGTATCTTAAGGTAAATGTATGTACCCATAAATAAAATCAGTACAGGCAAAAATATATACCTTTCTTTGGTACATAAGCAGGCACCTCAAACCAATGTAATATACCCACCAAGTCCACCATTGTATTTATGTTGTTTTTAATACCAGTATAGCCAAAATTACAGTCTTTCAAATTTGTTGTTTCAAAAGTTTTCTACCAATGGTCATGTTACTTCTTTACACAGTAAAATCCAGAAATCACTTTTCATCTAAAAAGGTACAACAGTCTTGTATTTCCTAAAGGATCCATATCATATTAGTCTATTGTAGCCAGATGGGATTGGTGAGTTTATCTTCTTAAGGAAGTCTTCACTTTAAGTTATGACTAAATATGAAATATAGTTCTCATGTTACACAACTTACAACTGATAATGGTTCACCAAGTAAGTTTTAGCTTAAGTAACAGATTTCATTGAGACACCACAGAATGTTGGTGTCTAACCATTGAAGAAACCCATTGAGCAAAATCCAAGATAATCAACCAAGTAATAATTAATAATTGTGGCACTTCTGAGGGCCTATTTAATTATTCCATGATATGCCATGGTATTTCTTTGATCAGGTTTACTACATAATTCCATGGTCCATTAGTTTACAACATACTTTATTTTAGCTATGTCGCAAAAACAGAAAAACTATTAATACACATGAACACTGCAAATACGCTAGAAATTATTGTCATAAACAAAGGCTCAGTGGTATGCCATAAACACATTTTTGGAAAAAAAATTTGAAAATTCTGCATCATTTTGAGGCATGGCATAATAGCATACATTGACATTACTGTGAATATAGCAATGATTTACATAATCTTTCAAAATTAAAATATTACTACATGTTGTAACTTGCAAAAATTGCAGAAAATATGTAGCACGTTGTATGCCCACTAAATTGGAAGGAATTTTAAACCCAAGTACACTTTATCAATATTTACTTCTGATGGAAGGGTTATTGGCAATTTTTGAGTGTGAGCTCTAGCAAGATTTGCACTTTAAGACTTTTTTTTGGGGGGGGGTGGGGGGTGGGGGGGTGGGGGTGGGTGGGTGGGGGGGGTGGGCTTTTATATCACTGGACCTTCATGAATCGTGGCATAGCATGATGAGTAACAGTCTCATCATTGAAATTAAGCAGCAATAAGCTATGTTAGTACTTGGAGTTCTAGGCCAGGTAGGGGATATATCTGACTCAGAGTCTGTTTTTGTCACCACACTTTCATGACTTTTAGTGCACTACTCATGTCTATGATGCCTTTGCAGCTCACACATGTAGACTAGTGGGTAGACGATTAGACGTGTGGTCAATTAATCGTTGGTGACAGTGTACAATCACAGTCGGTCATTAACGTTTCTAGTGATCGACTATTTAGCTTAAATCTTACCTTTCATAATTTATCTCAATATCCACATAGTTTTTATATATTTAATGCATTTTTACTTAATAAATTAACAGATTTCTCATGAATTTCAAGTTTGTTTATATCTACCGCCATATTTACAGGAAGTGGGTCCTTTTGGTAGATTCTGAATATCGGAACACCGTTATTTTAACCGGAGGGGCATGTACTTTATCCCGGAAAGTGTTTCTTAGATAATAAACAACAATGGAGTAAAATAATCAATTAGGGGTCGATCATCGGTCGGGAAAATGGACAAATAATCGACCATGAAAATTGGAGGCGAGTCCCAACACTAATGTAGACCCAAAGACTTTTCGGCCTTGTTTCTTGACAAAATGAAAGAAGCAGTGCCTGAGAATGAACAAACCCTCACCCAATGGAAGTATTGAAAAAAAATAGCATCAGAGATTCCCGTACCCCATAGCCTGGAGAAATAGTTTTCACACCATGAGATATAGAAATAGTGAAACAGTACAAAGATCGGGATACTGTCAGAGCAGTTTTATAAAGGTCCCAATAATGTTTAAGTAGACAAAATATCTTCTAAGAGAAAGATAATGTATGTAAAGATAAAGTATTAAAACAAAACAATTCAATAGCAAGATGACAACATTAATCAGTATACTAAAAATTTTGAAGCTGTAAAATTTATTAACTGGAGAATAGCTGTCCATGGAAACAGTACAATCATTTAACTTGACAGAGCCAAAGTTCAAGGTCACACAATGATGAACACCTACAACCCTAACCAATGTCCCTACCAAGTGTCAACCTTCTACACCTTACGTAATCCAAGAAATAGCCTGGACAAGATTTTAAAACTCATGGACACTATGACAAGGTCAAATCAATATCACACAATAATATTGCACACCGACAGCCCCCAACCAATGTCCCTACCACATGTGAACTTCCTACACTTTATGGTTTCAGAGATATTGCTCAGACAACATTTTAAAGGTCAAGGTCACAACGGTAAGATCAAAAGTCAACACCTTACACGTCACTTCCTACACCTTACAGTTTCCGAGATGTAGCACAGACAATATTTTATAGGTCAAGGTCACTACGGCAAGGTCAAAGGTCAAATCAAGGTCACACCATGATGATGCACACCTTCTACCCCAAACCAATGTTTATATTTTAACCTTATAACTTTCACACAGAACTTGAACCCAAAACCTTTCTGTTATATTTTTGTATGATTAGTTTTGAAAGGTTTGGGAATCAAACATTTTTTTGGTAAATTGAAGCTATTCTTTGTAATTAGTGGGTCTCTATCAGTAAAGACGCGCCTATCAGTGAATACTCACCCTTTTTGGTAGAGGACAAGGACAAATGCTTGTATCTGTCTACAAAATGGGTGTTCACTGGTATTTCCGGTTTGGGGGAAAAACAGCCAATAATAGAAATATTTTTTCAATTAAAATATAACATGTTAAAACAAATGTGGCAAAATGTAGTCCAATTATTTACTGAGTATTGAAGTGTATATCATTTGGTGATATGCATGCAGAAGAAAATAAAATATAAATTTTATATTCAAAATATTAACTACAGCATGGGCGTTTATTGGTAGAAAGCCACTATAGCAACACTCACTTAAACAATGCAGTGGTTAAAGTCATGAGATGTCCTGATACGTAACTCTGGCTAAATATCGGGAAATAATTTCATTGGTTGATTTTTTAGCGTTAGTTTCTATATTGAAAAATCCGTGACCTCATATCTTATCATAAATATTAATGAGTTGGGTGCTATGGCCATGAGTTCTTGAGTTTAGAGTAGTCGATCTTCCATTTTATAAAATATTGCTGGAAAACCCTAAGGGAAACTGCATGAGACCTCATATATCTTCTCATGAATATTAATGAGTTGGGTGCTAAGGCCTAGAGTTCACTATTTTAAAGTATTAATTGATCAAAAGCACTTTCCGGTTCTCGAGACTTAGCACTTTTCGACATATAGCCATTATTTTAGATATCGGGACATCCCGGGACATAATCTTAAATTGCCGTTTAAACAATGGAGGAAATTATACAAATTGGGCTAATATGTGGCCATTTTGACAAGCATATAAGTAGTAATCAGATTGCGTTATTTATTTTAAATTTCTGTTGGATAAATATCTATGAAATAAAATGACACCTTTTGGCATTTTCTTGACTTTTGATAAAACTTTAGTAATCTGGATGAACTGGCGTAAAGTCTTGTATCATCGCCCGCATATCAACAACAGGTGACAATGCAAGGTAAAGACTCTTTTCCAGGTTTCAAATATTGGGCAGTCTGTAACATTTTATGCTTTGTAGGGATTCATGTGTGTAGTCATGTTTCCAGATATATCTTACTGCTTCTTTATGAAGATAGCAAATATCCCTAGTTACCAAGACAATTTACCCAAAGTTTATTATTGGTGATACGAGAAGTAAACGCTACCATTTGAATTTCTAATAATACTAAAGTATAAGTTAGTTATACTATAAAGTAACTATAAAAGCTAACAGTATTTAAAAAAAAAACAAATTCTTAGTATTTATTCAAATTTATTTCATTGTACAATCTTTAGCAACATTAAAAGTTATTTTTAATTTGTAGTAGAACCAAGTACAATTTACATAACAGCATTACTCGGTCGCAAATTATTGAGTAACGATACCTTAAATCTAATTGACTGGCGAAAATTAAAACAAAAACAGTTCATTCCCGGTAACCTCTATTCCTCATTTTGTCAAAATGAAACATGAATCTTTCAATAGGAAACACCTCTGAAATCTCTCACTCAATTAAAAAAATTAGTTGCGTTTAAAAACTTATTAAACATTTACAATAACCAATTTTTGCAAGTTTTTTAAACATTGTCCCAAGAAATTATATTTGATGTATTTCAATTTCATGTAGTACCAATAGCTGAGATGGCATGTGGTCTGTTGAAGGACAAATGGAAGTATTTATACTTTCGTCATTCAAGGGTTTGCCAAGAAAGGATTCTTATAATTCTAATAGATTTCAGATATAATGTAAAGTTACAGTCTACAAATATTTTATAATAAATATAGTCACCTTAATGGGTAAAGTTAACATTTAGGCTGTACTTAATTAATGTAATTTGCATTCAGAATTCTGAAATATATTCTTCTACTAAATCCATCATACGTTATCCTTCCCACTATTTGGACTGTAAAACAACTTACATAAAGCCATTACCCAGCCAGCACTACATATGAGACCAACAAAGGTCCCAAATGGGTTCTTATATGGGGCCTTTGTGGGTGCCCTATGTGGGCCCCAGTCAGTTTTTGCAAACGGTTTCTGATGGGACCAATATGGTTTATCAATAAGGGTCATATATGGGCCCCATATGGGGCCTTTATTGTGAAATAAATGGGTCCCACATGGGCCCGACTTGTAATTTGAACATGGGGCCCAGATGGTTTTTGCAAATGGTTTGGTGATGAGACCAGTATGGGCTCTGTATATGGGTTATATGTGGGTCTGACAAGGGCACTATATGGTAAACTGCATCCAGGTTCTTATTGGTCCTACATATAGGTTCAGATGTATGGACCGGCTCAGCTTTTAAATGTGCACTACCAACACAAGGTCCATTTGTTGTTCAGCTCGCATGTAATAGAAGCTCAAAAATGAGTTGATCTGTGTGAACAGTCCGCAATTTCCTTCAAACTTTGCCCACATATTCTGTCTAATATTTTAATACACTTTCATGAAGCCTTTGTAAATAATGCACAATACAATATTGATTCATACTATACTATTATCCAATTTCCAGAATGTAATTCAAATCATTTCAAGTTCAAAATCTTATGATGTACCACATTTGTGTCTAAGCTTGTCTTATACAGAATACAGAAATGTGTATCAGAAACTCATCACTTAATGATTCACCCAAACCCTTTTTCCAGATGGCCCAAGCTAAAACAGCTACATAGCCTTGTCAAGACACAAGTAAAACACATGATGAAATCCTCAGTTAACTGATATAATTAAACACATGCATTATTTGATTACTAAAGATTTTTTTCATTATGAATCCCCACCAAAAATATCATAGTTTATTATTTTAGCCTTATTTACACAATTTTTACAAATTTCATAGATTTCTCACACATATTTATAATCTTTAAATTGTACTGTAATTTGTATCCTAGTGACAAAAGGCTACCCTGTTTCACACCATGGGGTGTTTTCCCATTTTCCTAGCACTGCCTCAAAATACTATCTGTGTGAAAAGATAAACATATCTGTACTGCATGATATAGGGGGTTGGACCTATTAATGACCCCTTGAGTTAAACTAAGAGAAACTAAAATTTTACAGAATTTCCACAACTGTAGACTTAGGATTTTTGTACCCTTATACATGAAAAGGGTGTTTGTGGTACATTAAGGTAATATAAACCACTAGATTATTAATTAGTGAGATATACAACAAATTTAATTTAATACATTTTTTACAAAAACTTGAGAATACATTTACAGAGCTATAAAATGGCTATTGTATGTGATAATAATGAGGGTCCCTTGTGAGAATATTATACCCATTTTTGACCTTCACAGGTCCAACCAATATGCGTGTACACTTTTATTTACAAAGCTTTTGTGGCGAGTTGTTTTTCTCAAATAGGACCTTTTTTATTTTTGGAAAATCAGATGAGAAGTTAATAAAGAACATTTGTTATATATATTTACATTTTTCCTCTAGGATTTATATATGGGACCTATCTGGGACCCTTATACCAGTAAATCATCCATAAAAGTCCATTCTGGGGCCCATATTAAACATTGTGATAATAAATGTTTTGTTTACCACTCTTTACGAAGTCCAAATCAACATGATGCCAAATGAATCTATTATTAAATCTGTTTTATTTTCTTTATTTAGTACTATTTAGGGAACATTAAGTATTTTTATATAAATGGGACCAATATGGGCCCCCTTTGGGCATTCTGTGCCCATATATATCCTTTATAGGACCCATATTGCTATTTGCCCGCCTATAGCCCACATAGGCCCCATATGATCATGCTTGCTGGGTAACTCAATATATTTTGAGTAGATGATATATTTGATAAGTACTACTTCCTCAAGGTTACAGCCATTAAAATACCTGTATGGTGGTTTAATATTTCTCTTTCAGTTAATAAGAAATGGGACACAGCAACAATTGTCTAGAGTTTAATATTTCAACTCCTCAGCAATAACTGATTACAGACCTATAAGACAATGTAATATTTTCCAATAACTAAATAAAAAATAAAGTAAAACGTTCGTTACCTCACATTAAAAGTAAAAACTTGGCATTACTGGATCGAAGAGTTCAAGTTACCAGGCTGAAAATCTACTACATTTGTCCTTCACTGCTCACTAATGAAACATCATCTTGGACAGCATTCCTTAAAAACCCTTTTATTACATTTGCAAAGGGGAAGTTGTTACAAAGCCTTTTAGGGGTGTGGATTTGAAGGATTTAAATTTTTGTAGGATTTGAAAGGATTTCAATTATTTTTTTTTGTTTTGTTTTTGCTCAAAAGGATTTTGCTGTGCATATTTAGATTTAAATCATTTTCCTTTAACTCAAGATCCTTTCGAAACTTGAAAATCCAATTTATAGTTTTTGTGTAAGATGACTTGTCAGTCAGCTGAGTTTATGATATCACTCTGCGGTGTCCGCGTCCGCATGAACAACTCCTCCAAAAGTACATGCTCAGACACATACTGTTTCTTTTAAAAGATGCCTTATCTACCGAGGATGAAAAATTGCTCAAGGCATGCAGATCTATTCATTTGTCTGTTCCCCAAAGCCATTTCAAGTGAGTTGCCCCTACCCAAAGTGTGAAAATTTCAAAACTTTATTACAATTTTCTCATTGACTATTGCAGGGATTTCTCTCTTATATTTCATATATGTACTAGGCCACAAGTAGATTTCCTTTGTGTGAGTATCAGGCCTGGGTCTTTTTAAATTAATTTTTTATGAATGTTAGAAATAATTTTTAATGTATTAAAATCCATGAAATCATGCACTAAGTCACTTATAACTTGAAAAGTATCGTATTAAGAGCATTTTGTTAAAATATGTAATTCAGCTAATTTTTCTATAGCTACAACATGATGAGTAATATGGGAACCTGTCACAATAGCTAAGTGAATAATAGGTACTTTCTGACTTTTCAATACCTCCCACAATAAGTAAAATCACTTTTAACTTATAAAAAATTGCACTTAGAATTTTTTGTATAAATATGTTATTCATCTACTTTTGAGTCGGCTATAAAATAGTAAAATTTCAGACCTGTAGCTCATTGCATAGCTACTTTCAGGTCCTCACTGTTGTGTAAATCACTTGTAACTTGAAAACTATTGCATTTACAGTGTTTTGTTTATATATGTTATTCACCTATTTTTCAATAAACTGTAACATAGTAAAATTGCCGACCTGTAGTTCATTGCATAACTGAGCAAAAGCTACTTTTAGATTCTCACTGTTGAGTAAATCACTTGTAACTTGAAAACTATTGCATAAACACGTTTTTCCACTTACTTATGAGTGAGCTATAACAAAGTAAAATTGCAGACCTGTAGCTCCCCAGTAAACATTAGAAACGTTTTAAAATTGTTTAAACATTTACAAAACGTTTTTAAAACCTATGTAAACTACAGAGCCCAGGAAGGGACATAGAACTGTTTTCTTGGCATTTTTTTTATCTCGTTCCCACAAGATAAGAAGTTGTGGCCACAAGATAGAAAGTCGTTCCCACAAGTTAGACAGTCGTTCCCACAAGTTAGAAAGTCGTTCCCACAAGTTAGAAAGTCGTTCCCACAAGATAGCAAGTCATTCCCACAAAGTTAGAAAGTCGTTACCACAAGATACTAACTTGTTTCCACAAGTTAGCAAAGTCGTTACCACAAGTTACCAAGTCGTTCCCACAAGATAGCAAGATAGCAAAATGCCTGTTTTATGGCACTTTCCTTGGTCCTTCTAAGATATTTCAGTATGTTACATTGGACTGGGTGCTTTTTGGCACATACAGTAAATTTCATAGTCTTATCATTCTCAAACCCTTCTTTATACCCATTACCTTGGTTCCCCCTTAGGTGCCACATATAGACACTGTAATGCAATTAGTATTAAATCTCTAAAAGACAGTATTACAGTATACCTGTAACAATGAGTAGATGACCTCTGAAGGTCACTAATTAGGTAACTTAGAAGAATAACCATTAAAATTTATAAAATGATAACCAGGCCTACAGGGATATGTAAACTTGAATGGTATGCTAGTATTGTATTGTATTGTATTGTGTATTTATACTCAGCGCAATATCTCCATATACTACAGGACTCAAAGCGCTATTTAACCAATCGAACTGTACAGGTACAGCCCCAACTCACAAGTAACTGACATTCCCCTAACTGGAAGATAGAGGCTCAAGGATGACCATTTATCAACGTCCTTGAGGTTCTTTAACCTGCCACTGGGGATAGGACCCAATGACAGAGGACCGCCATTTTAAGTGGTCATCCGAGCCACTATGTATCTGCCTGTACCTGGGATTGAACCCACGTCCTCTGAGTTCCTAGACAAGTGTGTTACCCGCTAGGCCACAGTGGCAGATAATGGGTGACCTCTATATAAATTAGGTATCATAGACAAAGAAATTGCCTGTACATTGGCATCAAAGCATGACTTAGTAAAACTTGTGGGAATGACTTGCTATCTTGTGGGAATGACTTGTTATCTTGTGGGAATGACTTGTTAACTTGTGGGAATGACTTAGTATCTTGTGGTAATGACTTTGCTAAGTTGTGGGAATGAGTTAGCATCTTGTGGTAATGACTTTGCTAACTTGTGGGAACGAGTTAGTATCTTGTGGCAACAACTTTGCTAACTTGTGGGAACGAGTTAGTATCTTGTGGTAATGACTTTGCTAACTTGTGGGAACGACTTGCTAACTTGTGGCAACAACATAGTATCTTGTGGTAACGACTTACTAACTTGTGGGAACGACTTCCTATCTTGTGGGAACGACTTTCTATCTTGTGGTAATGACTTTGCTAACTTGTGGGAATGAGTTAGTATCTTGTGGGAACAACTTTGCTAACTTGTGGTAACGACTTGCTAACTTGTGGGAACGACTTGCTAACCTGTGAGAACGACTTTCTACCTTGTGGTAATGACTTGCTAACTTGTGGGAACAACTTAGTATCTTGTGGTAACGACTTACTAACTTGTGGAAACGACTTAGTATCTTGTGGTAACGATTTACTAACTTGTGGAAACCACTTCCTGTCTTGTTGGAATGACTTACTATCTTGTGGTAATGAGATAAAAAAATGGAAGGAAAACAGTTCTATGTCCCTTCCAGGGCTCCGTAGTAAACACTATCTTTTGGTTTTCTAAATGTTTCCACTTAAAACATTTACGCTGTAATGTTTAAAAAACGTTTTATAAGCATTCTATATACAAACATTTTTACTGAGAACGTTTATCAAAAGTTTATAAAATAACTTAAGAAACTAGGTTTGGGTGGAAATGTTTTTTTTAAACATTTATAAAATAGCTGAAGAAATGAAGGTCATGCTGGAAATGTTTTTCAAACATTCATCATGAAATGGTTGATAAACAGTACACATAAAATGTTTAAACAACATTGTTAATCAAATGTTTTAAAAACATTAAATGAAAAACAATTTTTAAACCCATAATTTAGAATGTTTATAAAACCTTCACCTTCAAACATGTCCAAACAAAGATGATTTTAGAGGACTTTGTCAAAAATTGCCCCACATGCAATCCCTAAAAGTAAGAATTAAATGGGGGCACAATTTCTAAGCCACTATCTTACAATTTTAGACATAAAATAATATTTTCATTAGTGAGCAACCTTAAAAAGAATTTAACCTCTGACCCCATTATTATTGAGACATTATTATGTTCATTTGTAATGTTTTAAATAACATTTATCATTAAACATTAATAAACGGAATACATAAAAAGTTTTTAACACTTAGCCCATTCACGGGCACTGACTGTTTTTTAATTGTTTTCAATTCCTTCTGTTTCTCCATTATCAAAATATAAAACTTTCTAATAGTTGACTGTTCTGGACTAAATACAATATACGCATTTGCCCTTTTTTTCTTTTTTTTTTTTGGCTCAAAATTCTTTTCAAACTTGTAAATGCAATTCATAATTTTAATAATTGTCTTCACTTTTTTCATTACTCCGCTATCACACATTAAAGGTTCAGAATAACTCACTTTTCTGGACAATATACTCGGACATTTATCTAACTGGATATTTATATAAACAAGACAACAACAACAAAAAATGCCTTTAAAACTAGAACATACAGAGACTTAATACCTTAAAATTTTATGCAATTTAAAACTTTACGTTTTATATTTTAAACACAATTCAAGAGAAAGTGTCCCAATCAACCAGCCGCCATGTACTAAAAGTACCGAACCCAGGGAGATCTAGCTCATGTGTCTGTATTTTTGAAGTAACTTAATATAACATGCAAATTAATAAAATATGTATTAACAACCCTCAAACCCTTCTGATCAGTATTTTAGCAGGTGCAAATAACTATGAAAACAATAATAATAATTAAGAATTATCTATAAACACTTATAACCAAGGGAATGTTTAGAAACTGCATACAACATTAATAATTCCTATATATGATGTTTTTTTCTTAAACACGGGGTGGGTGAAAGACCACACTCATGGGTTCAAATGTAAGCCATGGTAACATGTAGGATTCACTGGGGGGGGGGGGGGGGGGGGGGGCTTTATGTATATATGACCTTTGCTTTTATTAGGGATATTATAAACCCCCAAATTTGACCTTTCATACAATAATACTTTTTATAATGACATAATAATAAGACTTTATAAACTCTATACTTACGTCCTCTGCTGGTGACGTAAGACAAGCCATCATCAATGTCATCATCATCTTCATCACTGAGAATCCCAGAAAATGTCAGTGCCATTGTTTTTAATTGGGAGATGTATTGTCAAACTTTAACAGTAAATTCTCATACTCTGTAAGCCTTTGTGCCTCTTAATTACAGGTTTGTTTAACAACCTGCTGCAAATAATATTTCAAATAAGAATTTTATTTCATTGCATTTTCCACATGACAAATTCTCTATATATTTTCGTATCCTTTTTTGCCAGAAATCTGAATATTCAATAACATCCAACAATTTACATAAGTTTTGTATAAAAATAAAAAATTATCCTCTAGTAACTAGATTACATATATAATTAATACAGAATTCTATTGCTCTTTGAAAATGTTAGTTTCATTATTTAAAATTGACTTTTCTCCAATAACATTCACACATTTAATCCACCATACACAAACCGATTCCAAAAGCACTAATTGACATCAATTGTGTTGTAAACAGAAATGGGTAACAATTTTAAATATATTCCAGAACACAATATGTCTATTTTAATTCAGTAGCAACATATTACAATTCCCTCTTTATCTTTCATTTTTATTTCTGCACCATTTTGTCTGTATTTTCGCCTGTGTCCGCTATCTGCTTGTGAAAGTTATCAGTGGTAAACATAATCACTAAGTGAACAACACCAATGTTGCCAATAAAATCTGATATGTCATTATTATTAATAATCTCTACACACATGCAACTCCTAAGCTCTCAAACTGTGTGTGTGAAATGTTCTTTGGTGAATGAATAATACACATATACCAATATAAGAAAGGGCAGACCTATTTAAACAAATTCACTTTTACACTATCGAACCAATCTCTTGCACTGAGAAGTTCTTTGTTGACTATCTGGATATAATGTTTGAACATAAAGTCGATATACTATAGAAAAATAATCTCAAACAGGAATTCTCTTGAACAAAGACGTGACTGAATAATTTATATAAATTCTGGCGTTTTCTTCTATTTATGGAATATATTTCCATTGGACTCACACAGAGTTGACGAGAATTGTTGGGAGTTAAAATTAAAGGGTTAACATTTTTATTGATATTTGATCTCCCCTGGGGATATATCTGACAAATTAGTGTTGCTGAATATTGTGTACTTTGTCGTGCAAATTTCAGAGTGTTTATCAATCACTTTGTTTTGTTCAACAATCTATCACTTTATAATGTTTGTCTACTTAATTATGTACACTAGATAATTAATTTTGCCCTTGCACTAATGGTAGTAACTAACTATTGGTAGTTTTTGAAGAGTTAGCTTTATTGGGTATTCAAAATAGGCTACTATGCTATCGTATCTTATGTACAAAGTTCTATTATCTTAATGTGTTAAGTATGTTACATATAGTTACAATTGGGGTAATACGTTACTATAAATTAATGAGCTTATTGAAACCATAGAAATTATACAAATACCCTAGTTTATGTGATTGATATTATTAAAACAGTGTACATGACTTAAGAAGAAAGCAAAGACTATACTTTAAATGTAAATGACATGACTGAGTTGTTTTTGGGTTTTTTTGTTTTTTTTTTGCGAAAATAAATTAGTGCATTTATAACATTCTGGATTTTACACTCGGTCCTGCTTTTGGAGGCAAATTAAGACTTTGTCACAGGGCCTTCCTTAGCGCTGTATGATTCCCTGATGGTTCTAGTGAGCCATACTGTTGCCATATAAACATTATAGGGAGAGTTTGAGCTATATGGATGTTGAAAAACCTGAGGGTGTAATAGTTCAGACTTTCTTCATAGGCGACTCTAGTTACTTTCACGTGAGTGAACAAGGTCCTTCTTCTGGACATTAATGTCCTCCTTGTACAAGATCTAAAAGTCATAGTGCATTAGTGTAGGATCTTTCACTAGACCTCATTATTCACAGACAAGGCAGTATTTGGACAGCAGAATAGTGTTTGGACATTGAAAGGTTTATAACAATTTGAAATATGTTATATATGTTGCCTACTGTAAGAAACCCTAACACAAAGAATTCGTTCTGGCACACGTCATACGGGGTACTATGCACGAGTACGTTTTAATTCATATCTAAATTTCTAAGATGATAAATTCATACTCGTGAACTCAATTCTTTCCACTGCTCAGGCAACTTTAATCACACATGAATATGAAAATATGAAGCGTCCATTACATTTTTATATGTCAAGACTGCATAATTTCAAACACACGTGTAGTCCCAGTCATCTTATAATATACTCATATGGGATAAATCAGGTCATAATATATGCCAAAAGTCACACTTACGTAGCCTTATTACAAATGGGGATATTAATAGGAAAAGCTAATTTTTATTGTAGTACACATGTAAAATACCAGTTTAAGTACCCATAATTCTTTAGAAGTTTTTCAACGACACAAATGAGTCTTATAAAACATAATCTACTTGAAAAAATAAAACCGCTTATTTAAAAAAAAAACCCAACTCCTATTCGTTTGAAAATTATAAGCAATCTAAAATAAAAATATCTATTTTGTATAAACAGATAATGAATTACTTTCTCATCAGTCAAATGAGTTGATTCATAAATGTCAGCTGGAGTGAGGATATCAATGTGGTTAATGTACAAACTATATTTGGTCTGTTTAGTAGATTTTGAAAAAAAAAATAATCACAAGGTATGTAAAAATGTGTCACAGTGGATATTAAGACACCTTAAAGTGGCTTTAAAATTAAAATTACAGAGATCAAATTCTTAATCACAGACATAAGTAGTATCACATTTTAAAAGGTGGGTCACATATAGTTTGAGATTAGTGAGACTAAGTATTTCAAAATTACAAGGCAAAGTATGTATATTAATGTAGTTAAAATTTATGTATATTAATGCCCCTGTTCCACCAAAGGATTAAGCCCCGATTCTGTCGGCGACCCTTAATCGTGGACAGTCGGTGGAAAAAAAGGTAAAATGGGCGGGAATACTGAATCGGTATTGAAGTCTGAGATTAAGTACAGATCGTCCTCAGGAAGCCTCAGGGTGCCTCAGGAAGCCCCAGACAGTCCCCGACTGGTCTGGGACTAAGAACCGACTAAGCCAGTTTTCTGGTCGGTTTCAACCACGATCCTGTCGTACACATACCAACTGGGTCCCAGGACGCCTCAGGCCTCCTGGGACTAAGGCCCGACTAACCCCCGATTAAGTCCCGGTGTCCTCAGGCCTCCTCAGTCTTCCCCAGACCAGGATCGCCAATTCTTGTTTTGAAGAAAAGCTGGATTTTCTGGGTATATATATATAAATTTGCAATCTAATCACCATTGCTTTTATGGGAACACAGCAGGATGCCACCTTTTAATGGACGACAGATTCAACAACAACTTAGGGCTTTTTTGGTTTTTTACCCCACAGCCCTTAAGGACTGTCGGGGTATTGTTTTCACCCATGGTGTCCGGATGGGCGGGCGGGCGGGTGGGCGGGCGGCGGGAAATAGTTTGTCCGGGCTGTATCTCAGAAACCGTAAGGTGTAGGAAGTTGATACTTGGTAGGGACATTGGTTAGGGGGTGTAGGTGTGCAACGTCATGGTCTGACCTTGATTTGACCTTTGACCTTGCCGTAGTGACCTTGAGTTTGAAAATCTTGTCCGGGCTATATCTCGGAAACCGTAAGGTGTAAGAAGTTGATACTTGGTAGGGACATTGGTTAGGGGGTGTAGGTCTGCAACGTCATGGTCTGACCTTGATTTGACCTTTGACCTTGCCGTAGTGACCTTGACCTATAAAATCTTGTCCGGGCTATATCTCGGAAACCGTAAGGTGCAGGAAGTTGGTACTTGGTAGGGACATTGGTTAGAATGTGTAGGTGTGCAACGTCATGGTCTGACCAGGATTTGACCTTTGACCTTGCCGTAGTGACCTTGAGTTCAAAAATCTTGTCCGGGCTATATCTCGGAAACCGTAAGGTGTAGGAAGTTGATACTTGGTAGGGACATTGGTTAGGGGATGTAGTTGTGCAACATCATGATCTGACCTTGATTTGACCTTTGACCTTGGCGTAGTGACCTTGACCTATAAAATCTTGTCCGGGCTATATCTTGGAAACCGTAACGTTGAGGAAGTTGATACTTGCTAGGGACATTGGTTAGGGGCTATAGGTGTGTATTATCATGGTGTCACCTTAATTTGACCTTTTACCTTGTCGTAGTGACCTTGACCTATAAAATCTTGTTGCACCTTTGGGTCTCTCTTTTGATGCAGATTAAGCACTATTAAAGTCATATTAGAATTTATTAATTATAAATTAATTTATTTTAATTATAAATTAATTTATTTTTATTTTATAAATTAATTTATTTTACTTTCATAACTTCCCATTGTAAGAGATCGAATTTCATCAAGTGAGCCACAGATTTTGCTCCAACACCACACATAAGCATTCATTAAATGTATTACCACTTCTGTATGCATGGTTATATTCAAACCATCTAAACCATAATTCGGGCCTTGCAGATGTAGATAAAGAGGGTTGAATTTTAGTTTGCTGATTAATGCTGTCATCTTGTTATTGAATTATCTTGTTTTAATACTTCATCTTTATATGCATGATCTTTCTTTTAAACATTATTTCTCCATTTAAACATTGTTTGGACCTTTATATAACTGACAGTGCTCTGAAAGTATCCTGAAGTTTGTACTGATACAGTACTTCTGTATCTCATGGTGTTGAAAATATTTCCCTAGGCTGTGGGGTACGGGCATCTCTGATGCTATTTTATTCAGTTACAAATAATGATGTATTTGCTATTTCTACATCGACCACAGCAACCAGCACCACCACCAGCCATACAGAGACCTAGAAGAAGGCACAACATGTGGGTCAGGCCATGGCTACAACAGAGAGAGGAGAGGGGGGCCTACCACAACATTATGGCTGATCTGTATGTCACAGACATTCCAGGATTCACTAACTACATGAGGATGACCCCAGAATTCTTTGAAATGATAAAGACCAGACTGGAACCACGTCTAGCCAGGCAGGCCACCAACTACAGAGCTCCAATCAGTGTTGGGGAGAAGTTAGCCCTCACCAGCAGATATCTGGCCACTGGAGAGTCCTACACATCATTATCCTGTCAGTTCAGGGTTGGCAGATCCGCCATTTCCAAGTTTCTACCAGAGGTCTGCAGGGCCATCCAGATGATAGAGATCCAGAGAGTACCTCAAATGTCCTACTACTCTAGATGAGTGGAAAGAACTGGAGAGGGAATTCAGGATCAGGTGGAATGTTCCTCATGCCCTGGGAGCCCTGGATGGAAAACATGTGGCCCTGAAGAAACCCAAGAACACTGGAGCCCTGTACCACAACTACAAGGGGCTCTTTTCCATTGTGATGTTGGCCCTGGTAGATGGGCAGTACAAGTTTAGATGGGTGGATGCTGGTACAGCTGGATCTTGCTCAGATGCCCAGATATTTAATGCCTCTCAGCTGAAGAGGAGGATTGAGGATGGCAGGATAGGCTTCCCTGACCCAGCACCTATAACCCAGGGTGGTAGAGATGTCCCCTACTTCATCGTGGCAGATGATGCGTTTGCCCTGAAGACCTGGCTCATGAAACCCTATGGCAGAAGGATGTTAACAAGAGAGGAAAGGATTGCCAACTATAGAATATCAAGGGGCAGGAGAGTTGTTGAGAACGCTTTTGGCATCCTGGTTTCAAGATTCAGAGTGATGAGGACCACCATTGAACTACCCCCAGAAACAGTCAGAGAAGTGGTATTCACCTGTGTGGTTCTGCACAACATACTGAGAAGCCAGTATCAAGGTCCACATGGTGGTCAGCAGCCTGGGGAGGATGATGATGATGATGTGCCTGGTGATTGTGGATTGATTGGTGGTGCTGCTGGTGGAGGCCAAGACAGAAACCCTGCTAGAGAAGCCAAAAGACAGAGGGATTACCTGAAGGACTACTTCAGTAATGAGGGAGCAGTGGCCTGGCAAGATGGCAGAATAAAAGTCCTGCTGCAGTAACCAGTCCTTTTCAGGACTAACTATAACAGTCCTTTTCAGGACTACCAATTATTCCAAAAACAATTAATGAGCTATGCTTGCTTCAGACAAACCCCATGCCAAACATAACTTGTACAGACAGACAAACAGACAAACCCCATGCCAAACATAACTTGTACAGATGGACAAACAGACAAACCCCATGCCAAACATAACTTGTGCAGACGGACAAACAGACAAACCCCATGCCAAACATAACTTGTACAGACGGACAGACAAACCCCATGCCAAACATAACTTTTGCAGACAGACAAACAGACAAACCCCATTCCAAGCATAACTTGTACAGACAGACAAACAGACAAACCCCATGCCAAACATAACTTGTACAGACGGACAAACAGACAAACCCCATGCCAAACATAACTTGTACAGATGGACAAACAGACAAACCCCAAGCCAAACATAACTTGTACAGACAGACAAACCCCATGCTAAACATAACTCTCAAATCTTTAAAAACTACACCCAAAATTTGCCTTAAATTTAGAATCAATTATAGACAAATAAGTGAAAGTAAGAGAGAATTTTTATGATATCTTTTAAAATATTACAAATGTCCCAATGAAATCTGTTTCCTTGCTTAAAAAATATTATAAAATATCATCACCCAAATGGATGTGTTGAGGGTGCAGTTCATGTGTTTGTGGAATTTTTTTGGGGGGTGGGATAATTCTGTTTCCAAATTTGTGTGTCAGTTCCTTGGTTGGTGGTTATGTTTACTAGTGGGTTTGTCTGGTTTTGGGTTGGTGGCTGGTGGTTGCTAGCCAAAAATCTTTAACTCTAGGGATGATGTGAGTGTTGGACTTTTTTTTACAAAGTTTAAACAATCCTATGGATTTTAAGTTACAAATGGGCATATTATTGGCCATAATTGGAGTTCATTTATCAATATTTTTTTATATGTGGCCTTATTTTTGTTAAGTGTATTACCACGGGTTATTTTATGTTTGGGGTGGTGTAAGTGTTGGGCTTTTTTTTTCTTGTGATAAGTATTTGTACTGTTTTTGTTTTTGTTTTGGGAGGGGGATTGGAATAACTTGCAGCTGAATAATTGTTTTTGGAAGATTTGGTGGCCCTGAAAAGGGCCTGGCAGGTCAAAGACCCACCCAGACTGGATGGCTACTGAGGAGGCTGCTGCTGTTGAGGTGGTGCTGAAGTGGTGATAGTAAAGAGCTGCTGCTGCGGTTGCTGCTGCTGAGGCTACTCGACGATCTGTGTTGATGTTAGATCTGGGAGCTGGCTTAATATTCCACTCAGGTTGTGTCTGCTCCCTTCGTCCTGTACAGGGTTACCAAAGCCAATGGGACTTGGTGTATAGTACACAAAACTGCTGCCAGCTGCTGCTTGAGTGGAACTAGATGCCTGTGGAGTGGTTGTTGGCAGTAGCCCGACCCTCTGGGACTCCGTGGTAACAGTGGCTGATCTTCTGGGCAGTGACTGACGTCTACGGTTGCTCTTAATACTTTCAATGTCTCTAAATATCCTGCCCTTTAGGTCTTCAAATTCTTCTTGAGACATCTTTTCGGCCTCTGATGCCACGTAGTCAAAGAAGGGCTGCCTGTCTGACTTCTGCTGCAGAAAACCTGAGATCAATGTCCTCATCTGGTCAAAGTGCTCGAGAATCTTGGAGTCTGTTGAAACGGGTGTAGATGTAAGGATGGACTGACTCCCTCAGGACACTGGACTCAAGGTGTTCTGTGTCAGTAGTAGAGCCACGAGATTCGTCCTGCTTGCTGGTATTTGGACTGGCCTCAAACCCTGAACTACTGTTGGCCCCCTTTCATCTGATGTGGGTTTTTAACGAAACCCATCTGTTGGTAGACTCAGGACTGTCTCTTGGTCATCTCCCTCGGGGCTTGGCCAGATTGGAGCTTGGACAGCTTGCCATAATGCGTTCGCTGGGATTCGAACCAACGTCTGACATCAAAGGGCTGGAGCTTCAGTTCTGCAGATATTTCTGCCCAGAGAGCCTCTCTTTTGTTCCTGTCGTGGAACCGTGGATGTTCCTTGTCATACAGTTCTGGGTGCTGCTTTACAAATTCCACAATGGAAATTTCCTGACTGTCAGTAAAAGTTGCACACACCCTGGCTCTCTTGGCTGATGAATGGCACTCTATATCTTCTTCACATCTCTCTTCTTCATCTACAGCTTCCTCAATAGCTTCTGGACGTTCCTCAATCTCCTCCTCCTCTCTCTTCTCAATCCCTTCCTCTGCAACTTCAATCCTTTCCTGTTCTTCACTTTCCTTCTCCCTCTCATCCATCTTTTTCCTTCCTCTCTTCCCTCCTTTCTCTTTCCTCATAATCCAGTCGACAAAATAATGAAAAAAAATAGTAAAATGTGTCTCCTAACTGTAAAATTTGCCTTAAGCTCAAGTATTATATGATATTTAAAAAACTAAAAACCCCTACAAAACAGTGACACACATCTCTCAGTAGCCAAACAGTCAGTAACAATGAGAATGTGTGCGCGGTCGCTTATGTAGTCCCAGACCTCCTCATTGCCTCGTTTTAATTTCAAACGCGTCGAAAAGAGTTGGTTCTTAATCGGTTGTTAGTCCCAGGCCTCCTGGGGCGTCCTCAGACCGTCGCAGACTAAATTTGTGTTGTCCCAGGCGGCCTGAGGACGCCAGCTTGGATCGGTTAGGGTCGGTTACCCTTAGTCGGGACTTAGTCCCAGACCTTGATTTTTGGGTCCCAGGACACCGCAGACGGTCTGAGGCTTCCGGGGACTAATGGAACCGATTCACTTTCAGACGCATGAAATTCATACGCATCATATATGAGTCGGGGACTAACAACCGGCCTCCTGGGACTAAGCTACGGAGGTCTGGGACTAAGGGTCGCAGGCGGCCTGGGACAACACACGACTGTGTAAAATTGGGTCTGAGGAGGCCTGAGGAAGCCTGGGACTGGACATTTTGTTGAGGGCGGGAAATATGAATCGGTTGGAGTCGTGAGAAATATCAAACATGTTTGATTTTCCTCACGGCCTCAACCGACCACAACCGACCCTTACAGAAGGTCTGGGACTAAGCAAATATTTCAAACTGACCCTCAGAAACCCTTAATCAGGAGCCTTAGTCGTGTGGTGGAACACCCACATAATGTAGTTAAAATTACCCGAGTTTATGGGTCTTACACACAGTTTATATATCGCCTTCATGTCTTGCTATTTCACGTATGTCAAAAGAAGATTTTAATATATTCTCAGGTGAAATTTGAGCAGGATGAGCATTGTCAGAGGCCTTAGGGCTACTTAAAAATTAAAGTTACAGAGCTCAATGTTTCCACAGAAAAAAGGCTACATACCAAAACTAGAAAAAATGTTTTTGCTACTAAAACAAAACGTCACCAAAGATTACATGCAAAATAGAATCAAATAGAAAAAGCTTTTTGAAAAGAAAAACATGCAGCGCTGAGAGAAGAACTGAAAGTTAAGCAATCTGTGGAGGTTTGAAAGAAAATTGTAAGCTTTATTTTGTTTTCTATGATCATAAATTGTTCTATGGTTCATAAATTAAATTTAATAAATGTTTAAGGTTTTAAGAAGAGTAGTTTTAAAGAAAATATAAGGCAAAACAGAAAATCTGCCATTTTATGACCGCATTTTGACCCATAAGAGGGGATCAGGGGGTAAATCTGACCGGCTATATAGATTCTCCATATATGGAATCCATTCTAATTCTAAAGTTGTAAAAGCAAGAATAAAGGAGATATAAGGCAGTATGGGGGGGGGGGGTGTTAAGGAGTAAATCTGACTGGCTATGTAGACTGTCTGTATATGTTTCGCTATTCCCTCTCAATACATTCTAAAGCTGTAAAAGCGATTATAATAATAGGATATAAGGCAAATGGACTCCAGATTGACCCATAAGCGGGGGGAGGGGGTGAAATCTGACCGGCTAAATAGACTCTCTACATATGGTTTCAAAAATACCTCTTAATACATTCTAAATCTCTAAAAGCAGTAATAAAGGAGATATGGCGGCAAAAACCCAAAATCGGCTATTTTATGACCCTAGTTTGACCCGTAAGGGGGAGTCGGGGTAAATCTGACTGGCTATCTAGACTCTTTACATATGGTTTCCCAATACCTCTTAATACATTCTAAAGCTCTAAAAACAATAATAAATGAGATATAAGGCAAAACACAAAATCGGCTATTTTATGACCCCAGTTTGACCCATAAGAGAGGATGAGAGGGTAAATCTGACTGACAATCTAGACTCTTCACATATGGTTTCCCAATACCTCTTAATACATTCTAAAGCTCTAAAAGCAATAATAAAGGAGATATAAGGGAAACTCTCAAAATCGGACATTTTATGACCCCCCTTTGACCCCTACAGGGGGGGTCGGGGGGAAATTTGACTTGCTTTCTTGACTCTCCAGATATGGTTTCCTACTACCTTCCAATACCTTTAATGGCTCTAAATGCAATACTTAAGAAGATAATAGGGGAGTTCACATGAATGTTAAGCTTTCTGGATGGTAGCTGTGCGAATATCGCTCATAAATCAGTGCATTTTCATCAGATCACTCCCTTATACTTTAGATAGTATAAACATGTATATGAAGTTACAAGCCTCTGCGGTCAGTAGATTTTGCTTAGCAGCGATGACGGGCAGGTGTACCAAGAAAAACTTTTTTTGATCATGTGAAATTGATAAAGAACAAAGGTCAAATTTAAGCATGTGAAAAAATTTTCCCATGCCTAAGGTATATAACTGCCAATTATAGTTAGAAAGCTTCCAATAATAAGGGAGATAATAAGGGAGACCATAATGTGGCGGTGACGGCGGCAGCAACGGCGGCGGTGAGGAAACTGAGGCAAAAACAAATAAGTGCCCTTTCAGGGACACTTAATTATATCCAGTACAGTTTGAAGTAATCAGGCGAATTATTCCAGTTTACATGGCAAAATGTGAAAATGTGTAAAAAAAGTCATTTTGCCTTATAACCCTGAATTTCACCAAAATGATTCACTATAGGCATTTTTAGAGACTTTGAAGTTATCTTAAAATACAAGCAACATAGCTCAAATTTTTCACAAAGATCCCACATAAAAGTTATATCCAGTATTGTTTGATCCTAATCAGTTACCATTTCCAAATTACAAGGCAAAATATATAAAAATGTAGGAATAGTTGCCGGGGGTGGGGGGGTGGGGGGTGGGGGGGTGGGGGGTGGGGGGGTGGGGGGGTGGGGGGTGGGGGGGTGGGGGGGGGTGGGGGGGGTGGGGGGGGGTGGGGGGGGTGGGGTGGGGTGGGGGTGGGGGGGGGTGGGGGGGGTGGGGGGGGGTGGGGGGTGGGGGTGGGGGGTGGGGGGGGGGTGGGGGGGTGTGGCTTCATGGGTGTAATACAGAGTTAAAATATAAAGTCTTGATCATTGGCATGTGTAATGGGAACATATTAAAGTGTTCTCAGGTGAAATGGCAGCTGGATGGGTAAAATAGGTTTGAGAGTTATAGCGATTAAATTGACCAGAAAGTCCATTTCTGACCTTAAGGTGGCCGTAACTTCGTTAATTTAAAAATTTTAATTACTTAAATGTAGCTTTTATAAGCTACAAGCTTACCATGTGGGACTTCATGCTGTTCTCGGGTTGCCACACCCGGGGCCAACGTCTTAGAAAAAAAGATCGTGCTTGTTAGCCACCGGATATACTGGTAGTTGTCGTCACGTGATAACTTCTGACCAATCGTCCTACTTTCTCGTTGAAATTTTTTAAAACCTACCCCTCAGCTGTAAACAGCGGGGAGGCAGGGTGGGACTCTCCTAAGTCCCACATGGTAAGCTTGTAGCTTATAAAAGCTACATTTAAGTAATTAAAATTTTCAATTTTATTACGCTACAATAGGACTTAATGACATGTGGGACTTAATGCTGAATCCAAGCGCCCGGTGGCAGGATTACAGCTGAGACTGGAAGATATTTCATTTTTTTCTAAGATTTTGAATTAATATGTATAGGATAGTGCCAGAAATACCAGTCTGAGTCCCATTTACAGTGCCCCGATCCCGAAGACCGGGCCTGTAACGAGCCAAAAACCTAAGTAAAATGAGAGACAGTGATAAAACTGTCTAGATGTTTGATTGTAGGACGGAAGAGCAGGAGTGCTCACTTCGAGGTCTAAGGGTCCCTGAGGGCCCTTCACGTGTAAGTGACCAACCCAGTGATTGGGCATCTCATAAATTTTTTCCTTGAATATGAGATTAATGACAACTAAATAAGTCCTTAATAGAAATTACTTGATAACTAAAAAATAAAATGACCTTACCCGTAACATCTTGAAGGTAAAGGAATACCTAGATCCTGGGAGAGACTCCTGAAGACTTGGTTGTAGTGGATGTGCTGGCGGATGTGGATGTGCCCCCCCCCATATTGTTGTCGGTGTCCGACCGAGGTCTTTGAGGTAAAAATTTGTAAATGTGTTGTGAGCTTTTCAGTGACAGGCTTGCATGATTTGGTCCACCGATACCCCAACGTAAAAGGCCTTAGAGGCCGCGAAGGCCCGGGTGTCATGTGCTTTAACTTGGACCAAGTCCAAGGCTTGTTGGTCTGCTTGTTTGTAACAAAGTAGGATGGTTTGTTTCAACCAGGAAGAGAGAGTAGCGGGTCTGATGTCTGAGGTATGTCCTTTCTTGAAGGAGATAAAAAAGAGGGAACGAGACCCTCTCAGGTCTTTGGTTCGGTCCAGATAATACCTCAGGGCCTGTACCGGACACAGGGTCCTGTCTTCTTCAAATTGTCTATCTACCATGGTAGTCAAAGCAGGAATAGTCACCGGAGACACACTTTGAGAACCTTCTCTTGCTAGTTGGTTTTTGGCTATGAAATCAGAAGAGGGGAACAAGGCGACCTTTTCCCATTGGCCTAGATTAGATACTTTGTTTGCGACCCAGGCATGGATTTCGCTGCGGCGCTTGCCGGAGGCCAAAGCTAACAAGAAAGCAGTTTTGAGAGTAAGTTGTTTGAGGTCTGTGTCTTTCATGGGCTCAAATGGTGCTTTTGTGAGCTCGTTGAGGACAACAGAAAGGTTCCACTTGGGTAAGTTTCTGGAACTTTTGGGACGATCACTGTGAAAACTGGAGAGTAACCTATGAAGGTCTGCATTGTGTGCAATATGTTGGGCCGATGGGCCCAAAGTGTCAACGATTGCAGTCCTGTAACCATCAATGGTCGAGGGGCGCCTGTTTAGGTCTTGGTACAGGTACATGAAAAAATCTGAGATTTGCTTCACAGATGCAGTGGAGAAATCCACCGAATTTTCTCTGCACCATTTTTCAAAAAGGGCCCACTTTGACTTATAGATGGTCCTTGTTGATGACCGCTGAGGGGCAGCAATTCTCTCTGCCACCTCCACAGAGAAGCCTTGTTCTTGGAGTTGTCTGCTCCTAGACACCAGGCGTGGAGGTTCAGGTGTTGGGGGTTGTTGTGGAACACATACTTGTGGGACTGTTTGAGTAGGCTCGTTGACACTGGGAGTTGTAGTGGGATCTCTGTTGAGAGCTGCACTAGGTCCCAAAACCAGGGCATCCCTGGCCAGCCTGGGGCTATTACTATGATCAGGCAATGACATTGCCTGATCTTTTGGATCACCTTGTGAAGGAGAGCCGTAGGAGGGTACGCATAGGCTGTGAGGTTGGTCCAGTTTATGTTTAGAGCATCTATGTCCCAGGCCCTTGGGTCTGGGATAGGAGACACGTACAGTGGGAGCTTGTGGTTCAGGTGAGTGGCAAATAAGTCTACATGAGGTGTGAACCACTTCTGGCAGATCTGTTTGAACACCTGTGGGTGCAGAGACCATTCTGTTGACTGCACTTGGTTGGACCTGGACAGTAGGTCGGCCGTCACATTCAGGCACCCTGGAATGTGCCTGGCTTTCAAAATTATGTGGTAGTGATGGCACCAGGTCATGATCTTCCACAGGAGAGCGTACATCTCTGCTGAGTGTGTTCCTCCCTGTTTGTTGATGTAGGCTACCACTGTTGAGTTGTCCGTCACAACAAACACTGTTTGATTCTGGCACTGGTCCTTGAAGTCTCGAAGGGCCAGGGAGACCGCCTTCAATTCAAAGGACATTTATGTGTAGCCTTTTTTCCCGATCTGACCACAGACCCTTTGTAGAGTTTTGGTCTAAGTGAGCGCCCCAACCTTCGTTTGAGGCGTCGGTAAAGAGTTGGATACTGTGGTCTTTGGGATGAAGGTCTGCGCCTGTCATCACGTTTGAGGGATTTTGCCACCAGTCTAGGTGGGCTGCAATGGCTTCTGTCCAAGGAAGGAGGTTGTCCAGCGACTGAGGATATCTCCAGTGCTCCTTGAGATGAAACTGAAAGGGCCTCATGTGAAGGCGTCCCTCCGGGACCATTTTCTCCATTGAGGCTAGCAACCCAATTAGAAACATCAAACATCTTGCAGTCAAAACACGTTTTGACTTGAGTCGTAGGATCAAATCCTGAAGTTTGAGCCATCTCTCGTGAGTGGGTTTTACAAGGGCTGAATCTAGGTGGTATTCGTAGCCCACGAACGAAAACACCTGAGTAGGTTTCAGTTCTGATTTTTCCTGATTTATTATCCACCCCAAGGACTGGGTTAGGTTTACCACTGCCTGCGTGTTCACTTGGGCTTCCTCCTGAGACTGGGACCTGATCAGCCAGTCGTCCAGGTATTGGTGAATTCTGAGTCCTCTTGAGAGGGCCATTAGTTTCACTTCCTTTACAATCATTGTAAAGACCTGGGGGGGCTGTGGCCAGCCCGAACGGGAGGGAGGTGAAC
Organism: Sabellastarte sp. h YS-2021; assembly: GCA_964017235.1. NCBI lineage: Eukaryota > Metazoa > Annelida > Polychaeta > Sabellida > Sabellidae > Sabellastarte > Sabellastarte sp. h YS-2021. Next base: position 48,211,571 of record OZ024928.1, read on the forward strand.
TGGAACACCTGAGCCTTGTAACAAAACCTTAGGTATTTCCTTGAGGTTGGGTGGATGGGGATGTGTAGATAAGCGTCTGACAGATCTATCGATGATACCCATTCCCCTGGAATCAGGGAAGTCCGGATGGACTCTGGAGTTTCCATTTTGAACTTTTCTACGTGTAGAAAAGTGTTGAGCCTGCTTAGGTCTATGACTGGCCTCCACTTTTGGTGAGGCTTGGGTACTAGAAACAGGTGACTGTAAAACCCGAGAGATTTTACATTTTCCACCCTTTCGATAGCGTTCTTTGACAGGAGAGACTGGATACAAGTGGCCAAGGCTTGGTCTTTTTGTTGGGCCTTGTACTCTGACAGAATCAGAGGAAATCTGATCAAGTTTGGCTTTGAACAGAATGGCAGAACGTAGCCATTGGTGATAATGTTTAACACGTTTTGAAAACATTTGTTTGTTAGCCAGTCTCTCCTGAAAGAACGGAGGCGACCTCCTACTGGTGGACTGAGTGAGGCTTTGGAGGAGTCATTGGGAAGGGGGGTTTCCATGCCCCCTTCCTCTATTGTGGGGTCGAAAACGACCCCTGGAGCCTCTGAAGTTGGGTTTTCCTCTTCCCGAGGGAAAGGACTGGTTACTGCTTTGAGAGGTATTGCCCCCATAGAGGCGTTTCCTGTAGGAGCTTCTTTTCTTGTGGGGACCACGAAAGGGCTTATTCTGGTAGGGTGCGAAACCCTGAGAATCTTTTGAGGTGCCTTTTTTGAGAAGGAAGTCCTCACCTTCCTTCACGAGTTGAGACTCGAACAAGGAAGAGCCCCAAAAGGACGAGTTCCTAAATTCTTGACGTCTCGTTTCTCCTAACTGTGGATGTAATAGAGTCATCTCGGCTTCACGCCTGAGCAAGCCGGTATTTGCCATAGAGTATAGCTCCCTCTGGAGAATATGGGCTAGAGACTTGCTGAGACATGTGAGGGCCCTGTGTTGAACAAAAACTGTCTTGTTCCAAAAATCCATGTACTCAGCGACTTCCTCATATCCGCGCTTTGCTGCTTTCTCAGGATTGGCACCTTTCTGAATCTGAGATTTAATCTTCTTGACAGTTGATTTAATGCTATGTTGGCATTTTTCCAAGGAAGCATTGCAAGAAGAGGAGGTTTTGGCAAATGCAGCGGTGAAATTGAGGGTTGAGATATTTTGTCTAGCCTGGTGTTCCAGCTCCTTGAGGACTGGCAGGGGAACTTTGGCTACTGGGGCCCCAGGAGGTCTAGGAGTAATACAGATCTTAGCAAAGGCTGTATTCAACTCCTGAATTTTATCCTGAAATGTGGGCTGTCCCACCTTGTACCACTTAGAAGTGGACGGAGGAGGCTTGACATATTTGCCCTCAGATAAATTGGCAGCCTTAAAGTCATGTTGAAATTTGTCAAAGGCGTCCTTGATAACTGAGCTAAGGGGTAGAATAGAGGAAGGACCTCTAGGTCTGAGCTCTTGACGGCCTTTTTCATCATCTAAACCCAATACTGAGGTAGAAGACCTAGGCATAGATTCCCCGGGGTCAGGGAGATAGAGAATACGCCTGAAGGTGTCTACTTCCTCAGAGTACTGTGAGGGAATGTCAGACAGAGCTACTTCCCTATAATAAGGTGGGTCTGGATCATGTTGTGGGAGGTCTTGATCAGAAGCTGCTCCTGAGGGCTGAGCCCTAGAGGGCTTAGAAGACCTGTGTCTAGCTACAGCAGACTGATCTTCCTCTGAAGAAAAGGACACATATCTAGACCTTGATTTATGCTTGCTCTTGTCAGAGTGTTTCTTAGGTCTAGAAGAAGGGATCCGAGGTTGATCGGAATCCTCATGTGGTTGGTCCGAGGCAGAGCTCGGTTCAACTGGCTGCCTATGGCTTTGCTTTTTATGAGAGTACGAGACCTCTTCGGGATGACCCTCAGAGGGGGCAACGTACTGATCTGAGGAACCTTGGTTAAGTACTAGGCGAGGAGGGAGTGCTGGACCGTAGTCCACATCCATAGCCTCGCTCTGAATGTTAGTACTGGACCTTGGAGGGGGCAAATCCAGAGGGGCAGCATTGTTACTAGACGAGCCAGGTTTGGAAGCAGGAAGCGAGGATTCTACCTCGACTTTCTTTTGTGTAGCCAACTCCTCTCGGAGCGACTGAAACGCTTCCAAGCCTGGAAGGTACCCATTTGCTGCTGTAAGTGTATATTTAAGGAATCACCCAGGGATTTCTCTAGATTTTTCTGGATTTTATTTTGCAAAGCTGTACCTGGGGTGGGTGGAACAGACTTGACTGGGGTCTTTAAAGACAATGAACTGAAGGCGAGAGGTTGAGGACGGGGGGTCGAGGTAAACAGATTATCAGCAGCACTCTCGAGGTCTGCATTAGAACCAGTGAAGGAGTCCCCGTCGCCTTCACCCAAGAGATCTAGTTCATCATCTTTAGAGCTAGTTTCCGCTTTTTGCTTTTTTAGGTAACGTTTCCTATTTTGAATTTTCTTTAATTGTTCATCAGAAAAAGACGTACACACTTGACAGGGAGCTTCAAAGGTGACACAGGAGTCATCTCCCTTGCCAGCCTCCCTACAGGTAGGGCAGTAGTCGTGTAAGTCAAAGCTGAAGCAAAAGTGGCGGCATTTGAGGGCTCTCGGTTTGTCTTTATTTGCTTGATGAAGAGACATTTTATACGCAATAAAAAGATGTTATGAAAATGGGTGAACCGAGGAAAGCTCAAAACACGCGGAAGTAAGAAAAATACTTATGCTGTGACAATTAAAATTTTACAGAATGATCTATGATATATATTACAAGAAATATGCAAATATTAGCCTCCAACAATAAGTAAAGTCTGAGAAATAAATGAAAATGTCTGTATATTTACAAACTGCTACCAGTCAATCGTGGCCAACGAGAAAGTAGGGCGATTGGTCAGAAGTTATCACGTGACGACAACTACCAGTATATCCGGTGGCTAACAAGAACGATCTTTTTTTCAAAGATGTTGGCCCCGGGTGTGGCAACCCGAGAACAGCATTAAGTCCCACATGGTAAGCTATTGTAGCGTAATAAAAATTGGAGTTTAAAGTCACATTATAGTGTTCCTCTGCTGGCCAAATACATGTGTGCAAAGTTTAATAAAATATATGAAAGCACATTTGAGTTATCACACACACACAAGTTAAAATGTACAGTTGCCGGCATGACCTGCCTGAATCCAGTATATCCCAGACTTCAGGGACTTCAAGAAACTGAGAACATCACATGGGGTGCAGATGACTACAAATGCTCTCATAGATAATCGGATGGACCACTGTAATTCTTTGTTCAGGAGTCTCTCTGCATTGGATCTTGAAATTTGAATGTGTCCTGAAGAGTCTTGCCAGGATCTACGACAATACATAATTCCTTCAGGCAAGAGCTTGTATTGGTAGCTGATTGAAAAGTATTTTTCCAGAATAGTCCTTACTACCCAGGGTATCCAAAAGTTGTTTGAGTCTTACATGCTCCCAACTCTTCAGCAATCTTTAGATTTACCACTTGAAATAAAATTTATTAAATTTAGATCTATCTATCTGAAATGGGAAAAAGTGAAAAAAAACATTTGAAAGTACAGCATATGCAGCTAGGCATAATGAAGCCCAGTGAAAGTGAACCTTCCCATTTATTATTTTCTTATATTTGTTACCCAACACATATCCAAGACAGAAGAGATAAACATGCATTACAAATCTACCCCCTCCATTTCAATTGGAACACTCCAGGGAACAACACAGACACAAACTCACAATCATACCCATGGACACAGAAATCATCCCCGCACACAGAAGAAATTCTTTTCTCTGCTGAAGTTTGTATGGATGACATGGCATAAGGAGGGATTCTTTGTACAGATCAGCAATGCATAATTTTTTATGTAGCTATTACTTAATTATACAATGAGCAACAAGTCTGAAATTTTACTATGTTATAGCTGAAAGAAAAATAGATGAAAAAACATATTTAACAAAATGCTCTAAATGCAATACTTTTCAAGTTATTAGTGATTTACTGCACGAACTCATGAACTTTAATACACTAAAATTATTTTTAAAAATCATAAAAAATTAAGAAAGATCCAGGCCTGATACACAATTGAATCTACTTGTGGCCTAGTACATATATGCAAGATAAGAGAGAAATCCCTACAACAGTCAATGATAAAGTGCAGAAACTTTCACACTTTGGGTGGGTTTACCTCTCTTCTAATGGTTTCTGTGGATGAGACAGATCTACATGCCTCGAACAATTTATCATCATCAATGGATAAGGTATCTTTTAAAAGTAACAAGCATGTCTCTGGGCCTTGTACTTTTGGGGAAGTTGTTCATGTAGATGCCGCAGAGTGATGTCATAATGTTAGCTGACAAGTCAGCCAACAAAAATAGGTCACATGATCAACACAATTTTCTCCTGAGCCCATTATTGAGACTGCTTGTGGAAAACTTTCAAATATTGAGCAGGGTTATTAGGTTTAATTTTTTATGCAATTATAAACAGAATCACCCTACATCTTGAGCTATCACAGACTGTTATTGGGGAATTGTCATGGTCATCCAGCATTGGAAACCAAGTTCATCGACAATGATCCTTCCTAGGCTATATACATTTGTCAATTTCTGTCCATCTTAAAAACTGCCAGTAGATTCAGCAAAAATAGTCGTTAAATTAATCAAAGATCAAGCTTTTCTTTTAAACCCCAGCCCATAAAGTTTGGGATTAAAGTAATTTCACGTGCTGTAATTTCACGTAGAAGACGGCCCTCATCTGGGTTTATTATCTGTAATAGAACTATACACATTAAGATGTATAGAAGAGCATCACTGATAATGAGTAGGCTCTAGTTTCAGGCTCAAATCAAAAAAGGATCCAAGTAAAGAAGGAAAGATAATGTCACATAACAAAGAAAGACTCATTTGTTTGTTATACTATTTATTATTAAATATACAATTACATCACATTAACAGATCCCAATGTGAATGGGACAAAAATGTTATAAAGACTTCAACAGGGACTTTTCTCTAACAATATCTGCACATAAAACTCAATCGGCCATCTTATAATTGAAAATGTGCCTTTTTCAGGTGTAGAATTCTAAAATGATTGTCACTTCACCCAAGTTTGCAATCTTTGTAATGCATGTACAGAAATTAAGACATGATTCACAGGCATACACTGCTAACAGAATTATTTTCTTCAACAAACTGATGTATTTGTGTTTTTAAAGTTTTCGGTAATCTTTCTCTCTCTGTAGCATCAACAGTTTTAGTGTCAATGTAAAAAATTCAAGTTGGTGCCTGAACACTTTTTATTCAACTTTTTTTGTAACAAAACTACAAACAGATTTTTTTAAATGAAATAGAAAAGATTATCATGTGTAGGATTGTATAATACAAATATACAATCACATATTTGTTGAACACCAACTGAACACATTCTCCATTACAACCTTCTGCTCTGAATAAATATAAGTAGAATAAAATTACAGTTGTCACAATATATTTCTATGGAAAATTAATACAAGTTCTGTCAATCTTTACCTTATTTATTGACATCATCAAAAGCATGATATTGTAATATCAGCGCAAAGCATATGAAATCAAGATATGATAATTCTACCAGTAATTTCAAAATGGTAACATCATTGACACACAAAATTTTTGTGGAATATTGTACCCAATAAGTACACAGACACTCAAAAATATTTGCAAAAAAAAAAAAAAAAAAAAAAAAAAAAAAAAAAAAAAAAATTGTATGCAAATTTTCTTTGAGAAAATTTTAATCTTTAAATTCCTTTTCATAGAGTCAATGTTTAAACTGTTATAACACTGCGATACCATTTTAAAAATTTAAAGATGCTGTGATGGTAATTTTGCACAGATTTTTGTTCAAAAGTCTATTGCCTAATCTTTAAGTATTTTGGTATCCAAAGAAGTGAAAAGATCAGAACTTTGATATGATACTACAGTAGACTGTTTGAAACTAGAGTCTTCAATATTCACAGGCTTTGGACCTGCTGTGCCAAACATCCACTTAACATGGTAAAAATTGTGCTCTTTGATATTGGGACATTGAAATTGGTTCCACTTACATGTTTAACTTACAATAATTCTGCTTCTAAAGAGTTTATGGTAGATTATGAGAATGTAGTTTTTACGATTAATAATGCCCTCATCATATATGGCACAAAGGTCACACACCATTAATACAAAACATTCAAATGTTACAGCTTACATTCACTAGATTAGAGTTCAATGTGTATTAGCACTATAGTACATGTAAATATTAAATATACACTAGTATTATGTGGAAAGACAAGCTATAAAATATTATGACATATTCTTTATTATTTGTATGACTGACCCAAGCATGGCCACAGGAAAAAAATTACCCTGGAGCCACTGCACCTGCCGATATTTCCCATATACAATATGATGTCACAATTCCTTCAAGATATGCGATAGATATCTGAAGGGCCAGTTCAAACTGTGAGATACCAAGCCAAGAAGACTGTATATTGTGTGGTTTATTGCTGGATTAGATCTGGCATACAGGTACGTGTACCTTAATAATAAAAAAATTGGGTGGACAGGGTGTAAAGGTTTTGAAGAGGTTAAGAGAGATAAAACTTGTCCATCAATTATAAACTTCAAAATGTTTACATGGCACAAAATATCAAGTGGCACAGATGTCTGCAATAAAGTTAAGCTTTAACATAGAAAAATGTGGTCATCATTAATAATATATTACAGAATTTACCAAACTTTACAAGAATCTTAAGTATAGTGATAATTTAAATTATAAATTTAAAGAAGCAACGATTTATTTATGCTGCCAACAATTCTACCTATCTATCTGAAACAAGCAATCAGTGATGGCAATAATATGGCTTATATAGTAGAAAAAAAATCATAATTTTTAAGCACAAAGCTTCCACAGATCAAATAGGTGTATAAATTTCCATCACAATTGCAGTGGAATCAGGTTGAAATTAATAAAAAAACCCTTCATGTATCCAGCATGGAGAGTCCACAGAGGAGATTTGAGATCTATTGCAAAATTGGTTATGACAATTCCTTCAAATGTCAGAGCCATTCAACAAATCTTAAATACATAGCCGGAGATCAATATATATTGTGTGATTTACTGATGCTACTCTGTTCAATAACATCCTTAGTGTTACAGATAATGCATAACTCCAACTAAACGATTTTTACTTTGAGAAAATCTTATAAATACAAGGAAATAAAGTACCATGGTAAATACTAACCAGCCTACACTTTATATTTGTACAGTATAATAACTTCAATTTCCAGGTATTTTTCCCAAGAAGTCATTAATATTACAATACAATTAATCCATAAATTAATCCATAAATTAATACTGATGCCCCTTTCACATTACAGGCGGTATGTCCTGCGGGTTAAAAGTTTTACTCGACACCGGAACCACCTCCCAGATCGCCCCACTTCATCCGAGTTGTTCACACTATAGGCGGTGTAATTCGCGGTTCCAGGCATTTTGCGAAATGCCCCTGTCCTTCAACTACTGTTTGAGATTCGTATGCAACCTCGTGACACAGTAGCAAAATGTCCAATACCTTAATTCACCTTATGTCGCCGTGTTACACTGACAGACGACCGAATCACAACCTTATGTACATCGTGGACCACACCTTTGGTTACCGTAATAAGAAATTCACATGTGATTCAAAATCGTCTGCGCATGCCCACGGTACCAAATTCAGAGGTTGAAATTTCAAACATTTAAGAATTTCCGTATGACACGCAAGGTAATAGACGGTTCACCGCTGACTTGCAAGTTTGCAAACGACTTGAGGTGGCGATCCAAGGACAGTTCACCAAATGCGGCCTATCGTGGGGGGATACCATCTGTAGTTTGAAAGGGGTATTAGCTAAAGAAATGTAATATAATTTCACAATATCATATTCCCTCAAATTCCATTATTTTCCATTGTATGTTTATTTTATAATTTTTTTTCATAATTTCCATTTTATCAGAAAATGTGATAATTTATTTCAAATATTACAATCTGACTTTATTATTTTTTTTCAATGTAGATATTTATAAATACCCAACCGAATAAATATCAGATCTAAATCTATGGTAACAACACTGTAAGATGCAGTAACAGATATTTGAACTCAGTCTTACAAATCTCTCATTTTATGGGATCGATTTGAGGCCATCAATTTTTACATACCTACTGAACATTAAATAGAACACGTTTAAATAAGTATTATGGTCAAAACACTAGATTTTCTATTTACAAATAAGTGTACACCAACTGAGAGAGAATTTGTAAGCTTCAGTCCCCTAATACCTCAGGTTTTGGCCTCTCCGACACAATAAAAGGCCTTGCAATAAAAAAATCAATAAATCATACAATTTTTTTTTTTAACTACGAAAAATTAGGTTAAATCTAAGAAAAATTCTTCAACAATCATCATCCATTTTTTTTTTCTGTCGGAAACAAGTTATAAGAATATTGAACTATAACTCATCTAAGATGTAGGAATGCAATAATGCTGTTAAATATGTGAATATATTAAACTGTATTAGACTCATAGCTAATTATATGTAGTAGTATAGAGTAAGGAATCTAAAATTCGTCAGGAATCTAAATTTCGCCACCTCTAAAAATCTTGCGTAATTCTATGAAAAAAAAGATGTTTTGTCTTAAACTTGGTATGTTCCAGTTCAAAAAGCCTTAATTTACTTTACACTTAACAAATCTCACCTCAATTCCTTTATTTTATTAGTCTTTCCACATGTGGCGAATTTCAGATATGTGGCGAATTTTACATTTCTTACTCTACACAGTAGTAGCATGCCAAGTAACAAGTTATGCCATAGTTATGTTATGGCACATATAACTGTCACCTCTCTCACAGACCAAGGTATCCTCTTCTTATATAAAATGTCTACATGTGTATAAAGTCTGAAATTCTATACATAAGATATAGATTATTTACATGCATCCAAACTAACAATTACAGTGTTCAGTAGGTTAGAGTTACTCATATCTACACCAGACACAACCACCACTAACAGAAAAAAAAACGGAATAGATACTCACGGTATGTACAAAATAGGCTCCTGAAATCATTAATTTATTAAATGGTGACAGTTTAATGGTCCTCTCTCAATTGTCTTAAAACAGATTCTGTACAGTAACCTTACACTAATGAATAATTTTTATACACTCCTGTGTTATTTGCATTCAAACACTCTTTTCTTTCAATACCTTGTCGTTGCATTTGGTTTGACAGTCAGCCTTTGAAACGGACTATTTTTTTGGCATGCTTTGATGAAATTACTGGTGAAATGCCATGGAAATCTCTCTTGCACTTTCATCTGCCTTCTATGCAATCTTAATACTTTACTCAACACACTGTTATCATGGAAGTCAGTATCTTTTCATGTATACATAAACCAAAAACAAAAACACCATCTGCAAAAACGACGTGGTCCCATTTGCTCCACAGTTACACATGTGGGGAAAAAGTCATATTCTGTTGGTCATTCTTTAAACTCTTGTGAAACAGTTCATCTACATTTGTAATTGTTTATGATTGATTGTTTTGTTAAACAATTTGTCATATCACTAGATACTGTTCTGTTACAAAGTCATAACCTGTACGTTGACAAAACAAAAAACAAAACTTGACCACACATAAAACCTCTTAAATTACATTAATTAAATTTCTTGAGACGGCCTCTTTTAATCATCCAATAGAAACATTGACCATAATAATACAAACCACTCCAAAATGCATCAAGTACAGCCCATTATGAACAGACAAATACACCAAACTCAGTTTTTAATATAAACAAAATATACACAATCTCTAATCTCAGTTTTTAAATAAATACACAGGACCAATTTGTCTTCCCAGCTGACTTTCACATTTTCTCCTTCCATCAATGAACAATAAGTTTCGAACAAAGCAGCCACATACATGTTTGCTTTAAATAATGCAAATAACCAAAGACAATCTCAAATCTCAACTTTACACAATAGCTTCATTGAATTCTTCCCATATTATTCTCTCTTTGTGTTTTACTGTTGCACAGCCCCCTTGCCTTGGCAGAGGTTGAAGAGTAACATCAACATGTCATCTGTCAGGACCAGTGGAGACTCTGTACCCACACTACCCACTTCCTGTTGCTGCTTTTGTGGGATGTTCACTCGCTCCCCATGCTTTCCACCATTGCTGGCTGCCAACAGCCTTTTGTTTCCTCCACCGATGATCCGCTTGATGCTCACCTGTCATGGTTGTGGGAAGAGAGAAGGATAGACATTTTCACAGTCATTTTATTATGTAGTATCATGTATTACGGTGACATTGAACGAGACCAACAAATCTTTTGGAATATACCGTATCCGCTCTCTGAAGCACCCATGGGCAATGTGACCTCATATTTGCAAAAGTTGGGGATGGGGGTTTACGACAACAAAAAATCAGCCAGGAGGTTAAAAAATAATCTGAATTTGGGGGAACCACGTTTTAGCACACGCCAATTGGAAGTAAACTAGGTGGTTGGTAAACAATTAGAAATTTTTTAGCGATTAGATAAGATCGTGGAGGGGCGCTTCGAAAAGCATGGGTGATACAGAGGGTGGCACCAGTAGTACTCTGTGTGTAAGTGGAAACAACCCTGAAATAAAGTGATAGACACTTAAGTATTGAAATCTTCAGAAGTTTTCAATTATCTATTGAATATATCAATATATCAATATAATGGTCCCTTCCCAACCTAAACTATCACCTTCTTTAGACTAGACCTTGTACAACATCCTTTCATTCAAAATTGTCTGGCTGAATGAAAGTTCTAGAGGAGACCAGAGATAAAAGTGACTAAATAAAACTAGTGCTGCCATCTGTGGATTGTAAGGAAAAATTGTGGTTATGTACACATGAATGATTTCTGTTCCACCTGTGATTTCTTATTCAGTGCTTAAAAACATGCAGAAATTGAGACTTGTAGCAAGTCTAAGTTTAGACCAATGTGCTAATACCAGAGTCTAATACAGGTCTACTGGATGACACTTTCTCACTTTGTTTTTTTTATGAAATGCAGACCAGTTTATCAGCCTTTGGAAAAATAAAATCCTCTGTGCCATTAAGGACAGAAGATGTTATATAAAATAGGTCTGAATGGGATTCAAATTGTAAAAATTTTTACTGATTCTTATTTCAAAGGTTTATTATTATATAATAAGCTTGTCACCAAAATCCCTTGTGAGATATATCCTTTCTATCAAATATAAACAGAAAGTCTCAGGAAATAACACAAAGTAAGAAGTTGTATCAACTTTTGTATCGGGGTAGATTAGAGCAACCTAATGTAGTTACAAAAATCACCACTAGGTGAAGATTTTCTCATAAGTTAAGTAAATAGTAGGGAGCTTCTTCACTGGGGTATTTTAGATACTGTAGCAAATTTCAAACTGTTAACTCTGAAGATTACCCAGTAATATTTTCAGGCAGTTTTTTTTTAAACGTCAGTTGGAAATAGAGACTGAAACATTCCACATCTATACAAAGGGATTTAAATGTATATGAACTGATCTTCCTGTCTATTTACCTGTGAACGTAAGTCAGTTGGATTAGGCGAGGCCGTGTTGTCCAGACTTACTGGACTTGGTGGTGCAGTCTTGGCATTTCCTGAACTGGACTCTTGACCACTGGTAGAGTTGGCTGGACTAGGGACCCTGGAACTGGTGTTATTGGTGGGTGTGGAGGGTGGGGTGTAACTCAGGGGGCCAGTCAGTAACCCCCTTAATGTATTGTTACCCTGAACTGCTGATGTTTTCTGTAATACAACAACAGAGAATTCAGGTAGACTATTACTTCATCTTATTGTATGTTTTAACAGATTTAAATCAAAGATTAAACTAAAATAAGTAAAATACATATAAATCAACACAAACATAAATGAGACGACTAAATAAGGTTTGTCTCCCTGAATCCCAACTGTACTGTAATTTTATGCTCACCTGTCATCTGCTGTAAAAAATCATGACAAAAGTTAAAATAAAGTTGATCTGCACTGTGAGTTTATATAAAATTGGGGCTAATTTACAAAGATAGATTAAACTGAGCCAAAAACAGATTTATCTTTTCAGACAATGATTAAGCTAATTTTTGGTTTAAATCAGTCTTCATAAAGATGAACTAATTTTTTTTTTTTTTCCGATCAAGTAGAGAAGATTCAATTTTATTTTATCCAAAATTTTAACCACATCTTGGGTAGATCAACGTTCATAAAAAAGTTGAACCAAAAGTTAGCTGCACTTTTTCATGAATACAAACTTAATCCTGATCAAATTTTTAGCTCAAACTTGAGATAATTTATGGATAAATTTGAGCTTGATCCCTAGTTTTTTTAATATACACGCAGGCATTAGATTATACACCCTAGTGATACTTCAGAAACTTGTGGTATTTTCATATATATGAACCACCCTTTGTCACCTCCACCAGGAGATTATGTTTGTGGGTGTGTTCGTCTGTGTTTGTGATTACTCCAAAAGTAGTAAATAGGTCTCTATAAAAATTTTTATATGAGTAGGGAGAGGAGCCGAGAGGAGATCGGTGCTCCAAGAATGCTTTTTCATTTTTCTCTTTGATATCAAGACTAACCTGTGCTTTGTTGTTGTACTTCATGATGTCATAACCACTACTGTCGTCATGGCCCGTCAGCAATAAATTCTTGAGGACGCTGCTGCCTTTGAAGTCTGTAATAAGATGATGTAACAATCATACTAAAATGACAAGATTAAACCAATTTTACAGTGGAAAGAGACACTAAAGGAAAGGGTAACATTTATTACAGTTCTTTATATTGCATTTTTCGCTAATCAAGAGTTTTATTCGCTGTATCAAAATGTTTATTATTCACTGCGTCATGGATTTGTTCCACATCAAGGTAATTCAGACAGGTATGCATTACTTCATATTCATGAGGCCCTTTATTATACATATAAACAGGCGTCTTTTACGTCAGTATGACCTCAATCACAGAAATGGTTTAATGCCAATAGTTTTAATTTTTCCTTTTATATATTCTTGCTATATACAGGTGTCAAAATATAATGAATTTTACAATATAAAGAATGATATGAAATAATACTTTCCCACATAAACTATGTTTTTTACTTTTTGTTGACTTTTTGAGCACGCATCTTGTTAAAATATACAGAAACTAGAGGATCGCTCGCAAAAAAAAAGATAATGTTTTTGCATAGCAAAAACAAAGCGTCCCGAAAAGGATATAAAGGTGAGTGCTAAAGTATTAAGAAAATGCTTCGTTTCTAGCCTTATACTGTTGTGGCAACCAAAGTCAGCGCAGTCTGCTCTATCTAGCACAGTTTTCAAGATATAAACATTTTTGTGTTTTGCAAAAAATAAAAAAATTAAAAATGTCCGCTATATTTGGCGAGACAAAAATATTTTGAAAATTGGCATGGCTACTCTGCAGAGATACCCAGCAGGTCCAAAATTTTGTTGAGTTCACTCCATATAGCACGGTTTTCGAGATATAAGCATTTTTGTGTTTTGCAAAAACTTTGAAAATTCAAAATGGCCACCATTTTTGGGGAGACTAAAATTTTTGTCAAGACCACTGCCGTGGTGTGTATCTCCCGCCGAGCATTAAAGCAGAAGAAATAGCTTTTCCGAGATATTCACAATTTTTCATTTTCGTGTGTGAAAGGTCTTCCAAAAGTAGGTGAATGAGTTATTTGAGAAAAATTGGCTATCTGCAATACTATTAAGAGATAATTCACATTTACTCATTTTGAGTAGGTGAGTAATTAGCTATGGGTCTGAAACTTCACCAAGTGAAAGCTCTCCCAAAAGTAGGTGAATGAGTTATTTGAGAAAAATTGGCTATCTGCAATACTTTTAGAGATAATTCGCATTTACTCATTTTGAGTAGGTGAGTAATTAGCTATGGGTCTGAAACTTCACCATGTGAAAGCTCTCCCACAAGTAGATGAATGAGTATTTGATAAAAATTGGGTATCCGCAATACTTTTACAGATAATTAGCATTTACTCATTTTGAGTAGGTGAATAAATAGCTATGGGTCTGAAACTTCACAGAGTGAAAGCTCTCCCAAAAGTAGGTGAATGAGTTATTTGAGAAAAATTGGCTATCTGCAATACTTTTAGAGATAATTCACATTTACTCATTTTGAGTAGGTGAATAATTAGCTATGGGTCTGAAACTTCACCAAGTGAAAGCTCTGCCAAAAGTAGGTGAATGAGTTATTTGAGAAAAATTGGCTATCTGCAATACTTTTAGAGATAATTCGCATTTACTCATTTTGAGTAGGTGAGTAATTGGCTATGGGTCTAAAACTTCACCAAGTGAAAGCTCTCCCAAAAGTAGGTGAATGAGTTATTTGAGAAAAATTGGCTATCTGCAATACTTTTAGAGATAATTCGCATTTACTCATTTTGAGTAGACGAGTAATTAGCTATGGGTCTGAAACTTCACCAAGTGAAAGCTCTCCCAAAAGTAGGTGAATGATTAATTTGAGAAAAACTGGCTATCTGCAATACTTTTAGAGATAATTCGCATTTACTCATTTTGAGTAGGTGAGTAATTAGCTATGGGTCTGAAACTTCACCAAGTGAAAGCTCTCCCAAAAGTAGGTGAATGAGTTATTTGAGAAAAATTGGCTATCTGCAATACTTTTAGAGATAATTCACATTTACTCATTTTCAGTAGGTGAGTAATTAGCTATGGGTCTGAAACTTCACCAAGTGAAAGCTCTGCCAAAAGTAGGTGAATGAGTTATTTGAGAAAAATTGGCTATCTGCAATACTTTTAGAGATAATTCGCATTTACTCATTTTGAGTAGGTGAGTAATTAGCTATGGGTCTGAAACTTCACCAAGTGAAAGCTCTGCCAAAAGTAGGTGAATGAGTTATTTGAGAAAAATTGGCTATCTGCAATACTTTTAGAGATAATTCGCATTTACTCATTTTGAGTAGGTGAGTAATTAGCTATGGGTCTGAAACTTCACAGAGTGAAAGCTCTCCCAAAAGTAGGTGAATGAGTTATTTGAGAAAAATTGGCTATCTGCAATACTTTTAGAGATAATTCGCATTTACTCATTTTGAGTAGGTGAGTAATTAGCTATGGGTCTGAAACTTCACCAAGTGAAAGCTCTCCCAAAAGTAGGTGAATGATTAATTTGACAAAAATTGGCTATCTGCAATACTTTTAGAGATAATTCGCATTTACTCATTTTGAGTAGGTGAGTAATTAGCTATGGGTCTGAAACTTCACCATGTGAAAGCTCTCCCATAAGTAGATGAATGAGTTATTTGATAAAAATTGGGTATCCGCAATACTTTTACAGATAATTAGCATTTACTCATTTTGAGTAGGTAAATAATTAGCTATGGGTCTGAAACTTCACCATGTGAAAGTTCTCCCAAAAGTAGGTGAATGAGTTATTTGAGAAAAATTGGCTATCTGCAATACTTTTAGAGATAATTCGCATTTACTCATTTTGAGTAGGTGAGTAATTGGCTATGGGTCTGAAACTTCACCATGTGAAAGCTCTTCCAAAAGTAGGTGAATGAGTTATTTGAGAAAAATTGGCCATCTGCAATACTTTTAGAGGTAATTCGCATTTACTCTTTTTGAGTAGGTGAGCAATTAGCTATGGGTCTGAAACTTCACCAAGTGAAAGCTCTTTGGGATAGCTGCTCTGCAGAGATACCCTGAAGATAAAAAAATTCGTCGAAATCGCTCTATGTAGCACGGTTTTCGAAATATTAGCATTTTTGTGTTTTGCAATTTTTGCGCAAAAATTCGAAAATTCAAAATGGCCGCCATTTTTGGCAAGATAAAATTTTTTTGAAAATTGGCATGGCTACTCTGCAGAGATACCCAGTGGGTCAAAAATTTCGTCGAAATCGCTCTATCTAGCACGGTTTTCGAGATATAAGCATTTTTGTATTTTGAAATTTTGCGAAAATTTCGAAAATTCAAAATGGCCGCCATTTTTTGCGAGAAATTTTTTGTTTGAAAATTGGCATGGCTACTCTGCAGAGATACCCTGCGGGTCAAAAATTTCGTCAAAATCGCTCTATGTAGCAGGGTTTTTGAGATATAAGCATTTTTGTGTTTTGCAATTTTTGCGCAAAAATTCGAAAATTCAAAATGGCCGCCATTTTTGGCGAGACAAAATTTTTTTGAAAATTGGCATGGCTACTCTGCAGATATACCCTGTGGGTCAAAAATTTCGTCGAAATCGCTCTATCTAGCAGGGTTTTCGAGATATAAGCATTTTTATGTTTTGCAATTTTTGCGAAAAATTCGAAAATTCAAAATGGCCGCCATTTTTGGCGAGACAAAAATTTTTTCAAAATTGGGATAACTACTCTGCAGAGATACCCTGCGGGTCAAAAATTTCGTCGAAATCGCTCTATCTAGCACGGTTTTCGAGATATAAGCATTTTTGTGTTTTGCAATTTTGCGAAAAATTCGAAAATTCAAAATGGCCGCCATTTTTTGCGAGAAATTTTTTGTTTGAAAATTGGCATGGCTACTCTGCAGAGATACCCTCCGGGTCAAAAATTTTGTCGAAATCGCTCTATCTAGCACGGTTTTCGAGAAATAAGCATTTTTGTGTTTTGCAATTTTTGCGAAAATTTCGAAAATTCAAAATGGCCGCCATTTTTGGCAAGACAAAATTTTTTTGAAAATTGGCATGGCTACTCTGCAGAGATACCCAGTGGGTCAAAAATTTCGTCGAAATCGCTCTATCTAGCACGGTTTTCGAGATATAAGCATTTTTGTGTTTTGCAATTTTTGCGAAAATTTCGAAAATTCAAAATGGCCGCCATTTTTGGCAAGACAAAATTTTTTTGAAAATTGGCATGGCTACTCTGCAGAGATACCCAGTGGGTCAAAAATTTCGTCGAAATCGCTCTATCTAGCACGGTTTTCGAGATATAAGCATTTTTGTGTTTTGCAATTTTGCGAAAAATTCGAAAATTCAAAATGGCCGCCATTTTTTGCAATTTTGTTTGAAAATTGGCATGGCTACTCTGCAGAGATACCCTGCGGGTCAAAAATTTTGTCGAAATCGCTCTATCTAGCACGGTTTTCGAGATATAAGCATTTTTGTGTTTTGCAATTTTTGCGAAAATTTCGAAAATTCAAAATGGCCGCCATTTTTGGCAAGATAAAATTTATTTGAAAATTGGCATGGCTACTCTGCAGAGATACCCAGTGGGTCAAAAATTTCGTCGAAATCGCTCTATCTAGCACGGTTTTCGAGATATAAGCATTTTTGTGTTTTGCAATTTTGCGAAAAATTCGAAAATTCAAAATGGCCGCCATTTTTTGCGAGAAATTTTTTGTTTGAAAATTGGCATGGCTACTCTGCAGAGATACCCTGCGGGTCAAAAATTTTGTCGAAATCGCTCTATCTAGCACGGTTTTCGAGATATAAGCATTTTTGTGTTTTGCAATTTTTGCGAAAATTTCGAAAATTCAAAATGGCCGCCATTTTTGGTGAGACAAAATTTTTTTGAAAATTGGGAAAAGTACTCTGCAGAGATATCCTGTGGGTCAAAAATTTTGCTCTATCTAGCACGGTTTTTGAGATATAAGCATTTTTGTGTTTTGCAATTTTTGCGCAAAAATTCGAAAATTCAAAATGGCCGCCATTTTTGGCGAGACAAAATTTTTTTGAAAATTGGCATGGCTACTCTGCAGATATACCCTGTGGGTCAAAAATTTCGTCGAAATCGCTCTATCTAGCAGGGTTTTCGAGATATAAGCATTTTTATGTTTTGCAATTTTTGCGAAAAATTCGAAAATTCAAAATGGCCGCCATTTTTGGCGAGACAAAAATTTTTTCAAAATTGGGATAACTACTCTGCAGAGATACCCTGCGGGTCAAAAATTTCGTCGAAATCGCTCTATCTAGCACGGTTTTCGAGATATAAGCATTTTTGTGTTTTGCAATTTTGCGAAAAATTCGAAAATTCAAAATGGCCGCCATTTTTTGCGAGAAATTTTTTGTTTGAAAATTGGCATGGCTACTCTGCAGAGATACCCTGTGGGTCAAAAATTTTGTCGAAATCGCTCTATCTAGCACGGTTTTCGAGAAATAAGCATTTTTGTGTTTTGCAATTTTTGCGAAAATTTCGAAAATTCAAAATGGCCGCCATTTTTGGCAAGACAAAATTTTTTTGAAAATTGGCATGGCTACTCTGCAGAGATACCCAGTGGGTCAAAAATTTCGTCGAAATCGCTCTATCTAGCACGGTTTTCGAGATATAAGCATTTTTGTGTTTTGCAATTTTGCGAAAAATTCGAAAATTCAAAATGGCCGCCATTTTTTGCGAGAAATATTTTGTTTGAAAATTGGCATGGCTACTCTGCAGAGATACCCTCCGGGTCAAAAATTTTGTCGAAATCGCTCTATCTAGCACGGTTTTCGAGATATAAGCATTTTTGTGTTTTGCAATTTTTGCGAAAATTTCGAAAATTCAAAATGGCCGCCATTTTTGGCAAGATAAAATTTTTTTGAAAATTGGCATGGCTACTCTGCAGAGATACCCAGTGGGTCAAAAATTTCGTCGAAATCGCTCTATCTAGCACAGTTTTCGAGATATAAGCATTTTTGTGTTTTGCAATTTTGCGAAAAATTCGAAAATTCAAAATGGCCGCCATTTTTTGCGAGAAATTTTTTGTTTGAAAATTGGCATGGCTACTCTGCAGAGATACCCTGCGGGTCAAAAATTTTGTCGAAATCGCTCTATCTAGCACGGTTTTCGAGATATAAGCATTTTTGTGTTTTGCAATTTTTGCGAAAATTTCGAAAATTCAAAATGGCCGCCATTTTTGGTGAGACAAAATTTTTTTGAAAATTGGGAAAAGTACTCTGCAGAGATATCCTGTGGGTCAAAAATTTTGCTCTATCTAGCACGGTTTTTGAGATATAAGCATTTTTATGTTTTGCAATTTTTGCGAAAATTTCGAAAATTCAAAATGGCCGCCATTTTGGGCGAGACAAAAATTTTTTGAAAATTGGGAAAACTACTCCGCAGAGATGCCCTGCGGATCAAAAATTTCGTCGAAATCGCTCTATCTAGCACGGTTTTCGAGATATAAGCATTTTTGTGTTTTCCTTATTTGGAAAATTCGTAATGATTAATTAATCATTAATTACTCGGCCATTTCTTGACCAATCAATGCCAAAATCTAATGATTTCCAGATTTTAATAGAATGAATGTATTTGCCAAGTTTCAGGTGAATTGATAAAATTCCTTTCAAGTTATCATCCGGACAAGCTTCCCCATCGAAAAAAGACATTTTTGGTCATGTGACCTCTCTGATTGGTTGAAATGTCACTGCAGCATATTCAAAAATATTCCCCAAGGCTACTGCCTAAACCTGCCAAATTTGAAAAGAATCCACCTAACGGTTACAGAGTTATAAGGAAAACAAAATGCGGAGCCGGCGGAGCCGCCGGAGCCGGCGGAGCTGGAAGCTCTCCCATACACAAACAAGCGTCCCTTGCGGGACGCTTAACTATGCACTATACTAATTGCAAGTATTATATGGTCCTTCCTGAAAGAGACTTTGTTAGACTTGGTTTTATTTCTGACAGAGAATTAACTATACGAAAGTAATTCAACTCTGTTGTGTTTTTGTTATTTTTATATCAACAAGAAACTAATGCTGTCCTAATATACCATGTTACATCTTACAAGTCAATAAGTAAAGAAAAAAAAACAAACAAAACAAACCAAGTACAAATGAGAGAACCAAATACTCTAATAAAACTAATACACTGTTGTGTTTTCATAAAAAAACACAGGTGAAAAAAAACTTACTACTAATCTTTATGTCAAATTGGTCTACTTGATATTTATGTTTTCTCAAATTTCCATATTTTCCAAGATAATTGACATTTTATTTAAAAACTAGAAATAGGACGAAAATTTCGACGAAATCGCTCTATCTCGCACGGTTAAGGAGATAGAAGCAAATTTGTGTTTTGCCATTTTTGGCAAAAATTCGAAAATTCAAAATGGCCGCCATTTTTGGGGAAGGGAAAATTTTTTGAAAATTGCAGAGTACATTCCTTAGATACCCTGTGGGTTGAAAATTTTGACGAAATCGCTCTATCTCGCACGGTTAAGGAGATAGAAGCAAATTCGTGTTTTGCCATTTTTGGCAAAAATTTGAAAATTCAAAATGGCCGCCATTTTTGGGGAGGGGAAAATTTTTGGAAATTGGAAAAAGTACATTCCTTAGATACCCTGTGGGTCGAAAATTTCGACGAAATCGCTCTATCTCGCACGGTTTAGGAGATATGAGCACATTTGCCTTTTTCAGTATTCAAAATAGCCAATTACTCATTTATTTAATTAATTACTCACTCATCTATGAAGCAATTCCCCCCAAAAGCAATCCCATACAAGCTATTAACCCAATGAACCTCCATAGCAAATTTCAGAAAGCTAGGCTTAATAGCATTCCTTAAAATGTCTGGAAACCAAAGAGCTACTCAAAAGTAGCAAAGTAGCTATTACTCAGTTAGCTATAGAGCTATCATCACCAAAAGCAATCCCATACAAGCTATTAACCCAATAAACCTGCATGCCAAATTTGGTAAAGATAGGATAAGAACTGTTGCCTAAAATGTCTGGAAACCAAGTGGGACGCTGGACGGCGGAAAAAGCAAAAATAATATGTCCACCCCCCCAGTGGGGTGGAAATAATAAGAACTATCAGAGAACACAGACCTCTGCCAAAGCATGAAATAATAGATAGATGGGAAGATACGGTTTATTATTATTACTATTTTATTTTTATATCAAGGCAGTGATCCAGGCGACTCTTAAAATTTAAATGGATCTAAGTTGGAGCAAGTCCCATATTCTGACTTTTCTTCATGAAGTTTCAACCTGTCGTATTTGCCCAATTCTGCTAACAAACAGACAAATGAACGGTCATAAAAACTAGACCTATCACATCGGAGAACCGATGCAAATTGTATCCACCAGAAGAAAACTCACCAAAGCCATTCTAACATCGCTTAACCTTACTTTAAAATTTTGAAGCTCCATTCTTTCAGTTACATGTATGCCTGTCACATTCCCTATCATTCTTGTGTTATTTTTAATAAAAGTTAAAGAAACTGGCATACTGACATCCTCAATGGTAATTCTAATGTGTATGTCTTGTTTAGTCATCTTAAATAATAAGCTGGAATATATGGTATTATAATAGAAGAGTATATGTTTGCCATTTGAAAACTATTTTTATCTCCCCCCCCCCCCCCCCCAACCAAAACTGAATTCTATTTTCTCATTGACAGAATTGATTTAAACATTATGTTCTTGAGTAACCCTAACCATGATTTTTGACACAGTCCCTAGTTTAATAATCCACCTAAGTTTGGGTTGTTGTTTTCAATATATTCCAAGCTCAGTATCTCCCTCTGTTAGATTCATATTGTATACCACCCCAATCAGTCATTAATTATATCAAGTACTAAACACAGGGTCTGTGAATACTAAAAGCACTTTAATGCTGACACTCTTTCATACAAGCTTGAACTTTAATCAAGGGCACCTCTGTGTATCAGATATTCCAAATAAATGTAAAATTGTGTGAAATATCTATTTGGTCATTTTTTTTAGGAGTGTCTCTAAGTTTCTTTGCTTGAATGAAATACTAGACTCTAATCAATATACCAGAATATATCCACTCTGTAAATGCTACATATTTTACTAGCATTCCTAGTTTTTCTTTCTTCTAATAGTCTGGTAAAATCTTCCTTTTTTTTCTTTTTTTTTGGGGTATATTTCGCCTTTTTTTCTACATTTCAAATCCAATGCACTGTAAATATGTGTTTTTGCACTTACATTGAATTTTCTTTTTTTTGTTCTTACTTTTCTCATCAAATTATTTTATTTTTTTATTTTTTATTTTGCTTTTGTCCCATGATAATACCTTGCATAATATCTTTCTATTTTTCTTTATATCAAGTGCAGATAAATGTATCTTGTTTTCGATCTTTTGTCACTCTTAGTAGGATGCATAAAAGCACAAAGAGTTTTTTTGGAAATTGCTATAGGCAGAGTTGTGGGAGCCTTCCTGTTTCAGACTTGTGTAAATGTTGGAAAGATTTAACCAGTGTTCCATTTCAATTGTGAATCCTAGTAATGAAATATCTCTGTTGTCAGCAAACTGTCGGGGCTTGAATAATAAGAAAAAACGATATGACGTTCTAACTTACGTTAAAGAAATGAAAATTAATATAGCATGTCTCCAAGACACTCACTTAGTAGAGTCAATGGAAAATGTTCTCAAAAATTATTGGGATGGGAAAGTTTTTCTCAATTGTCGTCGTAGTAATGCTAGAGGTGTAGCAATATTATTAAGTAATAATTTTGAATACAAAGTGATTAAAACAGAAAAAGACACTGAAGGTAATTTATTGGTCATGGATCTTGCGATCGAAGATACAAAATTTCGAATCATAAATGTCTATGGCCCAAATATGGATGATGTTGACTTTTATCATAATGTTAAATACAAAATACATGAAAATGAACAGGACCATTTGCTGTTATTCGGTGATCTTAACTTGACCCTGAATCCTAATTTAGACAGTCATAATTATTCAAACTTAAACAATCCTAGAGCAAGGTCAAGCATGATCAATATTATTGAAGAGTATGGACTGATTGATCTTTATAGATATTTGAACCCCAACAAAACAAGATACACTTGGCGTCGCCGTAACCCTCTAAAGCAGGCTCGATTAGATTACATCCTGATGTCTGATACTACGGTTGACTTTGTTGATGTTATGGATATTAAACCCAGTTATAAATCAGATCATTCCTCTTTATATCTAAGACTTAACTTAACAAAATTTAATAATGGAAAAGGGATATGGAAATTTAACACAAGATACTTAAGTGATCCTGAGTATCTTCTTAAAATAAATGATGCAATCAGGGACGAATATATTAAGTATGCAGTCCCAGTCTATAATGTAACATACATAACTGTAGATGCTTTTCCTGAAATAGCTCTTACTATTAACAGTGAAAAGTTTCTGGAGGCAATGCTATTAAGATTAAGGGGTGAAACAATTAAATATGCAAGTAAAGCTAAAAGAAAAGAATGCAATAAAGAAAACCTTTTAATATCTGAAATAGAAGTGTTAGAGTCTAACCCTGTTGATATCCAATCTCCTGTCCTAGAAATGAAAAAGACAGAATTGGAGGAAATTAGAAGCGAAAGGCTAAAAGGTCAATGGGTTCGATCACATACTCAGTGGAATATTGAAGGTGAAAAGCCGACTAAATATTTTTGCTCCTTAGAAACAAAAAATTACTTAAGCAAAACTATTAAACGTCTAAAACAGTCTAATGGTAGTTTTTTAACTAATCAAAAAGAAATTTTAGATTCAATTGCTCATTATTACCAGACTCTCTTCAAATCAAAAGATCAAAATTTATCAGAATATTGTCTTTCGGATATGTTAGGACAATACTCAATTAACAAATTAGATATAAACGAAGCAAGCACATTAGAAGGAGCTTTGACTGAAATTGAATTAGGAAAGGCACTAAAGAATATGAAACATAACAAAACCCCTGGTATAGATGGTTTTCCATCTGAATTTTATAAGGTATTCTGGAAACGTTTGGAATTTTGTGTCTTAAATGCATTAAATGATAGCCTTGCCAGAGGAAGACTACCTTTGTCACTGCGCCAGTGTGTTATAACATGTTTACCCAAGAAGGGGAAAGACCGTGATATGATTAAAAATTGGCGCCCACTGTCAATGCTGTCAGTCTTGTATAAACTGGCTTCAGCTGCAATAGCCAATAGACTAAAACCATATCTTGATCATCTCATCTCTAAAACTCAAAATGGATTCGTTCCAGGAAGATACATTGGTGAGTGTACTCGGCTTATATATGATACAATGAGTTTTGCTGAAAAAAATAACGTTCTTGGAATGTTAATCCTTATCGACTTTGAAAAAGCATTTGACTCTGTTTCATGGACCTTTATCTACCAAACCTTAGAATTTCTGGGATTTGGTGAATCATTTATTAATTGGATAAAATTATTTAACACAGATGTCAAAGCTACCATAATTCAATGTGGCTTCTTGTCAAAATTTATTGATATTGAGAGGGGCTGCCGTCAAGGTGACCCCATTTCATCATATTTATTTATTCTTGCTGCCCAAATCCTCACAATACTTTTCTTAAATAATCCAAATATTAAGGGTATTTTTTGTGGAAGTACCGAGATCAAGCTCAGTCAGTTTGCTGATGACACAACATTAATATTAGATGGAACACCTCAATCACTGCAGGCCGCTTTTAATGTCTTAGAAATCTTTGGGTCAGTCTCAGGTCTTCGAGTTAACACTGAAAAAACCCAAGTAGTGTGGATTGGGAAGAAGAAACTCTGCAATGAAAAACTGTTAAAATTAAATCTTAAGTGGGACACTACTCATTTTAATATGTTGGGGTTATCTTTTTCTGTGGATTTGCTTGAATGTACTGAAATTAATTTTTCTAATCAAATAGTAGAAATTCAAAAAATTATAAATAATTGGAACAAACGACATTTAACTCCCATAGGGAAAATCACCGTAATAAAGACATTCATATTGTCAAAATTAAATCATTTGCTTTTGTCCTTGCCTAACCCTAACCCTTATCTGCTTTCAAAAATTAATAGTATATTGTATAGCTTTTTATGGTCTAATAAACCAGACAAAATTAAAAGAGATGTTGTCAGACTACCACCGTTAGCAGGAGGATTAAAAATGATAGATATTGATTTATTCATGAAATCTATGAAAATTACATGGATAAGGAGACTGTTTATATCTAGCAATGCCCCATGGGTAAACCTTTTACTAGCTGACACATCCATATGTCTAAATAAACTTTCAAACTTTGGTCCACAGTATTTGTCTATGTTGAAAAGCAAACTAAACCCATTTTGGCAGGATGTTTTTGAGTGCTGGAAAACTATGTTAACAAACTCACAAATTCAAAACATTGAGGACATTCTAAAAGCTCCATTATGGTATAATCCATTAATTTCTGATAGACCATTGTACTTTCCAGACTGGTTTTACAAAGGAGTTATCACAGTCTCAGATGTTATATCCAACAATAAGATAGCTGGCTATGATGAACTTTGTCAAATGTTTTCGTGCCATTTCAATTATCTTAATTACCTGACATTGAAATTTAAAATAAACATTTTTTTGATAAAATATGGTTTTACATTTGAAAATATTACTCTTGAAAGGCCCTTTGTTTCTTTTAATTTGAGATCCACTTTAAAAGATAAAAAGGGGGTAAGATCAATTTATTCAGTATTTCTGGTCAATCTTCAAAATAACCATAGCATGAAACTCAGATGGAATGAAGAGTTCCAAACTCAAATTGACAATAACACTTGGAAAACCTTATTCTCTATATGTTTCAAAACAGTAGCGAATAATAATCTAATATGGTTTCAGTTAAAATTGATCTACAGAATTTTAGGAACCAATAATTATCTATTTAAATTAGGCATCAAAAATAATCCCAACTGTCTTTTTTGCCATCAGCCTGAATCTTTACTCCATATTTTTTATCATTGTCCAAATTCAATACAATTATGGGAAGACATTGAGAAACTATTGGAAGAGAGAATTAGGTTAAGCATAAAATTTTCATGCTTTAATGTTGTGTTTGGGTATATAAATAAAGATCAAAATCATATACCAATAAATAGCTTAATACTTATCACTAAAAAGTATATATTTGATGCCTCTAGAGATGGCAAGAGACTGATCCTAAGGTCTTTGCAACATAGATTAAATAGGCTCTTTAGAGATGAAGAACACCGAGCACATTTATATGGAAAAGAGTTAATCTTTTCGCGGGTCTGGGACAGATGGGCTTCTGTTTTCTGTTTAAGTATATAGTAGTAGAACAAATGTTGTATTATAATGTGTTCAATGCGAGAGATACCACTAATATCTGTACTATGTGATCTTCTTTTTCATACTTAAGGTATTTGATATAGTTGCTCTATACTTAGAGTTTTTGTTGATTGTGTTTTCAATATTTCCATATGAGTGACATATATATATGTATATTATTTCCCTGCTATACATTTGCACTTGTTATGAAAAATAAAATAAATATAAAAAAAAAACATCGCTTAACCTTGAAGGAGAAGCCCAAGGTGAAATCTGACCATATCAAAAGATTCTTAGCCCATGATTTCCTATAGGTTGGTGTGACACTGCAAACCTCTAGGAATACGAATAAGCAAGATATAAACACTAATTTTGGCAATCCTCATTTGACCTTGAAAGAGGGGCCAAAGGTCAAATCCGATCACACCAAAAGATTCCCAGCCCATGATTTCCTAGATTTTGGTTTACCATTCCAAAGCTCTAGGACCAATAATAAGTGAGTTATAAGCACTTTTAAGTTTGGCTATCCTCGTTTGACCTTGATGGAGGGTCCAAGGTCAAATCCGACCACAGCAATAGATTCCCAGCACATGATTTCGTGTACTATCCTCGTTTGACCTTGAAGGAGGGGTCCAAGGTCAAATCCGACCACAGCAATAGATTCCCAGCCCACGATATCCTATATGTTGGTTTATCATCCCAAACCTCTAGGACCAATAATAAGCGAGTTATAAGCACTTTTAAGTTTGGCTATCCTCATTTGACCTTGAAGGAGGGGTCCAAGGTCAAATCCGACCGCAGCAATAGATTCCCAGCCCATGATTTCCTATATTTTGGTTTACCATCCCAAACCTCTAGGACCGATAATAAGTGAGTTATAAGCACTTTTAAGTTTGGCTATGCTCGTTTGACCTTGAAGGAGGGATCCAAGGTCAAATCAGACCACACCAAAAGATTCCCGGCCCATGATTTCCTATAGGTTGGTTTACCATCCTAAACCTTTAGGACCAATAATAAGCACGCTATAAGCACATTTAAGTTTGGCTGTGCTTGCTTGACCTTGAAGGAGGGGTCCAAGGTCAAATCCGACCACACCAAAAGACTCCCAGCCCATGATTTCCTATAGGTTGGTTTACCATCTCAAACCTGTAGGACCAATAATAAGCGAGTTATAAGCACTTTTAAGTTTGGCTATCCTCATTTAACCTTGAAGGAGGAGTCCAAGGCCAAATCCGACCACACCAAAAGACTCCCAGCCCATGATTTCCTGTAGGTTGGTTTACCATCCTAAACCTCTACGACCAATAATAAGCGAGTTATAAGCACTTTTAAGTTTGGCTGTGCCCGTTTGACCTTGAAGGAGGGGTCCAAGGTCAAATCCGACCACACCAAAAGATTCCCAGCCCATGATTGCCTATAGGTTGGTTTACCATCCCAAACCTCTAGGACCAATAATAAGTGAGTTATAAGCACTTTTAAGTTTGGCTGTGCTCGTTTGACCTTGAAGGAGGGGTCCAAGGTCAAATCCGACCACACAAAAAAATTCCCAGCCCATGATTTCCTGTAGCTTGTTTACCATCCCAAACTTGTAGACCAATAATAAGCGAGTTCTAAGCAATTGTAAGTTTGGCTATCCTCAATTGACCTTGAAGGAGGGGTCCAAGGTCAAATCTGACCACACCAAAAGAATCCCAGCCCATGATTTCCTATATGTTGGTTTACCATCCCAAACCTCCAAGACCAATAATACGCGAGTTATAAGCACTTTAAGTTTGGCTATCTTCGTTTGACCTGGAAGGAGGGGTCTAAGGTCAAATCCGACCACACCAAAAGATTCCCAGCCCATGATTTTCTATAGGTTGCTTTTCCATTCGAAACCTCTAGGACCAATAATAAGTGAGTTATAAGCACTTTTAAGTTTGGCTATCCTCATTTGACCTTGAAGGAGGGGTCCAAGGTGAAATCCGACCACACCAAAAAATTCCCAGCTCATGATTTTCTATAGGTTGGTTTTCATTCCAACCTCTAGGACCAATAATAAGCGAGTTATAAGCACTTTTATGTTTGGCTATCCTCATTTGACCTTGAAGGAGGGTTCCAAGGTCAAATCGGACCATATTAATAGATTCCCAGCCCATGATTTCCTACAGGTTAGATACAATGATTTACTCAACAGTGAGAACCTGAAAGAAGCTATTGCTCAGCTATGCCATGACATAGAGGTCTGCAATTTCACTATGTTATAGCTGACCAAAAATTATGTGAATAACATATTTAAACAAAATACTCTAAATGTAATAATTTTCAAGTTACAACTGATTTACTCAAGAGTGAGAACCTCAAAGTAACTATTACTCAGCTATGCAATGAGCTACATGTCTGAATTTTTGCACTGTTATAGCTGACCTAAAAGTAGGTGAACAACATATTTAAGCAAAATACTGTAAATGCAATAGTTTTCAAGTTACAACTGATTTACTCAATAGTGAGAACCTGAAAATAGCTATTGCTCCACTATGCCATGAGCTATAGGTCTGTAATTTCACTATGTTATAGCTAACCCCAAAGTAGGTGAACAATGTATTTTAACAAAATACTCCAAATGCAATATTTTTCAAGTTATAGCTGATTTACTCAACAGTCAGTGCCTGAGAATAGCTATTGCTCAGTTGTGCCATGAGCTACAGGTCTGTAATTTCACTATGTTATAGCTGACCCAAAAGTAGCTGAATAACATATTTGCACAAATTTCTGTAAAGGCAATAGTTTTCCAATTACAACTGATTTACTCAACAGTGAGAACTTCAAAGTAGCTATTACTCAGCTATGCAATGAGCCACAGGTCTGGAACTTCACTATGTTATAGCTGACCCCAAAATAGGTGAATAACATATTGCAACAAAATACTCTAAATGCAATAGTTTTCAAGTTATAAGTGATTTACTCAACAGTGATAACCTAAAAGTAGCTATTACTCAGCTATGCCATGAGCTACAGGTCTGAAATTTTACTATGTTATAGCTGACCCAAAAGTAGCTGAATAACATATTTATACTAAATTCTCTAAATGCAATAGTTTTCAAATTACAAGTGATTTACTCAACATTGAGAACTTCAAAGTAGCTATTACTCAGCTATGCAATGAGTCACAGGTCTGGAACTTCACTATGTTATAGCTGACCCCAAAATAGGTGAATAACATATTGAAACAAAATACTCTAAATGCAATAATTTCCAAGTTATAAGCGATTTACTCAACAGTGATAACCTAAAAGTAGCTATTACTCAGCTATGCCATGAGCTACAGGTCTGAAATTTTACTATGTTATAGCTGACCCAAAAGTAGGTGAACAACATATTTAAGCAAAATACTGTAAATGCAATAGTTTTCAAGTTACAACTGATTTACTCAATAGTGAAAACCTAAAAGTAGCTCTTACTCAGCTATGCCATGAGCTACAGGTCTGAAATTTTACTATGTTATAGCTGACCCAAAAGTAGCTGAATAACATATTTATAGTAAATTCTCTAAATGCAATAGTTTTGCAATTACAACTGATTTACTCAATAGTGAGAACCTCAAAGTAGTTATTACTCAGCTATGCAATGAGCTACAGGTCTGAAATTTTACTATGTTATAGCTGACCCAAAAGTAGGTGAACAACATATTTAAGCAAAATACTGTAAATGCAATAGTTTTCAAGTTACAACTGATTTACTCAATAGTGATGACCTAAAAGTAGCTATTACTCAGCTATGCCATGAGCTACAGGTCTAAAATTTTACTATGTTATAGCTGACCCAAAAGTAGCTGAATAACATATTTATACGAAATTCTCTAAATGCAATAGTTTTCCAATTACAACCGATTTACTCAATAGTGAGAACTTCAAAGTAGCTATTACTCAGCTATGCAATGAGCCACAGATCTGAAACTTCACTATGTTATAGCTGATCCCAAAATAGGTGAATAATATATTGCAACAAAATACTGTAAATGCAATAGTTTCCAAGTTATAAGCGATTTACTCAACAGTGATAACCTAAAAGTAGCTATTACTCAGCTATGCCATGAGCTACAGGTCTGAAATTTTACTATGTTATAGCTGACCCAAAAGTAGCTGAATAACATATTTATACGAAATTCTCTAAATGCAATATTTTTGAAGTTATAAGCGATTTACTCAACAGTGATAACCTAAAAGTAGCTATTACTCAGCTATGCCATGAGCTACAGGTCTAAAATTTTACTATGTTATAGCTGACCCAAAAGTAGCTGAATAACATATTTATACGAAATTCTCTAAATGCAATAGTTTTTAAGTTACAAGTGATTTTACTCATGATGGAAGTTACTGAAAAGCCCAAAAGTAGCTATTACTCACTTAGCTATTGAGACAGCTGAATAACATATTTTAACAAAATGCTCTAAATGCAACACTTTTCAAGTTATAAATGATTTTGTGCATGATTTCATGAATTTTAATGCATTAAAAATTATTAAAAAAATTTATTAAAAAAAAAGTAAGACAGATCCAGGTCTCATACTCACTCAAGAGAATCTACCTCTGGCCTAGTACATATATGCAAGATATGAGAGAAATCCCTGCAATAGTCACTGAGAAAATTGTGATTAAGTGTTGAAATTTTCACACTTTTGGTGGGGGTACCCCCCTTGTAATGTCTCTAGCAAACAGACGAACAGACAGATTTGTGTGCCTTGAACAATTTTTCATCCTCGATAGATAAGGTATCTTTTAAAAAAAACAGCACGTCTCTAGGCCTTGTAGTTTTGGAGGAGAAGTTGTTCACGCGGACGCGTATGCGTACGCCCACGCCGCAGAGTGACGACATAATGTCAGCTGACTGACAAGTCAGCTGACATAAAAACTAAAAACGGAAACACCTTATATTAGGAAAATATATTCATCTATTTTAAAGAAAAATCAAATTTTGTGGTAGTTTTTACGCCTATTTTCAGTTGTTTTCGAAGACCCGGTTCACTTTTCTTGACTCGAGTTTTCCACTGAATCGTTCTGTTTCCGAGTAACCAAAGAATCGTTGCAGCCCAAGTATATACTATAGCCCAGATTTATGTTCACTGCTTCCTGTTAATTTGTGTTTTCTACCACTTTTCAATAATTTATGTCTGCAGGTGTTCTTAGTAGTGCAGGTAATGAGTTGACTGAAACTCGCGTCATAACTCGGTGGGCGATATTTGGGGTCCACATCGATTTACGCAATTTTAACTTGAGTTTTTAAGAAATAAATAATGATATACTAATCTTGTTACAAACTAGCACTTTTGCAGTTTATCTACCCATAGAGACATAAAAATCAATGAGCAATGGTCATTTTTTTATTTCCCTTATTTACGTGGCTGTTCCATAAATCGCTCCTACATATCTGCACAATTTAACTGGCAACAAAATATATTTCCTTGGCATAAAATTGTACTAACAGTGGATTCCTTGATGACAATATTTGGACATTGTTATTTTATTTATATTTGTGTCATTTACTCGAGTTTCACTTGAGTTCAACTCGCATCTAACGGGCGATCCTCGATCTACAGAAATCGCTAATGATAATAGCCCTAGTTCTCAGTACTTACTGTCCGCGAGTGGACCCTGATGCGTACTATCCTTTGTGGGATAGTACGCCAAGTCTGGCTGTCTCTCTTCTGCCAGACGGGATTTCTTTGCCGGGGGACCGGTCTCCAACCGGTTGGTCTCCACAGGATGCCGCAACTTCAATGTGACTTTCTTATGCTCCATTTCTGCAATTAGAAAAAAAAATTATATGTTTTTTTTCTTTCCAAAACTGATGGTTCTGGATTTAAATTCACTTTCAGCTCACATTATATAGGTTAAATATAGGTTATTGGATACATCTTTCACTGATACTAGCAATATTTATTGTTTTGGGGCAGGGTTGCCGACATCAATGTACAAAGATTTACATGTATATCAATACTGTCATTTTATGTATAACTATAGTTTTAAACTGCAAATATTTGAAATAAGTCCTAAATCCGACGAAATCGTACACTTTTATCTCGCATTTTCGTAGTTTTTAATGTGTTTTTGATAAGAAGAGCCATGTTTTGTTTTGATAAACTTCCCTTCCTGTTAGTGGATGGGAATATGCTAGAACAAAGCTTTTTTGATATCCCAGATTCAGACTATTTGTAGAAAAAAAATAACCCCATCCCGATACCAAATGGTGATGAAAAAATTATACATTCTTATATGTCCACACAGCCAAACAATGTTCCCACTACAGTACTTAGTTGGGAGGATGGAGGAAAGCAGAGCATACTGATTGGTCGGCATGAAAAATATGTATATCGGGAGGTCACCAAATGCAAAACTGTACCGATTCCGGGACTCCACATTTTAGTACACCCCAAATAAACATGGACGTTTTCTCTTCACAGCATCACAATAAAAGGGGCCAAATGCACAAAATATGAGATAAAAACTTATAATTTCTTCAAATTTCTTGTTTGTTCCCAATATTTTAAGTTTTTCTTCAATTATATGAGCTGACAAGCAAGAGAGAGGTTATAAATTGTCGTAACCAAAACATGGCAGTTCTGCTCAACGTAATCGCTATGAATCACTATAAAAGTCTGCAAATACATGAAAATTGGGATAAATTTGGTATGTTTCTAATATTTTAAATCTTCTTTCCATTATATGTGTTCACAAGTGAAATCTCAGTTTTAAAATCTCATCATGGTATTTCAGTAAAATGCTCTCAATACCAAGATACTGGGCCTACCGACCCATCTTTACCAATTGGTCACACTGAAAACCATTGGACAACAGCAAGCAACTATTAACAGTCCCACCTCCGATTTCACCAGGAAAAGAACCAATTGAAAACACCAACCTGTCACCTTTTCACCCAAAAAGCAGTGAAATTTATTGTGGATCAGTTCCAGACAATTACTTATATTTCTTTCAAAATCCATGGCAATTTTGATTTGAGAAAAGTTTTCTGCTTGGGAAGATTTGCAACATTGATGTGGCTTATTTTATTGTGCTTGGTTACAAGCAGTGGCTGGATAAGTTAATAGGTAAGTTCACTGCAAATATTGTGGTAATTGCATCAATTGTATCCTGCCTAGATTGAAAAGAGACTTGTAGATTAAATGTATCAGAGCTTACTCTGAACGATTGCAGTGATAATGTACTAAGTGACCCATATGACACATGTTATTTCTGTAAAAGGCAAGAACTTAAAACTTTAGTGTTTCTTTTTAATTCTCCAAAAACTACCGTTACTTACTCTTTTAATAGTAACATGGACATATTAACACATTAAAAGTATAAAGCATTGGGAATTCAAATGACTGACTTTATGTTATGTATTGTGCTTTGGTTAAACACAGAATAACATTTGTATTTTATGTTAACTGTAAAATCTGGCCATTCTAAACAGGTTAATCATGAAAGGATGTAAATTTGGGTACCTTTTTCACCAGTAAACTATGTCTAGCATGAAATAGAATCACCACTAATGATATTTTGCTTGCATGATTTTTCAGTGAAACTGTAATAACTTTGGGGAGGGTTATTTATTTTTATGAAGTTCTTCCACACTGAATAGTCCCATAGTGATACTGGGCAAATCAATTACAGTAAGAAATGAAAAATTTGCCGTGGTATTTGAAATTCGCCACAGTGACAGTAATACAAAAAAGTAAAATACTACTATGTAAACAAAAGTTCACAGTTCGGCATGTATTAAAAGTCATCCTGTGCCACATCTAACACATGTGCAAATATGTGTACTGTAAATGTGAAAAACTGAAAATATTTGCTAGTTTTGCACCTAACTACTCGGCTGTCACTTATTGCTGGGATGAGCTGGCTGCAGCTTGAATCGTAACTCAGTGGGTGATATATGGAGATCACTTCGATCTGAACAGTTGAACTCAAGTTTGGGAACTAATCAACTAAAACTTGACATATACTAATTTGTGACCATTCATCCTTACCGTACCTACCTCTTCCATAAAGTACACATACATACCTGTATAATATAACTGGTACACAATACTGGTATATTTATTACCTGCTACAAATACTGGTTGTGGTTATACTAGGATATTATCTGATTTAATGCTTAACTTCCTTCATGTACTGTCGTGATAGGAGTTTAGCTATGAAATAAAATCCCAACTTTGACCTTGCACTGGTGAGCTGACCTTTATACTGTTTCTCTTTCTTCTGCATTGCCTCTTGTCTCAAGATCGAAATAGGAATGGGCATCTTCTTGTTGGCATCGTTGGGATCTTCAGGTAGAGGATTGAACACAGATTCTGTGGTTCCCAGCATATGTCTGAAATGACACACACACACATACAAAATAAATATACACACACAATGGGAAAATCTGGATCCCTGATATTTTTTGTTTCCAGGCAATGATCCGGATCACTCTGAAAATTTAATGGGATCTAAGTTGGACCAAGACCCATCTTCTCATTTTTTTTTTTTTTTTTTGTGATGATCCAACCAGTACTATTTGCATGATCCTACTTACAAACAAACAGACAAATAAAGTAAACAAACAGTCATGAATTTAATACCTCCTTCGTGGAGGTTATAAATGATGTCTGATACACATTCATGTATGAAACCTTTGCTGTAGTGAGCAAAATGTTGTATAAGTAGAAAACTTTACTAATTCTCATTTTTTACGAGATTAAGTAGAACTAATTTTCACTAATGGTCTGTGTCTTCTTAGGATAAAACTTCAAATTTAAAATTTCACTAGGAATTAATTTTCATTACACAAGCTCACTAGCTAAAATACTCAGAATTAATACCCTGTGAAAATTGTCACATTTACGGTATTTATTTAATTACATGACACTATAACACTATTGAGAAATCTTAGAAAAATTGTTACATAATGTAACACAATATTATGTAGACAATTGACAAGTAAGTTTTTTCATTTCCCTGCACCAATATGTGATATATTTCTTTTAGATTCCTGTACAATTGCTTCTATCATGTAACCGGAAAATTCTGACAAATTTCCTTGAATCCCAGCTCAATATTGTGCAATAATGAACTAATAAGAAAGAAGTAGTCTACACCGATAAAAAGAGTCTTCTCATTTCAACACAAATTAGTTTTATATGAGTAAAATGTAAGGGATTGGTACCTAGATTATTATTTAAAATATCTAATATAACTGTAAAAAAATATAACATCCTGCATGCAAGAGTTGCAAACAACAAAACATAACCAGTCACTTTGGGTAGGAGGGTTGCCTGGGACAAAAGGTACAAGGTCGGATTCATGGCAAGCTTCTCTTCTTTTTAAGCGTGAACTCTACTGATGCTTGCGGTTCTAGGAATCACTTTTTTTTTTTTTTTTTTTTTTTTGGGGGGGGGGGGGGGGGGGGGGGTCTGCATCATGAATTGTGGCATAGTGTGATGAGTATCTGTCTGTTCTCTGAAGTTAAGTGACCGCTTCAGTGCACCACTCTTGTCTGTGATGGGTTTGTGGCTCGAGCTATTAGACCAAAACCCCTTTCTGTCTTTTTTTTGAACAGAAGGTCTATGAACATATGCAACATACACTGCTGAAATGTGAAATTTCCTTAGTTTGCAAAGAAAAGAAAAAGCTTTGGTGACAGAAGTAGGAGTATTGCTTCATAAATGTTAAGATAGCTTTAAGGTAAGTTTGCAATTAGGTTCCCAAATGCTAGATCTGATAAGGAATGGTAATAGTTTATGATAATTTCAAGGCGGCGGTATAGCAAACACTAAACCAAATAAGGAACACATGATTCACTCCCGAGCCCTCCCAAGTCTTCCCGATCAAAAAATGCTGGTTCCAATTTAGTCACAAATGTTCCAATTGTGGTTTACAAATGTTTCAAATGAAAAGATCAACTATCTGAATGGACAATTTATGGGATCATACACACTCATAGGCAGTATAATCATGGCTATAAAACAGCCCAGTGTACACATGTAATGGTGAGAGCTGAGAACATATAACTGGATCTAGTCTAAGTGTATTAAAATGTCATTGTAAAGACCGGAAGTGCACAGCAAATAAAAACGCTTCTGTGTGCATAGACTCAGCAGGCCTAAATAGTAGAACAAATGCCTGCTAAAAACTGAAAGTGCTATTTCGAATTTGTTGATAGCAAATTTTTCTGCTTTTACGAGAGCAATCATGCATTCAAAGAAATATGGCTGCTTCCTTGCTTGTATGACCTCATAAAAATAAAGGGATACTTCTTTAAACAATGCAGGCCAGTCTTTATATTATAACAGTAATAAATACCTCATGTTCGGGTATTTGTTACGCTATTTATGCATGGCAAAAATTCTTTCATAATGCCCTCGCGCCTATTATTTGGCATTATATGAATTTTTGCCGGGCATAATTAGTGCCAAATGCCCTCATACTCGGTATTTATTCCTAAAATGTAAAGACTGGAAGTGTGCACACAACTGAAAACCCTGCAGTATGTACCGGTATGTTTTTTGCATTAATTTATCTGAAGCAATAAATGGACGATTGTCAATAATAGAGGGCACAACGATAGACAAAATAAAGTCTAAACCGGTCTTTATAATAGAAA
This sequence comes from Sabellastarte sp. h YS-2021, assembly GCA_964017235.1. Classification (NCBI taxonomy): domain Eukaryota; kingdom Metazoa; phylum Annelida; class Polychaeta; order Sabellida; family Sabellidae; genus Sabellastarte; species Sabellastarte sp. h YS-2021. The sequence goes on from OZ024928.1 coordinate 48,248,268, forward strand.
TAAAGTTCTCAGGCTCTTACTGCACTTAGGTTTCTACCATGCGCCCATTATCCGGAAGTACTGTGCTTTTATCGAGGTCTGAAAGTCCTCACCCTCGGACTTTATATATTCAGCATAAAAACATTTAAACCAGGTAGTATTAAAATAACGTATCAAATATTTCTGCTCATTATTTCATAAAATAAAGATACATGCCTGGAGAGTTTGTAGCTATGTCAAGCGAAATGTCCTTCCAGTATGTTTGTAAATCTATACCTGCTTTGAGGTTATTTTTGACCTGCCACTGGAGGCTTAAACTAATATCTGTGGAATAGATATACTTCCATGTCTGCATTTCATTTATGCTTTTCTTTATAAAACCATGTATATTTAAAGAGGTATGTTTTTGTTCCTGGATAAAAATCTTATCACATTTCATAGTTAGCATATATGGAGGTGTTATCTACAAGAATAAAACTTCCTTTTGCAGAAGTATTGTATACCATCTGTTTAACAAGTAAAATATCTATAAACCCTTGTATTTACAGCAGTATTACTGCTTTGATATTTACAATAAGTAGGTGGCATTTGCCATGTATATGTTAGGGTCTTTACTTTGGCATGGTACATGAAACAACTGATTGATTGATTGATGAAATAAAGAATGAGCAATTCTAAATGATTTCTGACCACTTGACCACTAAACGACTGATTTTTCATTTTAGCAGCAAGACACTTCAATACAATGCCTTATATCAGATGTTGGAATCTAATTCGTCAGCCATGATCTTTGTGCTGTATAATATTAATGGAACTACTAATAACCAAAATTTGTAATATGCCTGTACACAAAACAGTTTTTCCAAAAGAAACGTTTTCTACTTAAAAAGTCGACATATTTCCACACCAAGAACTCTCCAAATATATGTGTACATAACAGAAATCAGGTACTATATTTTATCAAAATGCAGCAGCAATTACCCCCATTGTGTCACGGCATCATTCTGAAATGTTTACAGGTGTAACAAATCTCCTAATCTTCCATTCCACAGCAAGTTAATAAACCTTTCCCACAGGAGAAGGCTTTTGTCAGTCCATCACAAAACTGGGCCAAACATGCTTCCTGTGTTCTGAAGTGCACGTCTAGACTGCAGAGGACGCAGTGTCAAATACAATAACATCCCACACCACGTTCTGTTTTCCTTGATTATCACATTCACGATTAATGGTACATCCACATAGCTGTGGATCCAAAGCTAAATCAGATAACTGATTTCCCAATTTATACAAAACCAGAAATCCATATGGATGATAAATAAAAGCATACTTCTTTAATGACGCAGGAATCTTAAAAATGTTCATTTCTAGTAAAAAACATCAAATGATTCAATTTTGCTCAAATGTCAAAAATACAACATTAACCTCTGTAGAATACCCAAGTAATGGTTTACTTTTGTATGACAATGGCTTTGTCTGTCAAAGATAATATTGTGATAAATATTTTAAATAATATTTTTAATTTTACATAATATGTGCAAATATCAGTACAATAACAATTTGTCCCAGCAGTTTTAGGGCCTGTTTCAACAACTGTAAAATTGGATTTCAATGAAATAATCATACAATTGATATTCAGGTGTCACAATTTAACCAGATTATATAAATTACCTAGAAATAACAAAATTTGTCAACTATGTATATGCCAATAAATTACTGAGTTCCTATAGAAATCAGAAAAGATATTCTGACCTATATCTATGGGCTGTGTCAATGGACATTTTTTTATGTCTTGAGCCTGAAAGATAACTTATTTTATTGACATTATTGGAAAAGGCTGAAAATTTGTCACAGATTTTGCCTAATAATCAAAGATTGCAAAATGAGGAATGTTTGATACATATAATTGTGTGGTCAAAAATTCATTAAATTTGATTAGATTTAATACACAGTATAACAGTACCTCATATCAGCTGCAGTTCTTAATTTGCTAAATTCTCCATATAAATGTACAGCATGATTAGATCATACATGTATTGTTTGTATGTTTTAATATTTATTAATGAAAATATTAATTAAAAATCTATTTGTTCAACAGAATAGAGATTTTCCGCATTAATCAATCAAGCCTCCCAATGTACCTGTGGTAAATAATAAATTCATAAGAATTTCTAATCTTTGGTGCTGACTTATGTGTTATTCCATTGTTAATTAAATGCTATCATTATTCTTTCTTTCCAAATGTATTTGTGTCACATCTGTTATTTTATGTATATACACAAGATGTATTTGCAAAACTGTAGCTTTGAAGTAATGTGTAAGCCAATGGGCTAGACAATTTGTATTAATTTATATATAAACTTGTAGTAAATTGTGTTGTTTTGCTGTTTAACTAATGTAAATGAATAAAATGAAAAATAAAATGAATGTTAACTTGTTTCTAGAAATCTGCCTGCACTGAGATTCAGTGTAACACAAGTCTGATAAGACTTACTTATTCATAACATGGTAGAATAATAAAAGTGAAATTCACGGCTGTACATGAAATTTACCACCGCAGGGCACCTTTAAAAGTAAGACAAAATAATGCAAACTTCTGCCAATGTTGTAGCAAAGGAGATCAGAGATCTAATAAATTCACAAAAATTAAAAATGTGTAAAGAATTTTCTTCATGTCAACAAAATAAAAGTGGTATCCTAACAGGCACATTTACATGATGTGGCAAATATCACATTTTTTGACTCAACAAGTATATTTTAAAGGCAAATTGAACAGCGATACCTGTTATGTAATATATAGTACAGGTATTGTCGGTATATATCATTTCCTATTGACATTGTACCCTTGACAAATAGGAAAAAATAAAAGACACACACTACATACACACACACAAAAGGAAGCAAAACAGTGGAATTACAATGGATATTTTGGTTATAGTAATGAACACAAAACACGCTTAATGGAAGTCTGGGACTACCCTTGGTAATTCCTCATCAATTTTTCAGCAATCTTTATAGACACACCTTTTTGTGTAATAGAAAAATGTGACTGGATAAGTGTTGACACATTGTTAAGGACCATATATGAGCTTTATAGCCAAAGCTATTAGTTAGTTCAAGGCCTTAGTGACCGAGGAATTAATAAGTATGGCATTTAACTGCTTGGCTCTCACTAATGTGGTTTTGGGTTTAAATCCAGCTTATGCCAACATGTGTGATTCACAGAGAAGCCTGTTCTGATATGACTTTAGGTGCTGAACACGATGTAAAGCCCCAACTTTGTCACAGCTAATTCTGTGCAACATAGAAATATTTGCCCTAAGTACAAAATATACTTGGTGTATGAAAATTAAAATAACAGTTGGATTTACACTGGCCATATGCAAATTTGGATGTAAGGTTGTATTTAGGTTAAAGGAACACAAAGAGACTACTCACACAGCCCACAAATCTGCATTCGAATGTGAAAATCTGTTGCCAATCAAATTTACACAGACATTTCTTTCCAATTTTTGCCATGTTCTACCTTTGCTAATTGATTTAAAGCATGCATTTTCAACAAAGTTTAAAGTGAAGGGTTTTATGATCTGTTCAAACCTGCTTTTGATTGATTTTATAAACGTGTATGAATGTAATCCAGCCACAGATGTAAATATAAAAAAGTCACATTTTACTCAAAAATAAATTTCAAATTTGGTTGTATTAATGTCTTATGTCCACCCAGTAAATCTTTCATAGCTTAGCTAATACTAAATCACACAAAATTAAATTTTGTTGATTGTTTTAAATTGGGAACCAGTTTAGCAAATTCCTTTTGATCTTTGCACCAACAATCAGAGTTGCCCTAGTAGGAGTCCAATACATACAGAGGTGACAACCTGTGTGATTAGATACCAAGCTTGCTGAGCATTAGGCCACTATTTAGGACCTTCAACACAGTCTCTTTGGTTTTTATTTCAGTGTGATAATGTAACCTTAAAATGCCACAACATATTTCTTTGTCAGCCTGAATTTGATCCAATGTCTGGATATGTAATTTCTTTCTGTGTATTGTGTGTTAAACCCAGCTAACTGGACTTCACTGTACTCACAGAAATTAATTTCTTTTAGCTGAAACAAAAGTGGGGATTGTTTTTTTTTACATAAATTGGTCTTTCTACACCAGTCAAAAGAAGTTTGTTTACATTCTCATGGCTTTCTTATTTTTTCACAATTTGATTAATGCTTTTTTACACTTACCTATTTTTTTTACAGTAAAAGCCAGCAGATATCATGAGTTATATTATACAGTGAGTGCTACATGTTTCTGAGAATAAAAGTGGAAATGATTACTTGTATACAAACCCTGACAAATGTAATTAAGAAATTGTTCAGACCAATTCTACTGGAATATCAGAAAAGTTAAAGATTCATATCAATAATCTTTTGGCAGGCTGGCGAGTAATAGATCTTTGCAGTCATACAAATATCTCCTTTGCCACTGAAGATTTTTTTTTTTCCCCGTGCATTACATTTATAAAGCAGTCTACAAATTCACAGTTTTTGCCTTTACTGGCTACCAATGACATTACCTTGCCTTCACTGATGTTATAATTCATCAGATACTTAACAGGGGCCACAGTGGCAGAGTGGTAACACTCTTGCCTCCCACCTCTGAGGCCGGGGTTCGGTTCCTGGCACGGCCTCAAGTGGGAAAGGTGGTAGTTGCTTGCTGTTGGTCGGCAGTTTACAGTACAGAACCCTGACGAACTGTATGTACTGGTTTCCTCTGTCCATCCAACTACCCGTCGTGATATAACCTGTATTATTATTATTATTATGTATTTATACTCAGCGCAATATCTCCATATACTACAGGACTCAAAGCGCTATTTAACCAATCTGACTGTACAGGTACAGCCCCAACTCACAAGTAACTGACATTCCCCTAACTGGAAGATAGAGGCTCAAAGATGACCATTTATCAACGTCCTTGAGGTTCTTTAACCTGCCACTGGGGATAGGACCCAATGACAGAGGACCGCCATTTTAAGTGGTCATCCGAGCCACTATGTATCTGCCTGTACCTGGGATTGAACCCACGTCCTCTGAGTTCCTAGACAAGTGTGTTACCCGCTAGGCCACAGTGGCAGATAAAACTGTACAGTGTTGAAAGCGACATAAAACCCCAAATAAATAAAATCAGATACATCACTTTATTATGTAGTCTGCATTTATCATAAATAATGTACTGACACAGCTAATATGTTCTTGCATATAAATTTGAATGAATTCTGTTGATCAACTCCAGTGAAAGTAAGTATGAAATTTCTATACGAAAATGCAAATGACCTGAAATATCCCCAAGCTGTGCTTGTATGATTATATTCCCATTAGTCTATTTTCACACTCATTGTACACAATTCTATACTCACATGAGACCATTTTCACAATCTTAATGTAATTTTATATTTACACGGGTACATTTTCACAGTCATTACACACTTCTATAGTTACATGGGTCCGTATTCATAACCATGAAGAAGTAGTCCATGTTCACAATTATCACATAATTTTACAGTCCAATCAGTCCCATGTTCTCTGAATGAGCCAAATTTTATGAAATTTGATCCCAACTTACGTATATATAAAGTACAGTTACATTTGAAACAGTTACATTTTTACCTCAAAACATTTTTAACACACCTTACTTACATTAAATGACCATTTTAAACAAAAATATTCACTATTTTATAAAGTGAAATCGGCTAATTCCAATAATTTAAGGCTTCAATCTTTATATATTTTTGTTTATATTTGCTGCCATACTGAATGTCATTTCCTGTAAAGGTACATACTACATGTCACCAGGACTTGAATTCAAGCTAAAATTTTGTCCGTAAACAATCGAACCATGTTATTTGCACATGTCACACACCCCTAGTCTTTACACAATTCTATACTTACATCGCTCCAGCTTCATGGCCATTACACAAATCTAGTCTTAAATTGGTCTACTTTCACTGTCTTGACACAATGCTATACCTACATTGGTCCACTTTCATATAGTCCTTACACAATTCTACACTAACACTGGTCCACTTTCACAGAATTTACAGAAAGCTATACTTACATTGGTCCATTTTCACAGTCATCCATTAAAGGTACAGGCTGTGCCAGTTGAAAGAGGACTGCATCCTCTCCAGGCATTGGAATGAATGGTGCTCTCATGTCCAAGTCAATCTCTTCTGCATCTAACATCTTGGTCTGTGGCTCGAAATGTGGGCTGGAGCGAGGCAGCTGGTCCACTAGCTGCTCCAGGTTGGGTGTTTCATACTGAAAACATAGTCATATATTCATGGGACATTACCCTAAGTTCACTGAATAAAATTTTATAGGTGCAGTAAACATAGCAATTACAGTATCTCTCTTTTAGAAGAACACATAAAATAAAAAATTTTATTACCGGTGTTACAACAAAAGTTACCAGAAAGAAAGGAAAATTTTTGTAGAGAAATACAATCTACATGCACCAACCAGTATATTAGTGACAAAAGTTACAACACTGGTAGATTAGTAGAAAGCACATGTTGCAAGAATATCGCAGATTAGGAAGTTAGAAATAAGAAAAATCTAGTGACAACACAGTATTTTAAAATCCAGCACCAAACATAAGCCATCAGAAAAAAAAAAAAAAAAAACCCCCCAAAAAACTAATTAAACACTATGGACAGAGGATATAACTGTCACAATTATTAAAATTTATATATTGTTTTGTTGATTTCTTACGAAAACTCGTTAAGTGCATGGGGGAAAGAGAAATCAGACCTCATTAATCTTTATATTCTTCAGGCATGCTACACATACAAAAAAGGCCACACCATTACTTTCCTCAAGAAAATGACTTAAGCATTCTGATGTCAGGTTGAATCTTTTTTACTTGATTGCAAGTTACTGGCTTTTGCTCCCACAAGTTCAAAGCTTATGCTCCCAGACACTGTGACAAAAATCTGAAATTATTCTCAGATCTTGCTGCTTTGATATATCGTGAGTTGCTTGGTATTCCATATGGGCTCTTACTATGCACAAAATATTCCACAAGTCTTGTTTGTTGTTTCACTATTTGCATTTTGATAGAAAAAGCACTTTTACTGCTTTGTGGATATCATGTAATGTATTGAAGCAAGGGCTAGTAAACCACATACATGTATTTAAAAGCCATAACTAGCCACAAAAGTTAAAATATATCACAACTAGAAAGTGCTAGTAGAACTGAGAAAATAGGCTTTAATCACTGATAACTATTAACAATGAGAAATAACAAATACACTGCAAATTTTTTTTCCCAATGTTGTGAGGACTGAATATTTCTTACTATTTTTAACAAATCCATTTACAGTACACAACACCTAATTTTTGCATTAGGTTTTTTGCTTTCTACTGACGCACTGCAAAGAAATGTCACATACCAAAGTGAAAGCTATTGTCAATAAATTCATCACAAATAACTAAATGTAAACACTAGATAAAAATACTCCCGAGTATGTAAAAACCCCAACCTGCTAGGATGGAAAAGAAAAACAAATTTTAATCCCAAAAATTTTTTTTCAGGGGATTACAGGCAAAACTGACTTAAAAATGTCATCAACAATTATTTTTTAAAGTAAACACAGCTGTTATAAGTAGAACGACTTAAATTTGTATTTCAATTTTTGAAAAAGCCAAGGTTAAAAAAAATAAACTTAGACCATATGTAGATATTTTGTTGAAAGATTTTCTGAAAATTTGATGGTGTAATATAAAGAAGAAAAAAGAAAACATGGTGACATATATTTTCAGGGCCAAGTAAATACGATTAAAAAACAAATCACAACAAATCTCAAATGCATAATCTGAGTGTGGAAACTTCTGGTATTGACCAGTAAGATTTCAATCAAATAAACCAAAATGATAATGGATACACTCCTGCATTTGTGTACTAATGAACAGTGAAGACAAATAGCAGAAAAAGAAAACATTCTTATTACCAGAATTTTCTAAGAAAACAACCATTTTCTAATAATAGTTCTTAGAATAAGAAAATTTTCTAAGGATAAGAATTCTTAAATTCATGAAAATTTTTTGAAGTTTTTAAAGGTAATAAGTGCACTCTGAAGAAGGAAACCTGGTCGGTCTGTAATTCTATTATGCTAGTCCGCAAACCCCACTACCGACAACAAGACCGGGTCTGCAAGGCAGGGACTGGAATCACAGTGGACGTGAGTTCTAAAGAACGCACTTCCGACCTTCCTGGTCGGTGAATCACGTGATCAGCTTCGTGGAGATGACATCAGAGGTCGCGTTCTTTTGAGCTGGCCGGTCGGTTGGTGCTTTAAAAGCAGAGAAACCTGGACCAGTGCGCTCTGTAGATGTGTTCCTGTAGATGAAATTCTTTCTTTTGTGATAAAACCAGTGAACTGGCCATCCACAACACCCACTACCGACAACAAAGCCGAGTCTGCAAGGGAGGGACTGATATCACCTTCTATAGAGAGGTCGGCTGAACTGGAGCTTGCCGGTCGACTAATGCTTTACAGCAAAGACGTCTGGACCAGTGCGCTCTGAAGATTAAAATTCTGAAGAATCCATCACTTGCTTCTGTTGAAAACACAAAATACTCGAGCTAGGCTGGTGTGGCTGATGCTTTACAGCAGAGAAGCCTGTACCAGTGCGCTCTGAAGAAATCTGAAGAATTCATCTGATGCTTCAGATGAAAAAACACTACGTAAATACTCGAGCTGGCTGGTGTGACTGATGCTACAGCAGAGAAGTCGGTACCAGTGCGCTCTGAAGAATGCACCCCTTGGGGAATTCCTTCTATTACAGAGTTCAAAACTACGTAGACTGAAGTTTTCCGTGATTTCCATTTGTAGTACTAGAAAAGACGTTTCTATGGTGATTGTAACAGGTTACCGAAGGTACATTCAAACAAAAGACACGGATAAAAATACCTTGTAAGTAGTATCTCCATTATTTTCCTTAATATTGTCGATCTGCCCCCAACAACACAATGTTGAAAATCTTAAAATTTCTTATTCTTAGAAATTTTTCTTACTCAAAGAATTTTTGTCTAAGAAAATTCTTATGTTAAGACTAAGAATGTACTAAGTGAATATGGGTCCTGTATATGACTGAAATAACCAGTGACTAGTCATATACTACTTGCTGCTTTAAATCAATTGGAACCCAAATTGTTTATTTCAATTATTTTATGTTCATTCAACTCAATTAAAATATATAGAAACAAATGCAATATATCAATATGCTTTGTACAAAAAGGTTTGTTTTTAAGGGTTGATTCCTACATGTCAAAGGTGTTCTAAACCGGCTCACAACCAATCAAATTCCAGCTTACAAAATGACATTTATGCATCAGTGCTCAGGACTGGCCAGGTTGCATTGTTCGCTTCAATTTCATGCAGATTTAAAGCACGTGCCAAGTTACTGAGCATGCAGGCTTTGGGGAGAACTATATTTTAGTACGCGTGTCTGCATTAAGGTTAACCTCAGGCCCAAAGACTGAAGACATTAAAGATTGTGTTGTTTTGTTATTTTTTTTTTTCTGATATGTGAAACACAGTTATGTTATACTCTTTGGCTGTCCATTAAATCGGGCACATAGGTGTATGTAATTTACACGAGAGGTGCCCACAGTGAACTAAATTTATGGGAATTACAGGACACCTTTATGGAGCTTTAATCAAATGGGGTAGATTGATAAATTGTTGGTGAAATACAACCAACAACATCTGGCTATTGACATCCCTACAGTTTAAATCACCAGTGGCTATTAGGATACATCTGCTTTTTCACTTAAAGAGTGACTATTGACAAATGTTTGTATTCAGTTTAGGTGACCAGTGGTTATTAGGATGCATCTGTAATCAACTGACATAACCAGTGGCAACTGACATATGCCTGTACTTGGCTTAGATGACCACTAGGCTTCAGCTGTTAAGATGTTGATATGTTGACCATGTTAGTTTATATATATCCAATTATTGATTCTTAACTTCATTATATTTACCATTCATCACAACATAGAAGTGCCTTTTAACATACATGTATATGTTGTATTGAATGTAGATAACTGTTGAATGTATAGATTCAATGGCCCAAGTGTTGAATGTATACATTCAATGGCCTAGGTGTTGAATGTACACATTCAACAGCAAATAGCCATTGAATGTGTACATTCCACAGTTTGGCTGTGGAATGTGTACATTCAACAGTTATGATCATTGAATGTGTATAAGTTCTTTAAATATTATGATTTTTATAAGTAGTCCCTAAACAGTTTAATATTTATGTAAAACTTATTTAGTTTAATATTTATATTGTATAAATTAATGATGCAATGTTAATACTATTATAAAACCTATTTAATTTAATATTATATTGTATGAATTAATGATGCATTTTTACTAATATAAAAGTTAAATGTAGTTATGAGTTTATTAGTATAGTGTATTATAGCCTTAAATATTTTGTCAATATTTATAAAACATGGCTTAATTATTGTTTAAATATTTTGTAAAGGATAAAAAAGAACAAGAAATATTAATCTATTTTCCAATTATATAATCACAATGAACCCCAATGCTCTTGTGTTTCTTGGTATGGTAAGACTAATTGCAATTGCACCTCTGTGATCCTCTTTCATGGATTAACTGTAAACATTCACACACAAATTTGGAGAGCATTAAAGAGGTACTCAGGTGACAACTTTTTCTGTAATCAGTGATCAAAAGATTACTCAGGCTTGAACTGTCTCTCTTTGTTCTTTGCTTTGATTATCACAGCAATTGTTTTAATGTGTGTAGATTAGGGGGTAAATCGTTTGGCTTTGTGGGTATCGATATTGAATGTAAAAATATTTCAATATCGGGCGATATCGGGGGGGTTCATATTGTCTACCAAATAGTCCGAATTAAGAGTATACAGGCTAAATGACCAAGGAGTGGCTTAACCAATAACAAGTAATGTCAAGACTGTTGGTATAATATGGTGTTTAGATGACCAAAGGCTGTTGATATATATGACTAGAGCTGTTCCAAGTATATTTTATTTACACATGTAACTCTATTCAGTTCAGATGAAAAGTGGCTGTTGAAATATGCCTGTATTTTATTTAGATGACCAGTATTTATTGTCATGTATTTATTTTAGATGTGAAATGTCTATCGACATACAGAGGTCCTCTGAGTGGCCTAGTGTTTAACAAATTTGGGATCTAACCACAGACAGTCACCTCTGTGTGATTTCGACTCCTGCAAGTGACAATACTGAGGACCTGTCCCAACATGACCCTGGCTGTTGAACGAGATGTAAAACCTGAACTTTGACCTTTGGCTACTGACTTGTTTAGTTTAGATGACCAGTGACTACAACCATAGATCTGTGTTCAGTTTAGATAGCTTTTGAAATTGCAGGAGTATGTTGTAAGTACAGATGATCTGTGACTTTTGACATATGGCTGTTATGACCCACATTCAGTTTGAATGACCAGTGACATGCTTATATTAAGTTCAGATGACCTATGGGCAATTTACATCATGTCTGTTTTCAGATTATATGTACTCATGGCTAACCGACATACATCTATATTAAGTACAGATGCTCCGAAAATATTGCCATTTGGTTGAGATGAGTAGCAGCCATTAGGATATAGATGTACTCAGTTTAGATGACCAATGGCTACTAACATGTGCCTGTGCATGGTTTAGATGACCATTGGCTATTAGGATATTATGTTTGATTATAATTACACTGACCACAAAATGTGCCTGTTAACATATAATTTGATACAGATTAGCTGGCCAGTGTCAATGGCCACAATTGATAACATACACTCATAGACACCTACATGGTTAGATGATCCACACTGTTGACATAACCTTGTGCGTGATTAAACATTAACCATTAATATATTGTGGAGTAAACCTTGTGCGTGATTAAACATTAACCATTAATATATTGTGGAGTATAGCGGATTGATGACCAGTTCGTACTGATATAATTATGCATGTTTTTGGCTTTGATAATCAGTGACCACTGACTGTACTCAAGTTTAGCTGACCAGTGTGATAAATGGACACTGATATACATTTTTGGTTAAGATGACCTGTGACCAATAATATACATGTGTATTTAGTTCAGAAAACTACTGACAAGCTTGTTTTCACTTCCCCTGACCAGTGGCTATTGATATAAACCTATATTCAGAGTAGATAAACAGCAGCTACAGATATCCTTAGCTATTAAGTTCCAATGACCAGTGGCTGTACTTAGATGATCAGTGGCCATTAGGGTACATCTGTATTTGGTTTTGATGGCAAGTGGCTATGAAATACGCCAGTCTTAAGATGACCAGTGGCTATTGACATAATCCTCTCTTAAGATAACCAGTGGCTACTGTCATATGACTGTACTAAGTTTGGATTACCATGTGCTGTAACTTTAATTACCAGTGGTAATTTATGTGTTGCCAGTATTCAGTTTAAATGACCAGTGGCTACTAACAATATTGCCTGTAGTTACTTCAAATGACCAGTGGCTATTAACATTATTATTTATTTACTTTAAATGGAGAGTTTCTACTGACATATTGTGTTTCAATGATCAATGGCTATTGACATATGAATGTTTTCAGTTTGGGTAACCAATGCTGACATATACCTGTACTTTGTATGAAGTTCAGATGACATGTGGCTATTGACATGCCTGCACTTAGTTAAGTTAGTAAAGATGAATAATGGCTATTTGGATACACCTTGATTTAGCTTTGATAACTACTGGCTATTGACATATGCGTATATTTAGTTTAGAGCACTGGGTATAACAATACATCTGTATGTAGTTAAATTAAACAACGGCTACTGACATAGGTCTGTAGTTAGTTTAGAAGACCAGTGGCTAGGTCAAAGGTCAAAGTTTGGGTTTAATCTCCCATTCAAAAGCCAGGGTCATATTCGGAGAGGTCCTCAACATTGTCACTTGTGGAGTCGAACCCAGAGAGGTGACGCCTGTGATTAGATGCCAAACCTGCTAAGTCACTAGGCCACTGAGGTCCGCTCACTAGTGGCTAGGATATATAGTACCAGTAAGTTTACTTCACTTGTTTAATGCAGCTTTTGTGATTAGTATATATGATGTTTTGTGTCAAATGTGAATCTGATAATTTTCTCTTTGAACTGGATGAAAAGATGACATATTAGTATTGCTATGATGGCAAATATTCACAAACTATGTAATGACAGAAAGTGCATTTTAATTAATTTCTTTACGTGTTTCGTTTATCATAAAGGATCATAAATTACCTATTAAAAGTAGCTGGGGAGAAACAGAAAGGGAATCAAAGTCCAAAACAATGCAAGGTTCTGGGTTGAATAATAACGATGAAGATATCTTAAAATAATCATCAAGGTCATGTTTCTGCCAATTTAATTTTTGTATTTCTTGTGAACCTCCATAAAACACTGTTTATTGATGTGTTTATTTTTATATTTTTACACCAAGCTCTTTACAATTCCTTCCCTTCTGGGTAAATATTGCACTTGCAATGCAAAAGATTGGATTAGATCAGTTGTGGGCCTCAGGGGAAAAAGACAATAAAACAAGCAATCTTCCTGAATTAGTGTCTATTGTAATCACTTTCAAACTTTTATTTTACCAAAAAAAAAAAAAAAAAAAAAAAAAAAAAAGCATCAGAACACATTTTATAACAAAAATAGATACAGATGTCTAAATGCATAATGAGGTTCACTGATTACTCTCAATCCCCTGTTGAAATTACACTGTTATTCTGATATTTAATAAATGCAGGTGTTACAAACTGGGATAACTTATACATTTTGTATAAGAATGTTAGACAATTGATATTGTAAATCAAATTACTATAATGATTTGAAGTAAAGTGTCAATATCCATACAGCAGGAAGACACTACATCCTTCTTATAACACTGAATTTAAACACAACAAGAATTTTACAAAATATAGCTTCAGTACAATAGTTTTAACTGAAAATAATCTATAAACAACGATGAGAGCTTGAGCTTTGAAAAAAACTTCTGGACTGAAAGAATTTTAGATTGCAAACCTTTCAAAATCCAACAATCACTTTTTTTTAAATTTTTGCAATTAATGCTGTGTACTCAAGTACTAAAAGAGTAGGGTAATAGATTATTGCAGTACACAATTAAAAAAAGAGTACCATTTTTCACTTGAACAGTATCAGAAATATTCACCTCAATTGTACAGTAAATGAGTGAATTGATTCATTACTTTTTACAGTTTGTTGTCTTTACTCCCCGAAGTACTCATCAAAGAGAAATCTGTTAGAATGAAACAATATTCCAATACAAAAAGTAGAACTTGTGTCAGCCCTACTTATACTATTAAACAATATTTAAGAAAAAAAATCTTAATACCAGTGTAATGCAATATATCCAATCTTCATCAACTAGTGTTGTTTTCTGGCAAAAATGACCACAACATACCAGCTGCTACATTCATTCTACATCAGCTCTTCTTTTTACAGACAGTTAAACAACGAAAACAGTTCAATAATCCTGAGGACAGACAGACACATAGCAAAGTAAATATGTAAACAAATAAGCTCCAACATATATCCCGATATGCTAATGTCTTGGAATTACTTACTAGTTAAAATTTATGTATCAATTACGGAATGAATGATACTTTATCAACTACGTAAGCCTGAGAAAACAGTGAAACAACTGTTTAATAGACTGTGTCATTGATTTGTGATAATATCACAATGGGTAGTTGGGAGGATTAAGGACAGTAGGGTAATTTTAATTTTACTTTTATAGCGCTTCATCTCCCCTTTACAAGGGAAATCTAAGGTGCAACATAACCAAAATGATCAACCAATATTATCAGTATCCAGGGACAGAAAGGGGTCAAGTGTATATCAGTTGGGTCAAGATCTTTTTTCACTGTAAACCAATCAGGTATCAGAAAGCAACTAGTAGTACTAAAATTTTCATTTGACATCACAGTCAGGCTTTGAGCCAATGGCCACAGAAATGGGACGTCAGTGTGCAGTTTATACCTCACACTCATGCCCTATAACCCCCCATTCGATAAAATAATATAGCAGTATAAAGGTATTTATTACAACATTCCACACAACTTGAATAAGAAATCATAACTTAATAATAAATCTTGGAAAATGAATTTTGCATTAAATTGATAAAATGTGCAATCATTATTAAGATTGACCATCGAAATAACATGTAAAAAACATGGCATAAAAAATAAGCAATCCCTGACTATCTTATAACTGTTACATCAGAAGCAAAATCTTAAATAAAACTGTTAGCTCCATTACAGACAAAAGGCAATTCTTTTTAGGCTATAAATGTCCTGAGTCTTGTATATTTGATTCAAAGCTATAAATTCCAATTACCTAAAAACAACACTTAAAAACTAAGTTAAGGAACATTAACTGTCCCCAGTGCTTAGAAAAAAAACTTTTTGAAATTGCAATGGAACAAATTTGCATGAAATGGCTCCAAAATAGATCACAATTTATGACTCTAACATTCAATTGCCAAAACAAAGAATATTACTGAATGTGAAAACAGAAACTGACAAAATGCTTCATTGTGCCAAAAGGACGATTCCTATGGATACTTCAAGTATCAGTAACAATTAATGTCAAATGTCTACAAAGTCAAAAGTAGGACTCTATGATACTATGAAAAAACTATACCCTGATATACATGGGATATGTTTCCACTTTTACCTAATAAGCACTTCACTAGACAAAAGTGTTTTAACCCACATGCAAGCAAACATTTTCTTGGTGTACAAATTAACATAGTAATACTGATATAACCTACATCAAAATCTGGACTGGCAACTTTTGCTGCGGACCTGTAACTTTTTTGAGTTTCAAGTACAGTGGAACTGGAAAGTTTTCCAGTAAACTTTGTACACTGACTTCCACATCAAAAATAACTAATTCAATCCCTTTCACTAATTTTATTGTGTTTCCTTTACACTCAACCATACTTGAAGCAAATGTCCAATAGCTTAAATGCTGATCCCACATTTCCAAAAATCAATCAACAATAGCAATATATGCAGATGACACATTATTAAGTTATTAACTAATATAGGTCTCACTTTATGAAAGCATGTTTGCCATCTAAATCTTTAGGACAATGGTGAAAGGGTCACCATAAAATGTGAACAATAAATTAGTGGCTGAAAAGCGACCGAATAATATTTAACAGCCAGATAAAATGATGCCTTTGTTTACATACAAATATTACATATCTGGTGTATGGAAACTCTGGGGTCAGCAATCAGCAATCTGTGTTGCTGCAACAGTATAGGGATCCAGACTTAGTCTCCCTCACTGTCAAAACTTACACCAGTACTTGACGTACACTGGCTGTACTTGTGCAGCTATGAGTCTACTAGTGGTGGGATCGCCAGCTTAAATGCCACATCGAGCATCACTTGTTAGAAGCGAGTTGAACTCGAGTTAAACTCGAGTAATTTTCGGGATAAGATATTTCGTTTGTTAGCTTTTAATATAGAAAATATTTCGCATAACCGTACATGAGACAAAACTTTTACCTGGAAATGGCTTTCGCGATATAATTTAAGTTAAATGTTCATTTATTTAAGGCAGAATATAGTAAAAATGCAATATATTTTTGAAAATTTCAGATATTTCTATTGTTTTGGTGAAGTGTCAGTCGTAGATGGTTAAAATATTTACGTTTTTCAAAAACTCGAGTTTCACTTGCGTAGATCGATGTCACCCCAATTATCGCCCATCGAGTTACAACTCGAGTTTCAGTCAACTCGTCCCAGCACTAGAGTCTACTGTCATAGTGAACAATGGATACCAAACTTTAATGTGTAAACTCACTGAATTGATACACACTGTGATCAAAACTTCAAACATGATTATACTTCAAACATAAACAATATAAGGCCATTTTGTGGAAACAAAAATTAAAATTTAATATTAATAACAAAAACTGCTTCATTTCTAGACCAAACTATAATTTCTCAGTAGATTGTAATTTATTTTTCTCAATTTATTTCAACCATTGGATAATAAACTTTGAATACATACAAAATTTTGCCGACTTCTGAACCAAAAAATTGATTTTTTCATCTCGCCTATTCCCAGAGAATGGATTAACTGTCAATGAAAATGTTTCTGAATTCAAAGACTGAATACCAGTCTACTGACATTTTTCACAGATGTACGAAAAAGTTTTTATCTTGAAATCATACAATTGTAACGCAGTACTTCTTACAATTATCACAGAAAATTTAAAGGTGCAAGTAATACATACAAGAAGAATACTAAGTAGTAACAGTGAGAATGGGCTTTAAAAACCTAAAAATACATAATAAAAATATAAACAATAACAAAGACTGACACAATAACAATTGTATACCTCACTTTAACAATAGCTATTATGACTCCTCACTGAAAAGTAACAATCTTACTGTTGTCTTTTTGATTCTCATGTAACTTTTACAGCAGACTTTGAGTTCTGCTGGACATACAGGGTTAAAAACAAAGAGCTTAACATTGGTTGTCTTCACCAGTCAATAATTCAAACAAAAGGCTATTTCTCCGTAGTGGTGTCGGGACTGTCATGGTAAGTGAAGAATTGCTTCTTTTGTTACTCTCTTCTCTCTTATTGTTTGGTCCATTTATTTTTGAAGTCACATTATAAGTAGAGGTCTCCACTGTGTCTACATCCAGTCTACTTTGAGTAGAACTAACAGCTTTAATATGACTAGGTAAAACAGTTTGAATCATTGGTGTCGTCAAAGCTTCTGTTGGTTCTGAATACGAAGATACATGTATATTATGTTCTGAGTAGGCCGAGTTAACTTGAAGACAACTAGCACTGGATGCTGAACCACTGGTGCCAGGTATCAAATACCCACTAATTGATGCATCACTTACTAAACTGGAACTATTAGTCAATGGACCAGGCAATTCATGAGTATGATTATCCTTTGCTTCAAAAACATCCATCGCCTCTGACTGTGACTGTTGCACCAATGTTTGAGAGGAGTTAACAGGTGCACAAAATGTACTTTTCTCACTGTCTAAAGTGTGTGTTACAGCAGTACACGTTTTTAATTCTTGAGTACAGGGGAGATTATCAGTCAAATCAACAGGATGTGCATCTGAAAAGCAGGTGCCATTATATTTAACAGTCATTTGACCCGAGGAGCTGTTAACATTAGAAATGTCATGAGTTGAACCTGGGACATCAGCACTTTTGAAACTTGCAAGATTTGAATCTGAAACATCATCACAATTGAAAGTTGTAGTTGTTAAACCTGATAAACCCCTACTACTGGAAATAGTTGGACTTGACTCTGAGACACTATTACAATTAAAGTAGGTTGGAAGTGATTCTGTAACACCATTACCACTGTAATTGGTACAGTCCAAATCATCGATGAAATTGTGTAACTCTGTTTCCTCCTGCAGGAAATCATAGTCCAGTGACAAAGTCTCATTTTCTGGAGAGGAATTATTACAGTTGTTGTAATCAAAGAAATCAGCCAGATCAAAACCAATGGAGGAGAAGTCTGAATCAGCTTTCTCAGAGGCCGTCTCTGTTTCCCAGTCAGACAATGAACAAGTTTCAGTGGAAGAACTTCTCCTTCTTTCTTCACCTGTTCTAAAGGTTGAACCACAATATGTATGCCCTGCACTGGATGGAGTCACCAGACCAGGTAAGGCTGTGACACAATGATTCAGAGTTCCACACAACATAGAGCAAGGCTTGGTGACAGTTTTGATTTTAGATGGTGTAGGACTGGTTGCACATTGGGTTGAAACACTACAGACTGGTCTTGAATGCAAATCTGCTGATGCCACAGGTTTGAGGGCTGTAGTACAGTTTGTGTACACCGGAGTGGGGGTGGTTTTGTAGTTACATGTGACTGAGTTCATATCTATTGTATTTGTATTACACAAAGAGTTGTCAACAGACTTTAACCATTTCCTGATTTGCACAGTTTTGTCAGTTATGTCTTCCTGTATGCCACTGTCTGCAGACAGACAAGATGCTAGTGAGTATGTTTTAGATGGTCTCCTTCTTTCGCCAAATGATGCCACTGTACTGGTAGGCTGGGTATCCAGTCTAGTTACATTTTCCAAGCTGGACAGTCTGAGTCGTTTGTTACCAGTAGGAGTAGTAAAATAGGCCTCCTGACCACACACAGAGAGCATGAACAGTAATAGTAAAGCATGTGATACACATACAGCAACACATATGACCTGTATATTCATACAAAATATGTAAATTATCAATATACATAATATTATTCTTACTTCTGGTAAAGTTTAGATCTGTGTACATATTTTTACCAGGTCAGGTGCAATCTGTAAAAACTAAAACTCAAACTGATCACGTGTTTAAGATGTTGCTGTACAATGAACAGCATGTGGAGGTGTCAAAAGTGAAGAGTGTGCACTGGTATTATACTTCAACTCTCATCAAGTGGAACAAAAATTGTAAGCAGCAAGAGTAATAAATCTACAGTTAGAACAAAGTACTAAGAAAACAATCAAAATATGTCATGATTTACAGTTTATACTGAAGTGACTGAGCCTTGAGCCCAAGCGTTAAATGTTGTACATATGTATATAAATTATACGTTTCAACTCCTTGTTTGACAAAACAGTACATCAAGAGTGTTTTGGCTGCAGTAATGTTCTAAATACAAGATGTACAAGAAGCTGAAATGAGCAAACAACACTGAGCCAGATAGATGGATATATAACAACTTCTCACAGAGCTAACTAAAAACTGGCCTGGTGAGAAACTAGAGAGTAACTCATCCATAACTCAGTATAAACTAAATGTCAGCACTGACATATTTTCAGATACAGCCTTGTAAAACATTATTGTTCCTGAAGAAAATTGTTAAAAGATAGGTAAACAGAAAAAAATAAGAGGAAAGATATACGCCATTTTCACCAGTATCTGGTGGTTTTTTTCTATCTGAAAATGTGGTCATTTCACATAATTATGACAGATATATCACCCAATCCATACCTAACCTTTATCCCACTTATACTGTTAAGGGTTCAAGATGGAAAAAAATCCCCACAATTCAGATGCCAATTCCAATCACCTGATTTACTAGCACTGCTATTACTACTAACCAATGAAGCTGACAACGTATTGAGGAAAGCTTTACTTTCACACTACACTAGATATAGGACTCTGATTGAATGGTCTTATGGCAAGATGCTAATGTAGCTGGACCATTTTTCAAAAATGTGTTTTCTCATGCATTACAACAAACTGTAAAACTTTTTTCATTCATTTAATTAAGTTTCAATTTATTTATAAATGAAAAAATGAGTTCATTTATAAATTATTTCCATTTGAAAATAATACTCAATGTGGCTTTTCCTTCATCTTTATTCAGTTTCATTAGTTAATAAATAACTAATGCAACATATATCTCACTGAAAAATTTACCTTTTCAACAATTATTTTTCCGATAGCCAAAACTGCGAGGGCCTGATTCCAATATTTATAAATTAATCAAAATATAGCAACAAAATGGCTCCACATGGAATCAATTATGTACCTAGAACTACCTACTATGGCTTTTCTGACATGATAAATGGCTAATGTCAAAGAAGGGCACATCAATGATAGCATGTAAATGGAAAACCATCCAGACTTCACTATGTACAGATCCCGCTATAGAAACCAAGCTGCATTGGAAAAGACACCAATATTAAATATGGAAAAAAGGACCACTTTAGATTGGTATGACGTTTTTCACAAGAGTAGAATATTTATTATTTAGTGGTATTCTGTTGCATAACTGCACTTAATCTAACTACTTGCAGATGCTGAAGCATTATAGCAGTGGTTGTGCACCTGTTTATATGTCAATAGCCTGTATATCCCACTGAGACTGTTGTGTCTGACTTAAATAATTTGCACATACTCTAGCTTTACACTAATCAAAATCAATATACATCTCTGCCATTGCGGTTATGTTTTTAGTGGTATGCATTTGTCTGTTTGTTCATTTGATTGCAAAATAACTTGAAAAGCTAGTGGCAGATTTTGATAAAACTTTCAGGAAAGGTCGGCAATGGCACGAGGAACAGATGATTCAATTTGGTTGGTGATCTGGATCACCATCTGGATCTAGGAATGTTTTAAAGGATTTTTTCTATCATTGCACTCATAAGCAATATTAGAGGTGTTGGGTCTTGGTTGAGGTATGCAGTCTTAGAGAGTTCTTGCTTTTTTGTAAATTATTTTTAGAATAATAATCCCAAGTTTACTTAACATTTACTAGCATCCAACACCCATTTTTTTATCATTATTATTAATACTATTATGTGGTTCACTTTCTCATACAATTCTTATATGTGCCACAAAGATATCGAGACAAACAAATTCTATGGGGATTTTTCAGTAATATCTGCTCCCTAACTCAAAAACTATTGAATTGGGGTCTTATGTTCATACCAGGTGGCTCGGTCCTCCCCAAAGATGACCTAGATCTGTATTAGGACACCAGAATTTTAAATGGGATTTTTCGCCAACATAGCGTTCTGTATCACTGAGCACCGACTTGATACTACCTCAAGCAATGCTTGTTCTAAATGTGACATCACTGTTGGAGTTGAGAATTCAGCATATATTTATGTGAAAAAGACTTGAGAACTTATAATTAAAACTGCCAGAAGACATTATATTTGAGGCCTTTGTACCAAGGGATAATCATCTAGTACAGGGTTGGTGATTCCCTAAAATACGGCATTCTCTCATGTCTTTTATAATCACCTATCTCGTCAGTTAGCCATTGAGATGTGAATAGGCAATAAACATTTCTAGACATTCTAATCTTCCTCTAAGGAACTCACTCAAAAAACACTTGCA
Organism: Sabellastarte sp. h YS-2021; assembly: GCA_964017235.1. NCBI lineage: Eukaryota > Metazoa > Annelida > Polychaeta > Sabellida > Sabellidae > Sabellastarte > Sabellastarte sp. h YS-2021. Next base: position 48,270,210 of record OZ024928.1, read on the forward strand.
TGGTCAAAAATGATTAGTCTCTGAATAACATTATCTACTTTCCAACTATGACCCCTCCTTTGTGTTATATTTCACTGATTACATAATCTTTATGATTATTTACACAAGTCCACTCGGCACAGAAAATTCTTTGATTGTAGTGGAAAACAGCCAAAAAAAAAATTTAGTCCAATGTAATTATTGCAAGTGTTCCTGTTGAAACACACAGGGGAATAAAAAGAAACAAAGATTTTTCAGTGCCACAAAACCACCCAGTGTTTTCCAGTGAAGGAAATATATATAAATGACTTTCTGGATAATAATCAATGGTCCCCTGTATTTAAATAACATATTCAATGCATTTGTTATATATAATTGTTCAATTTCCAATTTACTTATCATGTTTTAATCCAATAATTCCTTTATATTACTTTTGTTAACTTGTACAAAAACTAGAGGAATGCTTTTGCTAACAAAAGCGAAGCATCCCTGAAAGTTTAAAATGCTTTGTGGTTTTAATAAGCATGCTGTAAAGCTAAGAATGCACAAAGCTGCGCCGTATGCTTTCCCAATACCTCTTAATACATTCCAAAGCTATAAAAGCAACGATAAAGGAGATATAAGGCAAAAACTCCAAAGCAGCTATTTATGACCCCAGTTTGGCCCATAAGGGGGGGTCGGGGGGTAAAACTGACCGGCTATTTAGACTCTCCACATAATTATGCTTTCCCAATACCTTTTAATACATTCTGAAGGTATAAAAGCAACAATAAAGGAGATATAAGGTAAAACTCCAAAGCAACTATTTTATGACCCCAGTTTGACCCATAAGGGAGGGTCGGGGGATAAAACTGATTGGCTATTTAGATTCTCAACATATGCTTTCCTAATACCTCTTAATACATTCTGAAGCTATAAAAGCAACAATAAAGGAGATATAAGGCAAAAACTCCAAAGCAGCTATTTATGACCCCAGTTTGGCCCATAAGGGGGGGGTCGGGGGGGTAAAACTGACCGGCTATTTAGACTCTCCACATCTGCTTTCCCAATACCTCTTAATACATTCTGAAGGTATAAAAGCAACAATAAAGGAGATATAAGGCAAAAACTCAAAATCAGCTATTTTATGACCCCAGTTTGACCCATAAGGGGGGGCCGGGGGTAAAACTGACCGGCTATTTAAACTCTCCACATATGCTTTCCCAATACCTCTTAATACATTCTGAAGGTATAAAAGCAACAATAAAGGAGATAGAAGGCAAAACTCCAAAGCAACTATTTTATGACCCCAGTTTGACCATAAGGGGGGGTCGGGGGATAAAACTGACCGGCTATGTAGATTCTCCACATATGCTTTCCCAATACCTCTTAATACATTCTGAAGCTATAAAAGCAACGATAAAGGAGATATAAGGCAAAAACTCCAAAGCAACTATTTATGACCCCAGTTTGGCCCATAAGGGGGGGGGTCGGAGGGTAAAACTGACCAGCTAATTAGACTCTCCACATATGCTTTCCCAATACCTCTTAATACATTCTCAAGCTATAAAAGCAACAATAAAGGAGATATAAGGCAAAAACTCAAAATCAGCTATTTTATGACCCCAGTTTGACCCATAAGGGGGGCCGTGGGGTAAAACTGACCGGCTATTTAGACTCTCCACATATGGTTTCCTATTACCTCCCAGTACATTTTATGGCTCTAAATGCAATACTTAAGAAGATAATAGGGGGGTTGACCTAAATTTAAGGCTTTCAGATTGGAAGGTGTCAGAAAATCACTCATAAATGAGACATTTTTCAAGGGATTGCTCCCAAAATCAGCTCGCGTTTTCGATAGTATGAACAGGTGTGTCAAATTATAAGGCTGTGTAGCAAGTAGTTTTTCCTGAACTGCTATGACGGGGGAGGGGTGTACTTCAAAAAAATTGTTTTTGATCATGTGACCTTCATAAAGGTCAAAGGTCAAATTTAAGCATGCAGAAAAATTTTCCCACGCCTAAGGTATATAACTGCCAAATATGGTTTGAAACCTTCTAATAATAAGGGAGATATTCAAGGGAGACCATAATGCGGCGGCGGCGAGGACACTGAGGTGAAAACAAATAAGCGCCCTTTCAGGGACGCTTAATTATGTTTTTAATATATTATTATAGAAAGACGCTCAGGGCATTTCACTGAAGGTATTTGTTATACAAAAGTTTTTCTGTAAGTATAAATAATATAGTCTGAGTGGCCTATTGTACAGGTGACTGACTATTAATAACTTTACTGTTAAAACTTCACTAAAAACAGTTATTTTTAACATGGAACAAGTGGTCCGCGCAAGTAAAAAAGCAGTTTTTTAAGCTTGTAGAATCTTCTTTTTTATAATAGTACCTAAAGTGCCAAAAATGAATATATGTTGAAACTTAAGATATTTTTAGAAAAAGCATATTCAGTGAATGTAATGAAATTATATGCAGTATATAATATGAATAAAAAGCAACTCTTATACCCAAAATCTTTGACTAGGTTACCACTTCAAATCTTTTAACTTCCTACTCAGAAATATGACTTACAAAAGTTATTCCCTTTTTCTGTATTGAACAAACAAATCTGGTTTACTTGGTTCAAGAAGCAAATACTTTATAAATGTGGACAATGTATATAGATTCTTTATTTAGTCTTTATTGAAAAGACTCTAACTTATTTTCAACAGCATAGAGCTTATGCCAATTAAAAACTCAAGCATTTTAGTGTCACAAATATATAAAGAAAACCACTCTTGCTTCATTTTCATGTTTTTGTTTGCTTTTGTTTTTTATTGCAGGCAGGGTTAAGGGAGGAGGGGTAATTAATTTACAGTCCTGTGCACCTCCATACATTGTATCCTTAATGTACCACAATCAGGTCCAATCCACATTCCCGTCTCAGTGATATTAATATCAGACTTATGCATGTTTTTGTACTAAAATGCTTCAAATGTTACAGCTAAAAATATTGAATAATTTTTGTAATCGACTTGAAAGAGGTACAACAACCCCCAACCCCCGAGAATATTACATTATCACTATTGCCACTTACATCACATTGAACTAACAAGAACTGTCTACAGGATTTAATAAACTTCTAAAAAAGACATATATGGAATCAACAAATGTTGTGAGAAAGCTTTTCAGATTTAAAACTAGGTAAGATCTGTTTTCAAGATTGTCTACCTTGAAAAGGTCACACCATAGAAATGCAATTCTACAATGCCATCTGATATAATATAAGTTTCATCAAATTCCCGAAATTTACTGAAACCAGCGAAACCATTTAATTGGTGATTTACTATTACTAAAAGACCAGTGTTTTCTTTTCCAGTAAGAAAGTAATAAAACATGCACTGCTGCTACTCTTGTTATCCTTGTAGGTTTGATGGCAGCCTGTAACTTCAGAATACCAAGCACTAAATGCATTCACATTGACACTTATGCTTCTGAAACACTTCTACATTTCCCTTCCTTAAAGGTCAATAGCTACTAGAAAATAATGGAGGTGTATTCCCCCCCCTCTCAAATGTTCACAGCGAGTCAACTAAAACTAGAAAAAAAATTATTTTACTGATACGAATGTACACAGAAATATTTGCTCAAAGCTCTAGCCAGACAAAGTGTGAAAGTACAAGCACTGGTGACATAGTTTTTGCATTCTGCTAGTATGGACATAACTCATCAATATGCTCCAAAACAAGCTAAATATTGTTAAGTCAAAAAAACCCACATGACAAGTGCTGGGAAAAAAAAACCCAAAATACCCAAGACTGAAATTAAGATTTTGAACATTTGGATAATGATTCCTAGCCCTCTTGTGACCTTCAAGGTCAAAACTGAACTCAGAATCACTGTATCTCTTTTCTTTTGGTAGACTAGTCACTCACTGAAAATCTGCAAGTTTTTGACACTGAATGGTTGTCTTACAGGTGTCTAGTAATTGTCACAATATTTTGTGGAAGGGTACTTGGATGTTAATCACGTGGAGGTCTTTCTGCTGATTTGTTACCAACACTAACTTATCCCCAACCAGTGAATTATGTGTTTATTGCTGACTTAAGTCTAGTTGTTTAATGCCAGCTTGCAGGTGTTTCCCAGTATCTTTCCAGTGGTTTCATTCAGAGTTAAATTCTGGCTACGGGTACGAGGTATTTTTTTTTTGTGTTTGCAAGGCCTGTCCCTGACTTATTAGCTGGTACTAGGTGTCTTAGCAGTTGTTTGCAAGATTTACTCCTGACTAGCATTTTGTGGGTACGAGGTGTCTTATTGGTTGGTTGCAAACAGAATGCTAACCATTTTCCAGGAGTTTACAACTGCCAGTGTACTCGCAGGTGTTAACCACTGGCCAGGAGTTAACAGATACTCGTGGGTGTAGACCACTAACTTGTAGGTGTTTGTCAATGACCACTGACTAACAGATGTAAACCATAAACTAGGTATATTGAGAGGTGTTAAGCACAATGTAAGCCTAGGCAAGCACAGGCAACTATAGGCATTGACAGTATCCAGGTACTTACAGGTGTCTTGCCTGCTGGCTGGCTGGACTGGTCTTCCTCCATACTGAGGGGGAATGGCAGCATCTTCTTGTTGTCCAGCTCAGTGGCCTGTAACAAGACATCCTGCAGAAGACTCACCATATCATCTGTACAAATACAACAAAATTAAGCTCTATTAGCCTACAGTTTTATTAAAAACACTTTTATATGAATGCCTTGAATTTGTTTCCACATAGTTTTGCTTTATAGTTCAAACAAAGTTCCTTATCTAAAATATGCCTACTTTTACATTGTTTTTTTTTTAATAATTCCAAAAAGAACAATATCTTGAAAGAATATCCAGTATCCAGCATCTATGAATCTAAGCATTTTTGAAGCATTCTTGAGGCCTGGTTACCTGCATAGTTTCTATTTTTGAACAGCTTCAATTGCACCGAACAAATTATTTCTACTCATCTGGACAAGTCACATAAAATACAGCATTTTCCGATGTTGAAACCTCCAAACTTGTTGTGGTGGTATCATTGGTGCATACAGAAATTACCAAGACAAACTAATTTTCAGATATTTATCTTTTACAATTCTGTTCGTTTTATTACTACTTGTTAACTGTACATGTGAGCCATTTCTACAAAAGATTCCAAATGGAAATCCAAAGTTGAGATTCCCCATGGACAAAACAAATTAAAATCCATATCAATCATCATTTCCTCTCTCTAGATTTATTTTTCAAAATGCTTAAGCAGGAATTACTGATAACACCTGGTCATTTTCGTTGGGATGAAATTCTTGGGACCTAATATTAATGTTTACTTAAAAGGGGGTTTGACTTGTCAGAGTTCTGCCCAGAAGTTTTTATTTTGCCTCCTAATAAGTGTGGGTATGAATATTATAACTATCATGTCTGAGGAATAAAGTAATGAGATGTTTGTATGAGTGGGCTACTACATAAGGTGCCTTCAGTCTGATGGTAAATATAAATCCATGGTGTCACAAGTTTGGTTATAGCAATAGTTACAGAGAATGTGATCAACTGAATGATATGATAAAAATTCATGGAATACCAAAAATGAATGCCATCATGATGAATTTTAAGGCAATTTAGAAGCCTGACAGCCAAACCTATGTATACATTACAATAAGTGGAATAGAAAGAGGAAACCTGTTCATCCACAAGTCCAATTTCATGCCAATTAAGACAACTAAAATATTAAGAAAGCAAAATCAGCTACATTTTCTTTAAAAGTAAACCAAGAAGTGGTATTTAGTAACAGAAAATGAGAGTACTTACATCACAAAAGGCTGTATGTTACAATGTCAATGTGTAAATAATATTTCAAGTCTTTCAAAAAAAAAAATGATTTCTGCAAAATGTGTGTACCATCATCAAAGTAAGTGACACCATAAAATGCTTGCACACATTACAACTAGATGAATGCTTTTGCTAACAAAAGCGAAGCGTCCCAGAAAGTTTAAAATGCTTTGTGGTTTTAATAAGCATGCTGTAAAGCTAAGAATGCACAAAGCTGAACCGTACAGCAAAAGGTAAAAGCAAAGAAAAAGAAGAGAGTGGGTAGTGTAAAAATTTGTATTTTATCGCGCTTGTTTGTGTGTGAAGGGATGACAAAATGTTATGAACTCCTCAGACTCCCTGTTTATAGTTTGTTATATATAATTTGAAGTAATTGCATGTTGAAAAGATCAGTGCATACATCATTAGACCATAAACTAGAGACAGGTTATTTACAACATAATTTTGGAAAAAGAGGTTGTGACTACTGGAAATGTACTTCTGAATTGTTGAAAGATTAAAAATATTGGCAAAACTTAAAATATCTTATTAAAGAAGCCATTTTAGGCGAAATAAAGTTATTTGTGATTTTTTGTAAAATGGAAATGAAGTTAGGAGGTAAAACTAACCAGCTATTTAGACTGTCCAGATATGGTTTCCCAATACCTCTTAATATATTCCGAAGCTATAAAAGCAGCAATAAAGGAGATATCAGGTAAAAACTCCAAAACAGCTATTTTTTACCCCAGTTTGACCCATAAGGGGGGTCGGGTGGTAAAACTGACTGGCTACTTAGACTCTCAACATATGCTTTCCCAATACCTCTTAATACATTCTGAAGCTATAAAAGCAACAATAAAGGAGATATAAGGCAAAAACTCAAAATCAGCTATTTTACGACCCAGTTTGACCCATAAGGGGGGGGTCAGTGGTAAAACTGACCAGCTATTTAGACTCTCCACATATGCTTTCCTAATACCTCTTAATACATTCTGAAGCTATAAAAGCAACAATAAAGGAGATACAAGGCAAAAACTCAAAATCAGCTATTTTATGACCCCAGTTTGACCCATGAGGGGGGCTGGGGGATAAAACTGATCAGCTATTTAGACTCTCCACATATGCTTTCCCAATACCTCTTAATACATTCTGAAGCTATAAAAGCAACAATAAAGGAGATACAAGGCAAAAACTCAAAATCAGCTATTTTATGGCCCCAGTTTGACCCATGAGGGGGGCTTGGGGATAAAACTGACCGGCTATTTAGACTCTCCATATATGCTTTCCCAATACCTTTTAATACATTCTGAAGCTATAAAAGCAACAATTAAGGAGATATAAGGCAAAAACTCCAAAGCAACGATTTTATGACCCCAGTTTGACCCACAATGGGGGGTCAGGGGATAAAACTGACCGGCTATGTAGATTCTCCACATATGCTTTCCCAATACCTCTTAATACATTCTGAAGCTATAAAAGCAACAATAAAGGAGATATAAGGCAAAAACTCAAAATCAGCTATTTTATGACCCCAGTTTGGCCCATAAGGGGGGGGCCTTGGGGTAAAACTGACCGGCTATTTAGACTCCCCACATATGGTTTCCTATTACCTCCCAGTACATTTTATGGCTCTAAATGCAATACTTAAGAAGATAATAGGGGGGTTGACCTAAATTTAAGGCTGTGTGTAGTAAGTAGTTTTTCCTGAACTGCGATGACGGGGGGTACTTCAAAAAATTGTTTTGGATCATGTGACCTTCATAAAGGCCAAAGGTCAAATTTAAGCAGCCAGAAAAATTTTCCCACGCCTAAGGTATATAACTGCCAAATATGGTTTGAAACCTTGTAATAATAAGGGAGATATTCAAGGGAGACGATAATGCGGCGGCGGTGGTGGCGGCGGCGGTGGTGGCGGCGGCGAGGAGGCAAAAACTGAGGCAAAAACAAATAAGCGCCTTTTCGGGGACGCTTAACTAACAATTATAAAGTTTTGAGTTTACAATTTTTAAATGACTTATCACTTACTTTCTTGTCCCTCGAAGAGTGGAATAATTTCTTCCCCTGCTGTGGGTGCTATCTGCCCCATTTCAGTTTCTGTAAGGAAATTTAATCATTCATTTTGGTGCCAGTTTATAAACTTACTGTTACCATAATTATCCATATAAATGTCCCTCCTTATTAAATGTCACGTCATCCCTCCTCCTCCACTTTCAGTATTGCATAGTTTCTATTTCAGTATATTGCCAATGCAAAACTGATCCAATTCCAGGATCCCAAAACAAGAGGAGAGTGCCCTTAAAGAAATACTGCAAATGCAATATCCTCGCTCGACCTTGAAGAAGGGGTCCAAGGTCAAATCCAACCACACAAAAACATTCCCAGCCCATGATTTCCTATAGGTTGGTTTACCATCCCAAACCTCTAGGACCAATAATAAGTGAGTTATAGGCACTTTTAAGTTTCGCTATCCCTGTTTGACCTTGAAGGAGGGGTCCAAGGTCAAATCCGACCCAGCCCATCATTTCCTGTAGGTTGGTTACCACCCCAAACCTGTAGGAAAAATAATAAGCAAGTTATAAGCAATTTTAAGTTTGGCCATCTTCGTTTGAGCTTGAAGGAGGGGTCCAAGGTCAAATCGGACCACATCAACAGATTCCCAGCCCATGATTTCCTATATGTCTGTTTACCATCGCAAAACTCTAGGACCAATAATAAGCGAGTTATAAGCACTTTCAAGTTTGGCTATCCTTGTTTGACCTTGAAGGAGCGGTCAAAGTTCAGATCTGACCACACCAAAAGATTCTCAGCCCATGATTTCCTACAGGTTGGTTTACCATCCCAAACCTGTAGGACCAATAATAAGGGAGATATAAGCACTTTTCATTACTGACAACTGTTTTTCAAAATGAGGCCAAAAATATTCCCAGTCAAGATTTTATAATGAGGAACATATCCTGCAAATTTGACATCTCCACCTATAATACCCTTTGCTCTAGGGGGCCAACAAAAGTCCTTGTTTAAAGTTGAATAAACGTCCATAGCGGCCATCTTGTTTTTCAAAATGAGGCCAAAAATATTCCTAGGCAACATTTCATGGTTATTAATACATCCTGCAAACTTAAGAAGGCTAGCTATAATATTTTTTTCGTTAGAGCGGTAATGGTGAAATCTCTCTACACACTGCGGCTATCCAGTAGATACAATGATTTACTCAACAGTGAGAACCTGAAAGTAGCTACTGCTCAGCTATGCCATGACATAGAGGTCTGCAATTTCACTATGTTATAGCTGACCAAAAATTATGTGAATAACATATTTGCACAAAATACTCTAAATGTAATAGTTTTCAAGTTACAATTGATTTACTCAACAGTGATAACCTCAAAGTAGCTATTACTCAGCTATGCAGTGAGCTACATGTCTGAATTTTTACTGTTATAGCTAACCCAAAAGTAGATAAACAACATATTTAAGCAAATTACTGTAAATGCAATAGTTTTCAAGTTTCAACTGATTTACTCAATAGTGAGAACCTCAAAATAGCTATTGCTCAGCTATGCTATGAGCTATAGGTCTGCTATTTCACTATGTTATAGCTGACCCAAAAGTAGGTGAACAACATATTTTAGCAAAATACTTCAAATGCAATATTTTTCAAGTTACAGCTGATTTACTCAACAGTCAGCACCTGAAAATAGCTACTGCTCAGTTGTGCCATGAGCTACAGGTCTGTAATTTTACTATGTTATAGCTGACCCAAAAGTAGCTGAATAACATATTTACACAAATTTCTGTAAATGCAATAGTTTTCCAATTATAACTGATTTACTCAACAGTGAAAACTTCAAAGTAGCTATTACTCAGTTATGCAATGAGCTACATGTCTGAATTTTTACTATGTTATAGCTGACCCAAAAGTAGATGAACAACATATTTAAGCAAATTACTGTAAATGCAATAGTTTTCAAGTTACAGCTGATTTACTCAATAGTGAGAACCTCAAAATAGCTATTGCTCAGCTATGCTATGAGCTATAGGTCTGTAATTTCACTATGTTATAGCTGACCCAAAAGTAGGTGAACAAAATATTTTAACAAAATACTCCAAATGCAATATTTTTCAAGTTACAGCTGATTTACTAAACAGTCAGCACCTGAAAATAGCTATTACTCAGTTGTGCCATGAGCTACAGGTCTGTAATTTTACTATGTTATAGCTGACCCAAAAGTAGCTGAATAACATATTTACACAAATTTCTGTAAATGCAATAGTTTTCCAATTACAACTGATTTACTCAACAGTGAGAACTTCAAAGTAGCTATTACTCAGCTATGCAATGAGCCACAGGTCTGGAACTTCACTATGTTATAGCTGACCCCAAAATAGGTGAATGACATATTGAAACAAAATACTCTAAATGCAATAGTTTGCAAGTTATAAGTGATTTACTCAACAGTGATAACCTAAAAGTAGCTATTACTCAGCTATGCCATGACCTACAGGTCTGAAATTTTACTATGTTATAGCTGACCCAAAAGTAGCTGAATAACATATTTGTATGAAATTCTCTAAATGCAATAGTTTTCCAATTACAACTGATTTACTCAACAGTGAGAACTTCAAAGTAGCTATTACTCAGCTATGCAAGGAGTCACAGGTCTGGAACTTCACTATGTTATAGCTGACCCCAAAATAGGTGAATAACATATTGAAACAAATACTCTAAATGCAATAGTTTTCAAGTTATAAGTGATTTACTCAACAGTGATAACCTAAAAGTAGCTATTACTCAGCTATGCCATGAGCTACAGGACTGAAATTTTACTATGTTATAGCTGACCCAAAAGTAGCTGAATAACATATTTATACGAAATTCTCTAAATGCAATAGTTTCCACGTTATAAGTGATTTTACTCATGATGGAAGTTACTGAAAAGCCCAAAAGTAGCTATTACTCACTTAGCTATTGAGACAGACACCCAAGTTATTCACCATGTTGTAGCTATGAGAAAAGTAGCTGAATAACATATTTTAACAAAATGCTCTAAATGCTATACGTTTCAAGTTATAAGTGATTTAGTGCATGATTTCATGAATTTTGATGCATTAAAAATTATTAAAAAAATTTATTAAAAAAAAAGTAAGACAGATCCAGGTCTCATACTCACACAAGAGAATCTACCTCTGGCCTAGTACATATATGCAAGATATGAGAGAAATCCCTGCAATAGTCACTGAGAGAATTGTGATAAGTGTTGAAATTTTCACACTTTTGGTGGGGGTACCCCCCTTGTAATGTCTCTAGCAAACAGACAAACAGACAGATTTGCATGCCTTGAACAATTTTTCATCCTCGATAGATAAGGTATCTTTTAAAAAAAAACAGCATGTCTCTAGGCCTTGTAGTTTTGGAGGAGAAGTTGTTCACGCGGACGCCCACGCCGCAGAGTGACGACATAAAAATGATGCGTGTTTTACGTATAATGGGATAGACAAAATGACATGAAGTGAAGCTCATGGAAACAAAACACGGTAGGTCTGTTCCTAGAAATCTCTGCAAAAGTCTAAAAATCTACAGAAATATATAATAGAACCAAAGTTTAAACTGTCTCCAGATTTAAAATTCATTTCTAATATTTTAAGTTCCCCGATATTTACCTTTACTGTCAAAGTGACAACCGTGATGCCATCTGTAAAGTGTCATTATGTCTCTGGCAACTTGAGTATCTTTTATTTTAAATAGAAGCCCCTTCTTTTTAAAAAATGTATAAACCCCCCAGGCATATATATATGGCTAATTAGAATACTTGTAAAAATGTTTTCAGAAAGATAAAAACTTATTAAAACTAAAGGATTTAAAGAATTCTCAGACTGTTAAAACTATATGATTAAATGATATCAATACTTCAATGTTATAAAGCAACAGTCCTGTTCCATGAATATTGGCGGCTACGGTGGCAGAGTGGTAACACTCTCACCTCCCACCCCTGAGATTAGTTCAGTACACCCCCAATCGAATAACTAGTAACTGGAAATGAATAAAATTGAAACAAAACATGGCAGTTCTGATTGAAAATGCCTTAAAATCTATAAATAAACAAGACAAGAGGGTCAGAGGTGCCCCAAAAGGCGGGTTGCGCACGCAGGAATTTCGAAAGGAACCTAGCTATGATGGTGATGTATGTCCCTGTGAAGTTTGAATCAGATTGGAGTAACCGTTTTCGAGTTAGAGTCCGGAAACAAAAATGTGGATGGACAGATGGATGGACAGAAAAACGGACAAAAACGAAGAAACGGACGGAAAAACGGACAAACAAACAGACGGAATTTCACCAATTTCGAAAGGAACCTAGCTATGATGGTGATCTATCTCCCTATGAAGTTTGAATTTGATTGGTCAAACCGTTTTAAAGTTAGAGTCCGGAAACGAAAATGTGGACAAACAGATGGATGGACAGACAAACGGACGAAAAACGGACAAACGAACACACGGAATTTCACCAATTTCGAAAGGAACCTAGCTATGATGGTGATCTATCTCCCTGTGAAGTTTGAATTTGATTGGTCAAACCGTTTTAAAGTTAGAGTCCGGAAACGAAAATGTGGACAAACAGATGGATGGACAGACAAACAGACGAAAAACGGACAAACGAACACACGGAATTTCACTAATTTCGAAAGGAACCTAGCTATGATGGTGATCTATCTCCCTGTGAAGTTTGAATTTGATTGGTCAAACCGTTTTAAAGTTAGAGTCCGGAAACGAAAAATGTGGACGGACAGACGGACAGACAGACAGACGGACAGACGGACGTCGGACACATCAATCTAATAGGCGGGTTGGTTACACGCAACCCGCCAAATAAAAGTGTATAACTTTTTCAGATTTAAGGCTTGTGTTTAATATTTAAGTTCTCCCAGACTCCTACATCAGAATACGTACTGGCAATCGCGATGTCAGTTGTAAAGGAAAGTATATCGGTTTTGCCCATTGTCTCCGGACTCGATAGTTGTTTTCTGTCTGTAATTCTCACCCTTCTTCTTAAAAATGCATTGCCCCAGGGTGTTTATACAGACACATATGGTAATTCATTGTGGTGTACGTATTTAAAGTTTTCAATCAAGAATGTTTTAACATTTAGTAATAAGACAGGGGTTGCTAACTATCTTACCAAGCAAAATTCACATATTTTTTTTTTCAATACATGGTCCAATCATAAAATTTGGGCTTCAACAAAGTTAAACACACAGAAAAAAAACAATGCTTTATATTATCATGAAACCACTCAGTTTGCATAAAACAATACTATGTCTGGGATTTTACAATGTAGAAATGTCATATAAGTTAATAAGTCTCAGTATATATTTCTTTGGGCAATTGTTTATGATGGTATTGTATTCTACTGTTTGTACATTTTGTAATACTGCCTGAAAGCTTCAATATAATATGTTTCAGATTAAGTAATAGAAATCAAAACAAATAAGCATTATATGTATAAAAAGTCTCTTGGGATTTACTTTTTGACAAAATGCAAATATTTGCACTGAAATCTTTGTACCAGCAACATTAACAGTTTTGCAGAAAACCTCACCGCTAGATGGCTTCTAAAAACTCTGAACCTTTTATGCAGTCATCATTTCTGAGACAAACAAAAAATTTTAGCCAATAGATATAAACTTCCAGACACTAATACATAAAAACCGGTTTCAAGTTCAAGTGCAGTTGTGTTCAGATAAAGAGATCAGAACAGTCATAAATCCCAGGTAACTTGTCCAAATTTTAACAAAAAAACCTACATAATATTTATACATTATTCATTGCAGCTAACTATTTGATTTATTAAAAAAAAACAGAAAAAAATTAACATCAGTCATCACAAAAATTAGGATATACAGTTAGCTCTAGAGACAAATTAATCTACTGCCAATTCTAGCAATGCCTTAATCTTATATTGAGGTCTAATCTAAATATCTGCTCTGAATTTTGGACAAACCCAAAACAACACATATCACTGTTAAACAGACTATCTTTTTTTAAAACTTTTCTCTGACAGCTTTTTCAGTTAAAATCAAGTCATATCAGTCCACACAAGTGTTATTAATGAGTCATGAAATATATTTACTCTTTTTTTTTTCTTTAAAAAAGGGCAAAATTCATATTTGACATTATTTCTAAACACACAGATCGTATGATTATAAAAATAATGAGATAAAATAAAATATAATGTCTTGCTTAAAAGAATTAACCAGAATAGGTCTACTTTGAGCAGGAACAAAATTGATAATGCAATTATTTTGAATAAAAGGAAGTGTGTTCGGCTCTACAATTTAAATATTTTTATGTTGACCAGCTTGAGCTTAACGTCAAATTAAGCCACATTATTATATGTTTACAACATTTTTACTTGAGATATTAAATATTATTTTAAATACACTTACTACAATTTTCATGAATTTTTTTTATGACAGTATATATTTTACCTTATTTAGATTAGATTCTATTTTTTATACAATGTCTGAAAATCCAGAATATATCAAAATATATACCTTTTTGCTCTCTTCTGAACACATTCATTTCCATAAATTTTATCAGCTACGGACTCCAAATCATCTTCAAGACTTACTTCAAATCATATACGGCACATTAATATTCACAGATAACAACTCTACCCACCCATTTCTTCTTTGAGCTTCTGTTTTGGAGCACAGATGCCTCTGTCCATCTCCTTGGTACGGGGTACAAAGATGGACTCTGTACTGAGTATGGGGCCGTGGGACACTTTGACTGGCTTCGAATTCCCCTGGGCTTTCTTCTTGGCAGCACTGGACAACTTGCCAGGCTCCTGCACTGTGGACAATATTTTGCCCTCCTCTTCAATCCCACTAAACAGGTCACAGAATCATGCTAATTAGTCTTTGGTCATGGAAAATAAATAGAGGCCTCAGTAACTGAGTGGCTAACAAGTGTGGCATTCAATTACTAGTCTCTCCCCACTGTGGCCACTGGTTTGAACCCAGCTCATGACAACATATGGTATTCCCATAATAGGGCTTGTCCTGATTTCACCTCGGCTAAACTAAACATGAGCTTTGACTTCATTTATGGAAAATAAATAACTGATTCAGAGAAGACAAACTGACTGGTTTGCAGTTTAAGCTTGACCCCTTCAATAGCATACTGAACTATTTCTTAGTTTTGAGTTGAATTAAGTTCCAAAAAACCTTCAAGATTAATAAGCTCAACTGGTTGTAGCTTGTTCAAAATTCCTTATTTGGCATTGGGACTAAAATATCTTCTTTTGCCCCTCAATGCCCCTCATCAAAAAGAGCTCGGCAGGTTGGCTTCTAAAGTAATGCAGAATCATGTTTGATAGACAGTTTAGATACAACACCCTCATCTTTTGTCACTCATGTTTTAACTTCCTTTAAGCTTTACCTGCAAAAAAGACATTTTTTACAGGATCCTACAGTAAGTTCCCCCTGTGACAATAAGTTACTCATACAACCATGTAGAATGAAGTACAATATAAAAAGATCTTGTGTCAGATTTTCAAATAAAAAATTCAAACTGTCAAAGCAGAAGTGTACCAGTGGGTGAAAATGAAGTCATAAAATATTCAGAAACCAAAATCTTGGATTGTCAATCAGTCTAGTGGGTCACCAGTGTCTATCTCTCCTACATACTAGGTTCCTATACTTTATTGAATTGATCTGCTAGCTGAAAGGCTATCTAGATTTCTGGTAATCACACTTTGGGGAATGTAACAGTTTCAGATCAAAACCACTTCGCAATGTACATGTACTTCAAAGCTAACTATAAAGCAGGCAATTAGTTCAGGAGTCATTCTCCTGATTTGCAAGTCACTACTTCAAATAATATTTATGTAATACCAGTGTATGAAATAAACACCAAGCCCATCTGAGACTGGTAACCACTCTCAAGGACCTGTACATTTGTAGAGTTACAGGTCCGGATGTCCTGTACTTTAAGGAAACTGTTCATATATCTTTTTTAATCACCAAAATTGATGAGGCTTTTAAATCCATAATGTTTTTTTTTCTTTTAGCACTGGCCACTTGGTCAATTTTGAAATTCAATATTGATTTGACCTACACTGAAATACTTTTGCCACTGAGCTGCAACATTTTTAAGTGTAGAAATATACTGTTGAAATTCTCTTTGTACCTACATATTTATTAAGGTAGTATAGAGGAAAGCAGTAAAGCACACTAGTGTTGGTCAAGATTTTGCACTGTAAAAAAATGGGCATCAGAAAGCAACTACCACCTTTCACCTTCGAGTTGTGAGATAAGATTTAAGCTCATGTCATTTAGGGTGAGAGGCCAGTCACTTGTACTGTGTCCTAATACTTCCTAAATAGACATCGAGTTGAATAATTGAGGGTGATATTTTAGCATCACTTCAGATCATTAACAAGTTTAAATGTTTGATTATTCATTGTAATTCTTGACATTTATGTACATTACTAAAAAAATATTCATTTTCTATGGTGTATTTTATTCACTTAAATATTTGTTCAAACTAATTGGATATTTTTTAGTGGTTACTTCACTCCAGAAAGAGCTTTTGCTGCATAATATTCTTCTGTTTCTTCATGACCAAATAAGAAAATAAGGTGAATTTCGATTCTGGGACACTCTTCATTTGGACAATTAAGCACTGTACTGACAGAAAAGGTCAGGGCAATTTCAAAATACCATACTGCTTAGCATGGACAATGTGAGCACTTTGATACATTAAGGGAGTGTCCCCCCCAGTGAAAGGATATGCATTAATCTACTATACTTGTGGTCTTTGATCCTTTGTAGCTTATGGCACAATACAGTGAGAACTAATGCACTTCCTTAACCAGTGTTACAATGTAATGTTGTTTATAACATACATGTACACATATTTTGAATTATCCTTGATAAATTTTACTTTTTTGGGGGGGCAGAAAATCAATCTATTAGACTAATTAAATATACTCATATTTATTTTGTGTATAAAAAACTGGGAATATAAAATCTATGTATTCTGTACTTTTCCTGTAGTTCTTTTTTCTTTATTGAAAAATGCCACTGTGTCAATCCTATTTTTAGGAAATTTATATCAAGTGTTCATAACCTTTTATCAATAGCCTACGATTAATTCCTTAATATATAAATATTCACACTCTCTAGTCTATTTACAATTATTAACTGTTCTTCCAGCAAGCTTGACAAATGAATAGTTTCTGTACACTCTGATCCACTTGTAGCAGTGAGAAATAGCAAAAAAGTGAACTGAATAGGAAATTAAGAAGAATGGAACTGCAAAAAAGACAATTTCTTTTCAAATTTAGACATTACATTTCGCACTCAATTAACTGAAAGTAAATTTTGCTTCAAATTGGAGTGGCAAAGTATGCACAATAGATAAGTGTAATCATATATACTTCTGTCAAAAACTCTTTTCAAATTTTCCTTCATGCTGGATTTTGTCTTCCTGATAGATTTGTTATAACTGCCCAATAACTAGGAGTATGAAGTTTTCAGGCACCTGCGATAGCCTGTCACTGTCCTACTTATAAGTTATACATCCATTAGTGATAAAGAGCCACAGACCCCACAGCCCGGGAAAATAGTTTTCAACACCATGAGATATAGAAGTAGTGAAACAGTACACAGATTGGGATACTTTCAGAGCAGTGTCAGTGTTCAAATAATGTTTAAGTAGAGAAAATAACATCTAAGAGAAAGAAATTGCATGTAAAGATTAAGTATTAAAACAAGACAATTCAGTAAACTAAAAATTATGAAGCTTTAAGACTTCTCCCATTTTGATTTTCATTTGTATGGTCGAGTTATGGTTTGGATGTTTTGAATATTACCCATACATACAGATGTAGCAATACATGCTTTTATGTGGAATTAGGGCAAAACCTGTGGCTCACTTGATGCAATACCATCTGTTACAATGGGAAGTTGCGGTAAAACGGTAAATGAATTCTAATATGACTTTAACAGTGCTTAATCTACACCAAAAGACACCCAAAGGTGCAACAACCAAGATTCAAGTAAAAAGATATAAGAGAGATATAAGAGAGATAAATAGTATCAGATATCCTCATAGAGACATAAAATAGCATCAGATATGCAAGATCAAAGGTCAAATCCAGGCCACACCATGATGTTGCACACATATAACCCTTGACCAATGTCCCTACCAAATATCATCTTCCTACACCTTATGGTTTCCAAAATATAACCCAGACAAGGCATTATAGGTCAAGATCACTATGGCAAGGTCAAAGGTCAAATCAAGGTCACACCATTACGTTTTACATCTACACATCCTAGCCAATGCCCCTACTCATACCAACGTCCTACACCTTATGGTTTCTGAGATATACCCCGGACAAGATTTTATAGGTCAAGGTCACTACGGCAAGGTCAAAAGTCAAATCAAGGTCACGCCATGACGTTGCACACCTACACTTCCTAACCAGTGTCCTTACCAAGTATCAACTTCCTACAACTTACAGCTTCCGAGATATAGCCCGGACAAGATTTTATAGGTCAAGGTCACTACGGCAAGGTCAAAGGTCAAATCAAGGTCACACCATGACGTTGCACACCTACACCCCCTAACCAATATCCCTACCAAGTATCAACTTCCTACACCTTACGGTTTCCGAGATATAGCCCGGACAACATTTTATAGGTCAAGGTCACTACAGCAAGGTCAAAGGTCAAATCAAGGTCAGACCATGACATGGCACACCTACACCCCCTAACCAATGTCCCTACCAAGTATCAACTTCCTACACCTTACGGTTTCCGAGATATAGCCCGGACAACATTTTATAGGTCAAGGTCACTACAGCAAGGTCAAAGGTCAAATCAAGGTCAGACCATGACATGGCACACCTGCACCCCCTAACCAATGTCCCTACCAAGTATCAACTTCCTACACATTACGGTTTCTGAGATATAGCCCGGACAAGATTTTCAAACTCAAGGTCACTACAGCAAGGTCAAATCAAGGTCAGACCATGACGTTGCACACCTACACTTCCTAACCAATGTCCCTACCAAACTGTATCAACTTCCTACACCTTACGGTTTCTGAGATACAGCCCGGACAAACTTTTTCCCACTGCCCGCCCATCCGGACACCATGGGTGAAAACAATACCCCGACAGCCCTTAAGGGCTGTGGGGTAAAACCAGATAATTGGTTTCAATTCAATTCAATTCATATAAACGTTAGCAAAATCTGCTAACAGACGTCCAAGAACAGGTTCACTTCAAGTAACATATTTCATATCAAAAGAAGAAAAAAATATTGCACAGAAATGCTTAATAATGTGTACTTGTGTTATATTTTATCAATATATATAGAGTGAATTAATAGTTTTAATACAAATTTCAGATTTTACTGACAAATTAACTTCATATATAGTTGTGTTTATGCTTCATGTACTGTGGCCTAGCGGGTAACACACTTGTCTAGGAACTCAGAGGACGTGGGTTCAATCCCAGGTACAGGCAGATACATAGTGGCTCGCATGACCACTTAAAATGGCGGTCCTCTGTCATTGGATCCTATCCCCAGTGGCAGGTTAAAGAACCTCAAGGACGTTGATAAATGGTCATCCTTGAGCCTCTATCTTCCGGTTAGGGGAATGTCAGTTACTTGTGAGTTGGGGCTGTACCTGTACAGTCGGATTGGTTAAATAGCGCTTTGAGTCCTGTAGTATATGGAGATATTGCGCTGAGTATAAATACATAATAATAATAATAATAATGTACTGATGTAGAAGATTTTACAGTTTGGGGTATAGACTAATTTGAGCAAATCTGGTTTTCATCCAATTTTTCTTTTCAGGACCTAGTTTCCAAAGTTATTGTCTATCATAACACTAATATCTCTACATCTTGTCTAGAAATACCACACACAGTTGGCCAAAATTTAAGTTCTGTTAGCCATGAAGTTCATAAATCCAACAAACATTTTTTTAGTCTTTCAGCCATTACACAGATACATTTCGGAGCTCCCTGCCTCTTCATGTGAGAACCAGTCCCTGAGTGACATATTTTAGGGAGCGTCTTACGATTCATCTCTTCAAATTAAATTTTAACACCTAATGATTTTGCCTCACTCAATCCCACAACTTTCCAAGATATTCACACTTTCAATTGTAATATCTCCCATGTGCCATAATTATTGTCAGTCTGGAGAGTCAGCCCTTTCGATTCGCAATTATTACCATATTCTACTATAACACATGGTATTGAGGATGTAAAAAGGGAATTCGAAAGACTTGACTGGGACACTATTTTCAATCCTGTCACTGACTAAACAAATTACACAAGCTTTTTAAGGTTTTATTGTATTTTTTTTTTAAATAATCGCTGTCCCTATTCTGACGTCGGTCCTCTACTGAAATAATGACAGCAATTTGTCATGGTATACTCTAATTGAAGTACAGGGAACGTGCCGTAGAAAAGAGGGCCCAGGGGAACAGAAACATGCTGTTGTTGACCCTGGCTGATTAAAGACACTGCTTTTAGAGGTAACATATAAGCACCACCAATACAAGGAGTTTCAATACAAAGTTGTTTGTAAAGAGTAGGGGGTGTCTGTTGGAGTCTTAAAAATATTGGCGAATCTGGATTTGTCTATTGTTATTTTTGTACTATTAAACCCAATATGGTGGCTGATGTAAACAGATTGATCAAAAATAAAATGTAACATATCTGTGAAAATATGGAAATGTATATTAAAAACAAAGATTAGTTAAGCAACTGTGACTGATATTTAGGTTTCATTAATCTTATTTATAACAATACACACCATAGAATCTAGTGATAGTAAGCTCTCACTGGGTATAATACCGTATTTATCCGTATTAAACACCCCCCCCCCCCACCCCCCCCCTCCTCTGCACCTTTGAAAAGTTCATATTTCAGGGTTTTACGTCCCTCTCAACAGCCAACACTTTTGTGATTCCGGGATTCCAAAATAAGAAGCGTTTTAGTACTTCCCCAATCGAATACCGCTTACGAGAAATAAAGAAAATCAGAACAAAACATGGCAGTTTTGATGACAGACGTATTAAAATCTCCAAAAATACGAGATAAAACTTTATAATTTCTTCAGATTTAAGATTTGTTTCCAATATTTTAAGCACTCTCGCCATTATACATGCTGGCAAGTGAGATCATGGTTGCCAGTGTCAATTATCGCCGATTGCAACTGGACTCGAGAGTTGATTTTTCATCTGTAATAATAGCTACCCCCTTTTGAAAAGTGCATCGCCCCCGGGGTGTTTATATGAATAAACACGGTATTTCCCTATTATAAAGAATTTTATTGAAATCTGTATCATGTCTTTGAAATTACAATCACAATATCTAGATTCCATTGCTCCTCATGAGGATATAATATTTCAATTGACAAATACAAATTTACATTAATTTCTAAAACTGGCTAAACTTCAGTTCATCAAGTATTATTGCAAGCACAAGGAGGCAGATTAACTTACCTTAGCACATGGTGAACACAGATGATGTACTGGGGCTTGTCTGTCTTTGGGTTGTGGACCACAGTAGCCTGGGTCTCAATCCACTTGAAGCCACCACGTTTCACCAGGAAGCGGTAATGATCTGTCCATACTTGTCCCTTTGAATACACTGTAACATAGACACAGTCAGTGGGTTATATGGCTGTTCCACTATGCCAATCCCCACATCTTTAATGTTCAGGAATAGCTTGGGACCGGTGGTTAAACTTTGGGAACATTCGGTACTGAATCTTGTGTCCCATCTCCCTCCCGCGATAAACTATTTAGATTTGTCGTAAACTTCCTGCAATCCTCCACAATCAGATTTCATACATGGGAACTCAATCCTAAAGCTATCTCAACATTTTTAAAGAAATCTCCCGTGAGTATATACTTAGATACTCTTTACAGTCCTAATTTCCCTCTTCGGATTTATCACTTTTGAATTATGCCAACAAGTAAAAACTGAGATTTGAAAAATTGTCTGGCACAATTCGCAAGGTAGCAGAGATGTGGTGTTTTAAAGGTTAAAAGCTGCAGCATCTTCAATTTTTTATTAATTTTATTTTATTTATTTATTTGTTTATTTTTTTTTGAATTACTGAAAAACTTATTCCTTTTGAATCTCTATTCTATATTTCACACATAGTTTTCAGTGACCTAACAAAAAAATCTTGATTAAAATAAAGTGTGTTACTTTATCAATTTAGATGTTTTAGATAATGCAACATAGATCAAATGATGAAAAATATGATAATATATCATTTCCAAATCGGCTCTCCAAAGGTCAAAGTTGGAGTTTCACATCCCTTTCAGCAGCTAAGGTCACATAAGTACATCCTAGATGTCATAAACTGGATTTAAACCCCAAAAAGTTGGGATGGGTCGATATGAAAAATGTGCACAGTGGGAGGACCCCAATGCAAAACAATTCTGATTCCGGGACTCTGTGTTTTAGTACACACCAATCAAACATGGACATTTCTTGTCATCAAAATCACAATAAAAGTTCCCAAATGCAAAAAAAATATGGGATAAAAGTGTGTCATTTCTTCAAATTTGTGTTTTGTTTCCAACATTTTGAGTTTTCCTTCAATTATATGTGTTGGCAAGGGATATTGAGGTTATAAATAACGTATCCAAAAAATGGCAGTTCTGCTCAACGTATACATAATCACTATGAAAGTCTACAAATGCACAAAAAAATAAGGGATAAAAGCTTGTAATATCTTCAGATTTTAGGTATGTTCCCAATATTTTAAGTCTGCCTTCCAATATAGGTAGTGACAAGCGAAGAGGCAGTTGTAAAATCTCATCACAGTATTTCACTAAAATTCTCTTGATACTGAGATACCAGACCTACCAACCCATCCCTAAAAAAATAGTAAAAATAACTTCTTATACAAAAAAAAGCAAACTACTGTGGTAATACTATTAAATATATTAATGCAAACTGAAATTCATGACTCCACCTACAACTTAAGCTGCAATTTATATGTGAGAAAGTGCATCACCGTTTCTACACATAATATTGGTGTATCAGACAGATCAATGTCATAATAAGTATGTGAATGTAAATCTTTTGTGTGAAAAATTGCTGAGAAAAACAACTCCAAACAAGAGGAGAGTGCCCGTGAACGGGCACTGTGTCAGCTGACTGAGTGTTTTTGATTTGTGAAGGTGATTAGAGGACAGAATAATTATCAGGAAAAGGGCTGTACAGAAATACAGTAAATGGTAACTGAACAGCAAGTTCGAAAGAAATTCCGAAGCTGACAGAAGAAAAGGATAAAAAAGTTGTGCCCTGTAAATGGTATTATGAAGGAAAATAACAAGGTAATTGTTTAAGTGTAAAAAATAGGTTAAAACATATTTAAAGAAATACTACAAATGCAATATCCTCGTTCAACCTTGAAGAAGGGGTCCAAGGTCAAATCTAACCACACAAATACATTCCCAGCCCATGATTTCCTATGGTTTACCATTCCAAACCTCTAGGACCAATTATAAATAAGTTATAAACACTTTTAAGCTTGGCTGTCCTCATTTGACCTTGAAGGAGGGGTCCAAAGGTCAAATCTGACCATACCAAAAGATTCCGAGCCAATGATTTCCTATGGGATGGTAAACCATCCCAAATCTCTGTCACCAATAATAAGCGAGTTGTAGGCACTTTCAATTTTTGCTATCCTCATTTGACCTTGAAGGAGGATTCCAAGGTCAAATCGGACCATATCAACAGATTCACAGCCCATGATTTCCTGTCTGTTTACCATCCCAAACCTCTGGGACCAATAATAAGCGAGTTATAAGCACTTTTAAGTTTGGCTATCCTTGTTTGACCTTCAAGGTCAAATCTGACCACACCAAAAGATTCCCACCCCATGATTTCCTACAGGTTGGTTTATCATCCCAAACCTCTAGGATCAATAATAAGGGAGATATAAGCACTTTTCATGACTGACAAAAAACACCTATGGCGGCCATCTTGTTTCTCAAAATGAGGCCAAAAATATTCCCAGACAACACTTTATGGTTATTAATATATACTGCAAACTTAAGAAAGCTAGCTATAATATTTTTTTTCATCAGAGCAGTAATGGTGAAATCTCTCTCTACACACTGCGGCTATCCAGTGGATACAATGATTTACTCAACAGTGAGAACCTGAAAGTAGCTATTGCTCAGCTATGCCATGACATAGAGGTCTGCAATTTCACTATGTTATAGCTGACCAAAAATTCTGTGAATAACATATTTAACAAATTACTCTAAATGTAATAGTTTTCAAGTTACAACTGATTTACTCAACAGTGAGAACCTCAAAGGAACTATTACTCAGCTATGCAATGAGCTACATGTCTGAAATTTTACTATGTTATAGCTAACCCAAAAGTAGGTGAACAACATATTTAAGCAAACTACTGTAAATGCAATAGTTTTCAAGCTACAACTGATTTACTCAATAGTGAGAACCTGAAAATAGCTATTGCTCCGCTATGTCATGAGCTATAGGTATGTAATTTCACTATGTTATAGCTGACCCAAAAGTAGGTGAACAATATATTTTAACAAAATACTCCAAATGCAATATTTTTCAAGTTATAGCTGATTTACTCAACAGTCAGTACCTGAGAATAGCTATTGCTCAGTTGTGCCATGAGCTATAGGTCTATAATTTCACTATGTTATAGCTGACCCAAAAGTAGCTGAATAACATATTTGCACAAATTTCTGTAAATGCAATAGTTTTCCAATTATAACTGATTTACTCAACAGTGAGAACTTCAAAGTAGCTATTACTCAGCTATGAAATGAGCCACAGGTCTGAAACTTCACTATGTTATAGCTGACCCCAAAATAGGTGAATAACATATTGAAACAAAATACTCTAAATGCAATAGTTTTCAAGTTATAAGTGATTTACTCAACAGTGATAACCTAAAAGTAGCTATTACTCAGCTATGCCATGAGCTACAGGTCTGAAATTTTACTATGTTATAGTTGGCCCAAAAGTAGCTGAATAACATATTTATACGAAATTCTCTAAATGCAATAGTTTTTAAGTTACAAGTGATTTTACTCAAGATGGAAGTTACTGAAAAGCCCAAAAGTAGCTATTACTCACTTAGCTATTGAGACAGACACCCAACTTACTCACCATATTGTAGCTATGAAAAAAGTAGCTGAATAACATATTTTAACAAAATGCTCTAAATGCAACACTTTTCAAGTTATAAGTGATTTACTCAACAGTGATAACCTAAAAGTAGCTATTACTCAGCTATGCCATGAGCTACAGGTCTGAAATTTTACTATGTTATAGCTGACCCAAAAGTAGCTGAATAACATATTTATACGAAATTCTCTAAATGCAATAGTTTTCAAGTTATAAGCGATTTACTCAACAGTGATAACCTAAAAGTAGCTATTACTCAGCTATGCCATGAGCTACAGGTCTGAAATTTCACTATGTTATAGCTGGCCCAAAAGTAGCTGAATAACATATTTATACAAAATTCTCTAAATGCAATAGTTTTTAAGTTACAAGTGATTTTACTCATAATGGAAGTTACTGAAAAGCCCAAAAGTAGCTATTACTCACTTAGCTATTGAGACAGACACCCAACTTACTCACCATATTGTAGCTATGAAAAAAGTAGCTGAACAACATATTTTCACAAAATGCTGTAAATGCAACACTTTTGAAGTTATAAGTGATTTAGTGCATGATTTCATGAATTTTAATGCATTAAAAATTATTAAAAAAATTTATTAAAAAAAAAGTAAGACAGATCCAGGTCTCATACTCACACAAGAGAATCTACCTCTGGCCTAGTACATATATGCAAGATATGAGAGAAATGCCTGCAATAGTCACTGAGAAAATTGTGATAAAAAGTTGAAATTTTCACACTTTTGGTGGGGGTACCCCCCTTGTAATGTCTCTAGGAAACAGACAAACAGACAGATTTGCATGCCTTGAACAATTTTTCATCCTCGATAGATAAGGTATCTTTTAAAAAAAACAGCATGTCTCTAGGCCTTGTAGTTTTGGAGAAGAAGTTGTTCACGCGGACGCGTACGCCCACGCCGCAGAGTGATGACATAATGTCAGCTGACTGACAAGTCAGCTGACATAAAAATATGGTATATACTTGCTAAAAATATATGTGCATTTTTTTAAAAACTCTTATCACTCAGCTACAACTATGTTGTTAGGAAAACGGTAAAACATACAACGACAATAGCAGTAGACAACATTTCATGGATATGATCAACTTCTGACCCCAGTCCAGCCCCACCCCCAATGCCTGTAAATACATTAGCTACAAATCTAAGTGTTGAATCTGTCAAATAAAGGCAAGATGACACTGAAAGTAGAAAGTCAGGTTAATGAAACTATATCAAATTAAACCCTGGCGGTTCATTAGTGGCCCTTTTAATGCACTGACAAATTACACATCTATTTGTCTTTGGCGTCACTCTTTTTTTTCCAGGTTACCCATTCTGATGTTTCAGGTAATTTTCCAAATGGCCTTGGTGCATGGCAAATGTTCCAGAAATGGCTTCTCAGTGCCGACAAAAACTACCACCGCACCACTTAACAAATCAGGCATAAATGAACTATTTCTCGTCAAACATGGCCTTTCAGCCTTATCACAGTGTGTTCTAATTGACACTATGTTTATGGTTCACAACACAGGTGTTATTAACTCTGCATTTAATTTAGAGGGAAAAATAGTTCACAAATAAACATATAGAAAAGAAGGAAATTCGTAAAGCACACTGGGAGATAGTGATCAGCTGAGATCAATCAAAATATTGATCAGATACATGAAAGAAGATCACAATAATCAGTTTAAGTATTTTTCCAATAAAATATTACCCATGTTTCAATTTAGTCAGTTACATTTGGAATAAGTAGCAGTTTGAGTTCTCACACCTAAATAGACAAGGTGTTATATGTTACTGCAAAGTAATAGTAAATGTTAATAAAGATCAGCAAGAAAAAAAATTGTACCTAAAAACCAAATACCTCACACAGAATGAACAGAAAATCAGCCTCACTCACCAGTTGCTGGTTTTTCTTTGCCTACAGTTAACTGTATTTATGACCAGTGCATGTCACAATAAGTGATATATTATGGGCAGTTTAAATAATAAAGAGTATTCATCACATTAGGAAAACTGTATTTTTTTTCTGTCCATCCTCTTACAGTACACCTACAATGATACTTCTATTACTTTTTTCTCAGAAAGTCTCAGTGCAGTGTAATTACAGGCTACTGGAGAAAAGCTAGAAAACATAAAATCCCATGGGTATTATCCAATATGGGATAATCATTGTGTTATATTACTTTTACCTCCTATCAGATATCAATGGTTCTGCTACATGCAAAACAGGGTTCAAGGGAATCTCATAAAGTACACAAATATTTTTACCTTTTGCAAGGATTCATAGTACTGTTGTAAAACGTTGCATATCATACTGACTTGCAAATTAAATCACATGAATGACATTTTTTTCTATGATACCGTTGTAAGAAGTGATTTTTTCCCTACTTGATTTGTCTGACCCTATATTTACAGTACTATAATTTATTAAATATTGTCAACAGCAAATTATTTCCTGAATTAAGATGAAGACATTTCAAGGGCCCTTTAATTTAAAGATATTTTTATTAGCATTTAGGCCAAACTTGTGAAGTACAATTATATTGAGCTCTCTGGCAGACTGAGATATTTACAGATGATGCAAAGATGAGGCTATTTGTAAGGTTATTTAAGTGTTACGCAACAGTTAATGACAAAAAAATTCTATTTAGCTCAAGCCTAATGCAAATTAAGTTCAATGAAGTGCTGTCAAACTGTATCTTACATAATTATGTAGGATGAAGCAGATTTATATGCTGATTTTTTATTATGAAATTTTATAATAGGATATCTCATCACTGCCTTATGTGACAATAACATGAGTGACTGTTTATGCTTCACCAGCTACTGCTGGTTTAAACATTCCAAAACCATCTTGTTGATTTCCAAAAACAACCGATATCCAGAAATAAAAAATTTCTAAAAATTATAAAAAATGTCTTCAAATGAAATAGATTGTATACAACATAATAAATAAGTAAAGTAATATAAAATTTCTAGCTAAAACAAATGCCATAACCTTTGATGACATTTCCTTTAAATCTGGAAAGTAAATGATGCAAAAATGTTCTTTTTTAATACTGGAAACATCAACACATTTTCAAAGTTTATAACCAATTGACTGTTAGGACAAAACTAACTTATAACCAGAAAAACAGTTTTCATATGCAATGGTTACCTTACTATCTGAAAAGTAAAGCCATTAACTCACAGTCCTTGAAGATCTTGTCCATGTAGTCTCCATCTAGTGCATGGTGGAACTCAAACAGAGACTTATTCTCCAGCTCTTCACTACTGTAACCCAGCTCCTCCTCCACCCTGTTAAGAAAAATGATATCACTGGGTAAAAATATTCTGAATATCTGTTACTAAAGAAACCCCTTTTTTGAGTTTGAATAATGCAATATTTCTGTAGCATTTGTCATTTGTGTAACTATCCTGACAGTAACTTCTGAGAAACTTCTGTATTTGCTACCACAGTAATTTTAACTGGATAGTTGTTAATATCCCCAAGGCAATTATGAAGAGCAAATTACAATCTTTTTCCCCCACCGACTTGCCATAGTTACAAAGGATGCACTATTACAGATTTTGACAATTAATGAATAAATTTTGTAAGTGAAGAAGTCTTACTGAAGCATCAGTTAAATAATTTTAATTTGTTAAGCAAATAAACTGACAGTACTTTGAAAAAATAGCATCAGAGATGCCCGTACCCCACAGCCCGGGGAATTAATTTTTGACACCACGGTCAAAGGTCAAATCAAGGTCACACCATGACGTTGCACATCTAAACCCCCCAACCAATGTCCTTACCAAGTATCAACTTCCTACACCTTACTGTTTCCAAGATATAGCCTGGACAAGATACTCAAACTCAAGGTCACTATGGCAAAGTCAAAGGTCAAATCACAGTCAGACCATGACGTTGCACACCTATACCCCCTAATCAATGTCCCTACTAAGTATCAACTTCTACACCTTACGGTTTCTGAGATACACCCCGGACAAATTTTTTCCCGCCGCCCATCCGGACACCATGGGTGAAAACAATACCCATGACAGCAGAAAAATGTATGTGTTATAGTCTGGTGAAGGAAAATGACTGAATTATAAACTAGTTTCAAACACCCACCTCTCATCACAGTATGTGAACTTCATGTCAAGACTGTGGCGTGTGATGATTGCAGTGTTCTCTATCGGTTCATTCACATAAGATGGATGAGGAATGGACTCACCAATCAGAAGCCAACAGTCAAAACCCACATTCACCAACCGGTGGCCACGAAAACGTATAACCTACAAAATATAGATTTTGATAAATAGCTGAACCAACAAATTCACTAACTCTATTCAATTTTGGGGCCGTGATCACAAAATATATCAGTGGCACTTAAAAAATTGGCTCAGAAACCCTATACATTTCCACAGATTTTTTGCTGACCTGATCCCTTTCAAAGATACCAGCCCAGCTACAGTTATCACTAGTGCTGGGAATCGCCTCCAATTTGCATGGTCGATTATTTGTCCATTTTTCCGAGCGATGATCTTCCCATAATCCCTTCCCAAACAAGGCAAATATCACTTGGTATGAAAAAAGCCAATACCATAGTCATGTTCAGATCTGCCAGATGTCAATACCCGGCTATATCTTGACCAGCCTTGTCTGTCAGTCTTTGGAAAAGTTAAAATCTCTCTGACATATTTGTAAACAGAGATGTTATTTAAAATAAGACCCCAGTTACACATAGCCGGATGTACCACCGGATCGCGGCAGGATTCCTTATATGGAAAATGATGAGTGATTTACGGATCATCTTTTCCGTACATACGGCCATCTGTAACGTCCGTATTGTCCTTGTGGCTTCCGGAAAAGTCAAACTGCTTGATTTTTCCGTAAAGGCTTTGCGGATCTTATCTGTAATTGATATCCGTAGCTCTCTTCCGCATCTCATCTGTAGCTCATCCGTGAGTGTCCTTATTGTCTGTACACCCATCCTGGATGTCCTTGTGGCATCCCTTACATCCTTGACGCTTCCACGGCAAAAAATATCCTTAAAAACATTGCCGGATCTAATGTGATCTGCTACAGATCTACTAAGGACTTACACGGACAGGGTTTGCAGATTAAAAAACAGTCATAAGACCAATCCTTGGTGAAATCTTTTCATCCGCAAACCTGTCCGAAGCGGTCCGTAGCAGATCCGTGGCAGTTCCGTAAATCTTTTACATGACCAACCCCGTCTCTCGTGCATCCCTATCAGTTACCATATATAGAACCATGGGATATATCCATGGTGCATCCGGCTAAGTGTAACTGGCCCCTTAGGGTTGGGACGGATGCTACAACACATCCCCGAGTATCCGCACACTAACAACTGACCTGATTTCGAGTAACCGTGAGATTTAGTAGCTACCATTAAAAGTCTCCCGTAAACAAATGGTAATGAACCAGGTATTATAGAATATGGAGTAAATTATACATTTAAAAGCCAATTAATGAAGAAATGTAGCATATTTTAAACAAACGTTTCATTTTGTGGGCAATAATACAATGAGCTGTGAGTAACCTAGTAGTTGAAATGGACTCGCCCTAAGTACCAGAGTCTATCGAGGCTCGAATAACCGTTCCCAGCCCTATTTAAAATAGATCATTATCAGGATTCAATGGTAATATTTTATTGATTCATGTTTCAAAGGTCCCTTGAGAAATAGAATCTTTTAAAATACTGTTAGTGGCAAATTTCATATTTTCTTATTCTGTTTCACTTCCTGAAATAAAGAATCAGACACAAATGGAAGGAAGAAAATGTAGCTTCAGACGAAGAAGCTAAAATAAACACGAGTACATGAAAGAAAGGAGGGAGATTAAGAGACAACAGGAAAAGAGAAAGGAAGATTAAAGTGAAATAAGGTATGGCACAGACCATCAGAAGAGAAGAAATAAGTATGTGTTCCCATATGAGTGACTTGTGATCCGCAACTTGAGAACACAATTCGGCTTGATTTGATCATTATAAACAGGTATCTCCCCAATAGTTGAATATATTCATTTTGTAGGGGTTAGACCATTTACAATTTCTATGACTATGAAACAAATAAAATTCAGTATTCTGTATTTTTGTCACAGATAAAACCTTAACTGAAAGCGTTTATGAGCCCCAATTAACACTGGGAATATCTATGTGAAATATTTAAAGTAAACAAACTCCATTTTTATATAGTATTACTTAACATGTCAAAACATGAAATATTTCATCAAATTTTTAGCTTTTACTATTACCTGCCATTACAAATAAATAACTTTTATTAATTTTTACTGCCAAAGACTTTATGCCTTAGCCCACTTGTGGCTACAAAATCTTAAACTGTTTCATCAAATACTTTTTGGGTCATCTCGACTGAAAAATCCCAATTGCCAATGAAATTTAATACTATAACAGGTAAGTAGCTTTAAATGATGACAATGCCCTATG
The DNA here is from genome assembly GCA_964017235.1 of Sabellastarte sp. h YS-2021. Taxonomy (NCBI): domain Eukaryota; kingdom Metazoa; phylum Annelida; class Polychaeta; order Sabellida; family Sabellidae; genus Sabellastarte; species Sabellastarte sp. h YS-2021. Next base: position 48,301,676 of record OZ024928.1, read on the forward strand.
ATGTCATCAGGTTTGTGATATCAGTTGATTTGAGTCAGTTGAGTTAGACTTATGCCAATTATATCATTTGTTTTGCAAAAGATAACTACATCAACATGTCGATGGAATGCCCATGATACACATTTTTGCTGGAGAGGTTCATCAGATGTAATGAGGATGCACATCTCTATAATGCATCGGATGTTTTAGTGTTCTCTGATTAGGTTAAATTTCTCAGAAGAAAAGAATCATATACTTTAACACAGTTACACTTCTAACACTAAAATGAGCATGGGAAAATATCACGTTCTTGAATCACAAAAAAGGAATATGGAAATGTGTAGATTGGAGGCACAAGTGCTATATCAAAGACAGAACAAGGGGGTGGAGTCTGTAAAAACTACTCATTTTCTTAAAGGGGAAAAAAGATCAGCCTTCATTAATCCTAGAAATATGTCTTGAAAAAGACAAAACATGAGGACTAAATAGCCCAAGGGAAATGCACTATCAGATCTGTGAGAGACTTCTGCATGTAATTTTCAAAAACATTGAGTCTCATTCATAAATGAAATTCAATATACTTTGGTCAAAGTGTGCAAATACAGTGTGAAAAGTATAACACCTGTGAAGAGATTACATTGAATCGTAATATCTACATTAAGGTTTAACACCGTCTTAATACATGTATCTGCTTAAGGTTCCATACGGTTATGAAAGTGTAACACTGCACTTTGTTACAGATTTAAACTGTATCAAAACAGGTCAAATATTAATGGTGTAATTATTTACGCAATTCAGAAAACCAGTTTTCCAGGTCTTGAAACAACCAAATTTGGTATTTTGGTTTGCTTAAACTCTGAGATATTTCAATATTTATAAATGAAATTGAACATTTCAATGATATATTTGGTTAAATCCATATGTCTTTTATTGTCTTGTTAAAAATAGGAGCCATGTAAAGGGGCTTAATGTAGATATTTTCATGAACCAATTCTTCACAAATTCACAATGCTATTTGCTAGTTTCTACCACAAAGTAAAAACAAGAGCACTCAAAGAGTGCAGACCTCCACCAAGGCAGGTAATAATAAGTACATGGAAATATCCAGATTGTCTTTTTTGTATCCAGATGGTGATCCAGATCACTCTCAAAACTTAATGGGATTTAGTTGGATAATCTTTTTCATTTTTTGTCAAGTTACAACTAGCAGTATTTGTATGATCCTGCTAAAAACACACAGACAAATAAATGGTCACAAAGATAATACCTCTTTGGCGGAGATAATCAAAGGCGACGATAGGTATTCCATAAACAACTCCATAAAATAATGTTATTAACAGGTTTCTGTGGCAAATAAGAATGTACGATCACTACCTAAGTTCATGGAGTTCAATGCAATTACACTATATTTTCTAAATTGGGCAACATAATATTCATTTATTCCATTTTTCCTAAAAGGTGTCCATTAACATGGTAACCCAGAATTAGCGGAATAATACTACAGGAAGGAATCAATTTGATTATGCCACATAATGTCAAGGCTATGAGGAGTCAACTCGGCTCCCCAATTTTTTTTGGTTTTTTTGTGTTTTTTTTTTTTTTTTTTTTTTGTTCGGTGCACCTAAGTTAGTCCGAAAATATTTTATCAGTAAGTTATTTCCAATTTGAGTAAAACACTCATCACATATGAACCAACAAAACAGTTATAACCATCTTAATTTAAGATTTAATTTATTCTTAATTTATTTGTGGTGCATGGTATTATAATAATTACTTGATAAAATTCTATAAGCTTGCATAGAAAAAGGTAAATACAGACATGTTTTGACCGTTTTCTTTTATGAATCCAGTTTATAACACAGCTTGTCAACTGGTATTGCTGAGAATAACGTGATTTCTCACAGAAGCCAAGAAAATCAAATTACGCAAACCAAGAGGTGTTTAATGATGGCATTTGGGGTGTCAAACTGAATGAAAACACCCTTCTTCTAAATCTCAGTTTAAGCCTGAAGCAAGATATTAGTTGAAAAACTTATCCTCATGATATTTACAACTTAACCTCAATATTACATTTTTCATGAAATACTTCATGTCAAATATACACATACATCAAAAGTTCAAAATACTATAATATGGTATATCATCAGATGTCAATATATTAAACATTCAAAAAAATGAATCACATGCTTTGATTTCCAGTCAAGTCAGAATGAAGGAGACTTATTCCACTGGCAATCCCTGAGCTTTTACACAGCACATGACAGGATTCCAACTTCATCCGAGAAAATCTTCAGAGTGAAAAAAATCTTTGATTTTTTCCTGTCAGTCGCCTCAGGAAACAGTCTCTGGCTTCATTAAGAAGGCAATTAAATATGTGCAAGACAGCTTCTTTAAAGCTGTATATTCCTAAAATGTGGTTCAGATCTGATATATTTTATTGATATATATAGTATCATATTGATATATATAGTATCATTATATTAGTTTTAAAACAAGAGGGTCAAAGATGCCCCAAAAGGCGGGTTGCGCAGGCAACAATAAGGTTAGCGACTGCTGTAATTACATTTAGAAACAAGGAAAGAAATGTTAGGTCACCCAGTTAAGGTGAATGTGTAATCTAGGTTACATAATTGTATCTATGCTATAAACAGACAAACGAATTACACCAATTTAGAAAGCAACTTAGCTATGATGGTGATGTATCTCCCTGTCAAGTTTGAATTCGATTGGACAAAGCATTTTCGAGTTAGAGTCCGGAAATGGAAATGCTGACGAACAAATGAACGGACGGAATTACACCATTTTTGAAAGGAACCTAGCTATAATGGTGATCTATCTCCCTGCAAGTTTGAATTTGATTGGACAAAGCGTTTTTGAGTTAGAGTCCGGAAACAGAAATGTTGACGAACAGACAAATGGACAAAAAAAAACGGACAAACAAACAGACAGAATTACACCAATTTCGAAAGGAATCTAGCTATAATGGTGATCTATGTCCCTGTCAAGTTTGAATTCGATTGGACAAACCGTTTTCGAGTTAGAGTTCGGAAACAAAAATGTGGACGGACAGATGGATGGACAGACAAACGGACAGAAAACGGACAAACGAACGGACGGAATTACACCAATTTCGAAAGGAACCTAGCTATGATGGTGATCTATCTCCCTGTCAAGTTTGAATTCGATTGGACACTCCGTTTTCGAGTTAGAGTCCGGAAACGAAAAATGTGGACGGACAGATGGGTGTCTGACACATCAATCTAATAGGCGGGTTGGTTACACGCAAACCGCCTAATAAGACCAGTAATCAATTGTAGCCTTGTGGCACAACATTATAATTATTATAATTATATGATCTAGGGTTCATAGCAAAAAGGTCTGTGATTTACTCTTGTACTCCATCGCATGTGAAACACTTATTTAAATGGGTAATATTTGGTTATTTTAACCAATTTTACCTAAATTTCCAAGACCAAGATGAGCACTCAGGTCCAGACTTTTGAAACCAAGCAATATTGGAAAAATTCACATTATTTCTCAAACATCAGAAAACCGGGTGTGAATATAAACATCTTATGATCATTAAAGAAGATTGCAACAAAAACATATTAAGAGCAATTAAAGTTTCTTTCCAGTGAGTTTTCTTTGTTCTTGGTTTTAGTTTAAATCCTGGATATCGGTTTCATAATTTACTGATAACACAATAAAAGTTTAAGCTTAAATCGTTTCTGATTTAGAGTAAGAAATCTAAAATTCGCCACATATCTGAAATTCGCCACATATGAAACTAGAAATCGGCCGCCCTGTTGATAGTAGATGCGAATAGAAACAGGATAGCATAGAAGAACACACATTATCATGTGTAATGTCCACCCATGAACCTTTTGCCCAAATTGTACAGTAGTCTTACAAGACCCTGTTTCATTTGTAAAATATATCAATGATGCTTAAATATTTGTTAGTGTAGATGTAAATTATTTCAGCTTCATGCCTTTTTGCATTGGTTGGGTTGAAAATTTTGACGAAATCACTCTATCTGGCATGGTTAAGAAGATAGAAGCAAATTCCTGTTTTTCTATTTTTGGCAAAACTTTGAAAATTCAAAATGGCCGCCATTTTTGGGAAAAGGAAATTTTTTTGAAAATTGCCAAGAGTACATTTTCTAGATACCCTATGGGTCGAAAATTTCAACGAAATAACTCTATTTGGCACGGTTAAGGCCAGTTTGTGTTTTTCCATTTTGGGCAAAAATTCGAAAATTCAAAATGGCTGCCATTTTTGGGGAGGGGAAAATTTTTTGAAAATTGCAAAGATTACATTCCTTAGATACCCCGTGGGTTGAAAATTTCGACGAAATCGCTCTATCTCGCATGGTTAAGGAGATAGAAGCAAATTTGTGTTTTGCCATTTTTGACAAAAATTTGAAAATTCAAAATGGCCGCCATTTTAGGGGACGGGAAATTTTTTTTTAAATTGCCAAGAATACAATGCTGAAATACCTGTGGGTCGAAAATTTTGACGAAATCGCTCTATCTCGCACGGTTAAGGAGATAGAAGCAAATTTGTGTTTTGCCATTTTTGGCAAAAATTCGAAAATTCAAAATGGCCGCCATTTTTGGGGAGGGGAAAATTTTTTTGAAAATTGCAAAGATTGCATTCCTTAGATACCCTGTGGGTCGAAAATTTCGACGAAATCGCTCTATCTCGCACGGTTAAGGAGATAGAAGCAAATTTGTGTTTTGCCATTTTTGGGAAAAATTCGAAAATTCAAAATGGCCGCCATTTTTGGGGAGGGGAAAATTTTTGGAAAATTGCAAAGATTGCATTCCTTAGATACCCTGTGGGTCGAAAATTTCGACGAAATCACTCTATCTCGCACGGTTAAGGAGATAGAAGCAAATTAGTGTTTTGCCATTTTTGGCAAAAATTCGAAAATTCAAAATGGCCGCCATTTTTGGGGAGGGGAAAATTTTTTAAAAATTACCAAGAGTACAATGCTCAGATACCCTGTGGGTCGAAAATTTTGACGAAATCACTCTATCTGGCACGGTTAAGGAGATAGAAGGAAATTTGTGTTTTGCCATTTTTGGCAAAAATTCGAAAATTCAAAATGGCCGCCATTTTGGGGGAGGGGAAAATTTTTGGAAAATTGCAAAGATTGCATTCCTTAGATACCCTGTGGGTCGAAAATTTCGACGAAATCGCTCTATCTCGCACGGTTAAGGAGATAGAAGGAAATTTGTGTTTTGCCATTTTTGGCAAAAATTCGAAAATTCAAAATGGCCGCCATTTTTGGGGAGGGGAAAATTTTTGGAAAATTGCAAAGATTACATTCCTTAGATACCCTGTGGGTCGAAAATTTCGACGAAATCGCTCTATCTCGCACGGTTAAGGAGATAGAAGCAAATTAGTGTTTTGCCATTTTTGGCAAAAATTCGAAAATTCAAAATGGCCGCCATTTTTGGGGAGGGGAAAATTTTTGGAAAAATTACCAAGAGCACAATGCTCAGATACCCTGTGGGTCGAAAATTTTGACGAAATCGCTCTATCTGGCACGGTTAAGGAGATAGAAGCAAATTGGTGTTTTGCCATTTTTGGCAAAAATTCGAAAATTCAAAATGGCCACCATTTTTGGGGAGGGGAAAATTTTTTGAAAATTGCAAAGATTGCATTCCTTAGATACCCTGTGGGTCGAAAATTTCGACGAAATCGCTCTATCTCGCACGGTTAAGGAGATAGAAGCAAATTAGTGTTTTGCCATTTTTGGCAAAAATTCGAAAATTCAAAATGGCCGCCATTTTTGGGGAGGGGAAAATTTTTTAAAAATTACCAAGAGTACAATGCTCAGATACCCAGTGGGTCGAAAATTTTGACGAAATCGCTCTATCTGGCACGGTTAAGGAGATAGAAGCAAATTGGTGTTTTGCCATTTTTGGCAAAAATTCGAAAATTCAAAATGGCCGCCATTTTTGGGGAGGGGAAAATTTTTTGAAAATTGCAAAGATTGCATTCCTTAGATACCCTGTGGGTCGAAAATTTCGACGAAATCGCTCTATCTCGCACGGTTAAGGAGATAGAAGCAAATTTGTGTTTTGCCATTTTTGGCAAAAATTCGAAAATTCAAAATGGCCGCCATTTTTGGGGAGGGGAAAATTTTTTGAAAATTGCAAATATTACATTCCTTAGATACCCTGTGGGTCGAAAATTTCGACGAAATCGCTCTATCTCGCACGGTTAAGGAGATAGAAGCAAATTAGTGTTTTGCCATTTTTGGCAAAAATTCGAAAATTCAAAATGGCCGCCATTTTTGGGGAGGGGAAAATTTTGTTAAAATTACCAAGAGCACAATGCTCAGATACCCTGTGGGTCGAAAATTTTGACGAAATCGCTCTATCTGGCACGGTTATGGAGATAGAAGCAAATTTGTGTTTTGCCATTTTTGGCAAAAATTCGAAAATTCAAAATGGCCGCCATTTTTGGGGAGGGGAAAATTTTGTTAAAATTACCAAGAGCACAATGCTCAGATACCCTGTGGGTCGAAAATTTTGACGAAATCGCTCTATCTGGCACGGTTAAGGAGATAGAAGCAAATTTGTGTTTTGCCATTTTTGGCAAAAATTCGAAAATTCAAAATGGCCGCCATTTTTGGGGAGGGGAAAATTTTTGGAAAATTGCAAAGATTGCATTCCTTAGATACCCTGTGGGTCGAAAATTTCGACGAAATCACTCTATCTCGCACGGTTAAGGAGATAGAAGCAAATTAGTGTTTTGCCATTTTTGGCAAAAATTCGAAAATTCAAAATGGCCGCCATTTTTGGGGAGGGGAAAATTTTTTAAAAATTACCAAGAGTACAATGCTCAGATACCCTGTGGGTCGAAAATTTTGACGAAATCACTCTATCTGGCACGGTTAAGGAGATAGAAGGAAATTTGTGTTTTGCCATTTTTGGCAAAAATTCGAAAATTCAAAATGGCCGCCATTTTGGGGGAGGGGAAAATTTTTGGAAAATTGCAAAGATTGCATTCCTTAGATACCCTGTGGGTCGAAAATTTCGACGAAATCGCTCTATCTCGCACGGTTAAGGAGATAGAAGGAAATTTGTGTTTTGCCATTTTTGGCAAAAATTCGAAAATTCAAAATGGCCGCCATTTTTGGGGAGGGGAAAATTTTTGGAAAATTGCAAAGATTACATTCCTTAGATACCCTGTGGGTCGAAAATTTCGACGAAATCGCTCTATCTCGCACGGTTAAGGAGATAGAAGCAAATTAGTGTTTTGCCATTTTTGGCAAAAATTCGAAAATTCAAAATGGCCGCCATTTTTGGGGAGGGGAAAATTTTTGGAAAAATTACCAAGAGCACAATGCTCAGATACCCTGTGGGTCGAAAATTTTGACGAAATCGCTCTATCTGGCACGGTTAAGGAGATAGAAGCAAATTGGTGTTTTGCCATTTTTGGCAAAAATTCGAAAATTCAAAATGGCCGCCATTTTTGGGGAGGGGAAATTTTTTTGAAAATTGCAAAGATTGCATTCCTTAGATACCCTGTGGGTCGAAAATTTCGACGAAATCGCTCTATCTCGCACGGTTAAGGAGATAGAAGCAAATTTGTGTTTTGCCATTTTTGGCAAAAATTCGAAAATTCAAAATGGCCGCCATTTTTGGGGAGGGGAAAATTTTTTGAAAATTGCAAATATTACATTCCTTAGATACCCTGTGGGTCGAAAATTTCGACGAAATCGCTCTATCTCGCACGGTTAAGGAGATAGAAGCAAATTAGTGTTTTGCCATTTTTGGCAAAAATTCGAAAATTCAAAATGGCCGCCATTTTTGGGGAGGGGAAAATTTTTGGAAAATTGTAGATTGCATTCCTTAAATACCCTGTGGGTCGAAAATTTCGACGAAATCGCTCTATCTCACACGGTTAAGGAGATAGAAGCAAATTTGTGTTTTGCCATTTTTGGCAAAAATTCGAAAATTCAAAATGGCCGCCATTTTTGGGGAGGGGAAAATTTTTTGAAAATTGCAAATATTACATTCCTTAGATACCCTGTGGGTCGAAAATTTCGACGAAATCGCTCTATCTCTTACGGTTTCTGAGATATTAGCAAATTACTCAAAAGTAGTACTGAAAATACACAATGAAGTACCTAAATGGCTATTACTCATGTACTGACAAAGCTATCAGTCCCAAATGCAATACCAAGCGAGCTATGGACATAACAATCTTGTATTCAAAATTGTAGTAAAATATCTTTAATTATTTTGGCTTAAATGCACGGAAACCAATGGGTACTGAAAATAGCTGTACTTAAGTATTACTCAGTAAGCAAAAGAGGTACAACAGCCAAAAGCAATCCCAAGCAAGCTACTGACCCAATAAGCCTGCATACCAAATTTGGTGACAATAGCTCTAATACTTTTCCTTTAAATGAGCGGAAACCATGCGTGACGCCGGACATCGGACGCCGGACGCCGGACGCCGGACATCGGACATCGGACGGCGAAAAAAGCAAAAATAATATATCCACCCCCCAGGGGGGTGGACATAAATACTAATAAAATAAATGAATTGTGGTGAGATTTGTTGAATGTATAGTAAATTAAGACTTTTTGAACTGAAAAATACCAATTTTTAGACAAAAACATCATTTTCTTCATAAAATTAACTAAGGTTTTAGAGGTGGCGAATTTTAGATTCCTGGCGAATTTTACATTTCTTACTCTACCCGTCATTTGAAACTTGAAACAGCAGAGATTTTAAGTTTTTAAATTTTCATTTTTTAAAACTTTCATTATAATTTATGCTCAGAAATGCTTGAAATAATACATTTCTAGGTTTTATTACAGAAATTAATTTGCTTTCCATTTTTCATTTAATTTTGTTATCAAGTATTATCAGATACTTAGACTTAAAATGAATAGCTAATTCATGACACTTAATTTGCCTGAACAGGATATTTATGTTATCAAGTACTAAGAAATCAGGTTGATTACAGAATTAAAGGCCTAAAAAAAACCAAAAAAAAAAAAAACACAATTGCAAAGCAGTTACAATTAAACTTAATGGTTTATATTTCTTGTATGATAACATTTACATCACTTCACTCATTGTAGATGGATACTGTAATATATAAAGAAATTGCAGGTATTATGCATTGGACCAACCTGATTCATATTATGGTTATCAAATTGAAACACATTAATCTCGAAACAATTAGACAATTAAGGAGCAAGTTTCATGAGGAGAAATGTAAGAAAAAAGACATCAAAACTAGGGAATTCAAATCTTTTACACCGGGGCTGTGACGTGTGGTCAATATCCACCCTGATTACCAAGCTGACCAAATTTGTCTCAATTTTGTCTCGTTTCATCAAATTCGGTATACACATGGTTTAGTATACACATTTTTTCCTGTCCATAAACACAATGGTGGTTTCTTTGCATTAAAATACTTGTGAAAGGTAAAAACTTATTATATCATTGTAAAATGAGAAACATCATATAAAACTCCTAAAAACACAAAGAATTCTAATGTTTTGCTGTGGTGTCATTCTCGTATGACTAAAAACGTGACCGAGTGGGCAAGAATATAATTAATTTTATTAACGACTACCTAGTAGACCAGAAAGCAAATTGGCTTTGTATAATTATTTATTTTGCAAGGCTGGTGTGAACGCATTTTGCATATTCAAGAAAGTTTAAAATATATATTCCCGATTTTATCATTAGATTTGTTGGTTTTTCTTGTATTGTTAAATACATTTAATGCTGTATCATGAAGTGTTTTTTTACTTTTTCAATACATTTATTTCCCATACCCTGTAGGGGTTTTTTTTCACCTTTTTAATTGTACTAAATTCCCATATGTAGTTTTTTTACCTTTTTAAATAGATTTAATTCCAATACCTTGTAGGTTTTTATCTTTTTAAAATCTTGAAGTCCCATATCTTGCCAGGTTCTACTTTTTACTCTTTTAAATGCATTTACATGGCAAGTGTTAGGAATTTAGGGTTATAATAAACATGTACCGTAAATGACCTATTTAGCGTATCCGCCCTTGTAACCGCACCGTACCTCTTTTTCTCAGCAATATCGTCGGTGACAGTGCACAATATCCACATATTTTTCATATATTGTACGTATTTTTACTTAATAAATTGAATTTTTTGTCACGACTTTCGAGTCTGTTTTCATCTACCGCCATATTTACAGGAAGTGGGTATTTCTAAATGTTGAAACACTGTTTTCTACCGGATTGACCTATACTTCATCCCGGAAAGTTTTTCATGATGGGTGCGCTAAAAGGGGAATTTTTTCCCACCAAATAATGAATAAAATTAGACTTTTCTTAGCGCACTGTGCGCTAAATAGGTAATTTACGGTACAGGAGAAACCTAGGAATTTTTTTAAAATGTGGTAAAAATATAAGCTCATCAGGTTTTCAATGTTAAACTCTAAACTGAGTACTCTGAAAGAGGGTAGATGTGAACCTTGTTCTCACAACAAAAGTAAACACCGAAATTGTTGAGTAAATAATGGGTCAAAATCAAACTCTGATTCAGCTCCCTTACCTTGTATGTGGCAGACTTCAGGTTGACATTCTTGCCTTTATTTGTCAGTGTGCACTTGAGTCTGGCAAAGAAGGTCTTGGTTTGGGGAAGCTCCTCCTCTCCTTCTTTGTCAGTGCTGTGTTTCTCTGCAAGAAACTCTTCAATCTCTTCATGGTCGCATGGGTGAGAGTACTCCAGAATGGTCTGTCCCATCAAGTCAAGCTGAAAATGACAATAGCATAAAACTAACCACAGCTGATTAACATGGAAAAAGTCAACGTCAAGGTTGGGGTTTTATATCCCATTCAACAGCAAGGATCATATTGGGACAGGTTATCAGCATTGCATCTTGTGGGCTTTGAACCCCAACAAAGGTGACAGTATAATTTTAAAAGCCAAACTTGCTAATCTGCCAGGACTACCTAGGTTACAGTAGCATAGCATGCAATATTCCTTTCCAGGTCAAGCTTAAAGCAGCACAAGAATAACAAGCTGAATCCATTTCAGTAAAGTTATGTTAAATGCTATATTCTCTCACATGTCATCCTTAAAAATAGCATCAGAGATGCCCGTACCCCACAGCCTAGGGAAATATTTTCAACACCATGAGATACAGAAGTACTGTATCAGTACAAACTTCAGGATACTTTCAGAGCACTGTCAGTTATATAAAGGTCCAAACAATGTTTAAATGGAGAAATAATGTTTAAAAGAAAGATCATGCATATAAAGATGAAGTATTAAAACAAGATAATTCAATAACAAGATGACAGCATTAATCAGCAAACTAAAATTCAACCCTCTTTATCTACATCTGCAAGGCCCGAATTATGGTTTAGATGGTTTGAATATTACCATGCATACAGAAGTGGTAATACATTTAATCAATCAATCAATCAATCAGTTGTCCAGGTGCTTAATCTCCGTATCAACGGATTCTAAGGCACACCATCCAATCCGTAAGGCATAAATCATGAGACATTAGACATGTTCCGAGTCGTTGCCAGGGAGGCGGTCCGGTGTTCGGTAGTAAGAAGCTATGGTGGGAATGATTTCTGAAATAGGTAGGTTTTGAGTCGACTTTTGAAACTGGAGAGATTTGGAGCACTGCGTATATCATATGGAAGATCATTCCATAACTTAGGGGCATCATATGAGAAACTATTGTTAAAATGGACCTTTGATTTATGGATGGAAGGGCAGTAAGAGGGAACCAGAAGGAACAAATTTTTGGGATTGGAACGTCTTGTATTCACGGCAGATTTGTACAAGGGGAGATATGGTGCAAAATACTTAGGCTGGCCAGTGGTGAGGTACTTATAGACCAAAACTAGGGTTTTGAAGATAATACGTTGTCCAACGGGTAGCCAATGGAGTGTCCTAAGGGTGGATGTAATGTGAGTGTACTTTGAAGCACCAGTGACAAACCGTGCAAGCGCATTTTGAACATATTGGAGCCTTGTAACATTTCGGGATGACAAACTGCGAAAAAGAGAGTTGCAATAATCCAAACGACTACTGACTACATTCATTTAATGAATGCTTATGTGTGGTGTTGGAGCAAAATCTGTTGCTCACTTGATGAAATTCAATCTCTTACAATGGGAAGTTATGAAAGTAAAATAAATTAATTTATAAAATAAAAATAAATTAATTTATAATTAAAATAAATTAATTTATAATTAATAAATTCTAATATGACTTTAATAGTGCTTAATCTGCATCAAAAGAGAGACCCAAAGGTGCAACAAGATTTTATAGGTCAAGGTCACTACGACAAGGTCAAAGGTCAAATTAAGGTGACACCATGATAATACACACCTATAGCCCCTAACCAATGTCCCTAGCAAGTATCAACTTCCTCAACCTTACGGTTTCCAAGATATAGCACGGACAATATTTTATAGGTCAAGGTCACTACGCCAAGGTCAAAGGTCAAATCAAGGTCAGATCATGACGTTGCACAACTACATCCCCTAACCAATGTCCCTACCAAGTATCAACTTCCTACACCTTACGGTTTCCGAGATATAGCCCGGACAAGATTTTTGAACTCAAGGTCACTACGGCAAGGTCAAAGGTCAAATCCTGGTCAGACCATGACGTTGCACACCTACACATTCTAACCACTGTCCCTACCAAGTACCAACTTCCTGCACCTTACGGTTTCCGAGATATAGCCCGGACAAGATTTTATAGGTCAAGGTCACTACGGCAAGGTCAAAGGTCAAATCAAGGTCACACCATGACGTTGCACACCTACACCCCCTAACCAATGTCCCTGCCAAATATCAACTTCCTACACATTACAGTTTCCGAGATATAGCCTGGACAAGATTTTATAGGTCAAGGTCACTACAGCAAGGTCAAAGGTCAAATCAAGGTCAGACCATGACGTTGCACACCTACACCCCCTAACCAATGTCCCTACCAAGTATCAACTTCCTACACCTTACAGTTTCCGAGATATAGCCTGGACAAGATTTTATAGGTCAAGGTCACTACAGCAAGGTCAAAGGTCAAATCAAGGTCAGACCATTACGTTGCACAACTACACCCCCTAACTAATATCCCTACCAAGTATCAACTTCCTACACCTTATGGTTTCCGAGATATAGCCCGGACAAGATTTTCAAACTCAAGGTCACTACGGCAAGGTCAAAGGTCAAATCAAAGTCAGACCATGACGTTGCACACCTACACCCCCTAACCAATGTCCCTACCAAGTATCAACTTCCTACACCTTACGGTTTCTGAGATACAGCCCGGACAAACTATTTCCCGCCGCCCGCCCACCCGCCCGCCTGCCCATCCGGACACCATATGGGTGAAAACAATACCCCGACAGCCCTTAAGGGCTGTGGGGTAAAAAGTTAAAATAATACAAAACTAATTAGTCCAACCCATTTAACCACACCATTGTTAAATCGTATATTCCTTTAGAAAGTTTAAAATTGTGTAAACAGTGCCTAGCTGAACCCATTTAAGAATGCCTCTGTTAAGGAGAATATTTTCTAGTTGTTCAGGGTTAACAGTACAAAACTAACTGGTCAATCCCTTAAAGCAAAATACTTTAAATTGAGTATAGCCTTGTGGGAGGGGGAATTGTCTAAGAATACTACAGTTTCATTATGCTTGCAGACATGGGTTTACTGAGCCATGGTTTGCTCTTTCAGATAAAGCTGAAAACAGTACAGTAGGTAAATCATCTGGTTGTGCAGACGTCAATACTGAATGTGAAAATATTTCACAATCGACCAATATTGGGCATGTAATATTGTTTACCAAATAGACTGAATCCAGGATATCAAAACCATTTTTGTTCAAGTATATCCCCAACTGCTAACAGAAAGTGAAATTTATCGAGACTAAACACAGCAGTTTTCATCAAAACGCATTGAAAACTGAAAACTAAAGAAATGGGTCATAAAAGTGTACAATTTCTTCAGATTTAAGCTTTATTTCAAATATTTGCCGTGTAAGTTTACTGTTTTAATTAAAATGATAATAATGATAAACATCTTTAGACATCAATATCGGCAACCCTGTCTCATAACAATAAATATCGCCAATATCGTTGAACAATGTAGTGAATGTACCCACTGCTAATTAGTAATTGCTAATTAGTGATTTGAAAAACACACTTCAAAAACGTGTAAATGACAATATACTCAAAATGACAAGTGTTGAAGTACTTCATCTTCCTTTATTTAAAAAAAAAACAACAACTACAAAAAAGTTTTATCGACAATAACTGGTCAATCAAATTACTTGTGCATGTAAGGATGAGTCCACTGTAAGTCCTGGACCCAAAATAACATAATATTGTCAGAGGATGTTTTCAGTAGCCCACAGGAGAGAATATGTTACAAACCGTAACATCTAACCAATCCACAGAGTAAGAAGTTCCAATGCATAACAAGTCTACATTACAGGCTAACCAAATACTAGACACAGATGAGATGGGGGATTTGCATGTGACACACACACAGTGAAACTGGGTTGTCTGTTTGAAGTCACAGAGGGCCACTGGGGCTTATAGCTTATTAACTCCTGAGCCACTTCATCTTACCCTCTTATTTCCCTTACATTTAGTTTATGCCACAACCTAAATCTTAAACCTATAAGTCAAGCTACCTTAAATTTCCAGAAATCTAACCAAGTGAAAGAGTTAATTTTTAATTATTTCAGGAAAAAAATATTAACAAGAGAGAAAAAAAATAAAGATGGGTACATTATAATTTTTATGATTTTAAATATTTTATACATGTAGTAGCTTACAATGCAGAGAATTAGCTGGGGCAATATGAAAAAAATTCTACCTAAAGGAAATAGTTTCCTCATTTAAGTAAAGATCTATCCAACAATACGTCTTTCACCTCTCATCAATTCTGCCACTGGTTTCAATGTTTATCTGAAATCTGCCACTCACCAATTACCATTTGAACTTTTTCAAAAATGTTTTATTTATTATGCTTTGGTACAAAATTCTAAAAATAAATTTTACAAAATATCCACAAAGAGAAAATACTTCAAATAGTGAATAAAAAAAATCCTTTGAATTCAGAAATACTATATCATCATGACTGAGAAGGAATGACATTAAAATCTTTTCAGTGTGATACATATAAAGGAGGACCTTTCCTTAATCAATGAAAAACTTGCTGTAAAGTGTAAGCACCACATTAATGGCAAGTTATAAGGCATAAAATGGCGAAGCTACTGTTTTATCCAAAAGTTTAAAATCATGATCCACAGCAATTCAAAATAGCTGAAAATACAAAAACAAACTCTCAAAATTTTTTATCTGATTTAGCCATGAAGCATAAATTGGCAGCTCTCTATTAATTACTAGTTTCAATCTGATGTTATCCTCTTTGTATGTCACCCAAGGTCTTCACTGAGACTAAACAGTCAGTAGGAGCTCACTCTAAAACAAGTACCAAGAATATTCCAATTGATTGAAACAATTGGTGAGGATCAATACATCAATACACTAGTCTTGTTGTGGCTATGGTTTGTCTAATCTATGGGTTGAACTTCCACTAAATTTCCAACTGCATTACAACAATTTGGTTGTACTTTTTAAGAAAAGCCAAAATGATAGTAATCTAAAACAATAATCTTCAGACATCAAAATTTTTGAGATATTGGCTGTACAAAACAAAGAGATCATACACCTAGGTTTGTCATTGCTACATCATATTCATGATATCAATTTTGCATATTACTAATGTACGATTGTAATGCAAAACGAATTACTTTCGCATTATCAGTTTTACAACAGTGCCTGACAATGAGCTTTTTTCTCACAAGCATTGCACCCTTTAAGGCTACCATCCCCCAGACTCCTTCTCACTTCCTCTGTCAAGGTCTACGCTCTAGAAAATGAGTTTTTTATGATTTTGGCTTGGTGCTGTAGTGATGGTAGTATGGATTTTCAGCCAGTTGTGCAGATTACCTATATCACCACACATGGCAATTTCTATCTATTAGAATTCAAATAAAAACACTGCTCTAGATACAAATGGCAAGAAGCTTTCTCCATGAAGCTACACAAGAAAGGCATGGAGGAAGTGAGAACTTTAAATTTGCTTTATGCAATTTTGTTCCCTTAAGCTAGTATATCATTCTGCAAGAGACTTTCTTGTTCCTAAAAGTAAGTATATCATTTCCGCCTGATATTATCTTGTTTCCTCAAGAGCTGATAATGAAATGGCAAGTGGCAAGTCTTTAAAAAAACAAGGCCAAAAGGTGTTTTGGTCCCCTAGCGCGAGCGCAAACCATCAGAGACACGAGTAGTGAACTAAAATTTACAAAAGTCTGGTGACACAAAGAAATTCCAAACCAAACACAGCTGGTGTACAACTCAGACAGTCAGCCATTAGTACAATTCAGTCCGGTGACAAAGAAAAAGTGATCTGTAGAAGCGCCCTTAAAAAAATAAAAAAATAAATTAAAAAAAAAACACATGTCACACCTCACCCTTTGAGCAGAAACCTGTGAGTCCAATCTGTATATATAATGTGCAACATTCTGACCCCTTTTCCAAGGCAGTAATAAAAATACTTGTAGTTAAGCAGATTTTAATTAGATACCACTGCTATTTGCTGATGATAGCTACCAATGCACTAAAAGTGCAATAAATTCTTCTAAATGAAAATATTTTCATATTGGCTCGAATGGCATCATCATTAAGAGCTGACAGAGGATGTATGTGTTCTAATTTACTAGTCAGACTGGATCAGATGGTCTTGTATCGTTGGTGGTGCTCACTGGCCTTTAAATTTCAACAACCACACAAAGAGAACAGGTTTAGTTTTGTACCAACATGTGTCACATTTTATCATTCTATCAGATTTAGAACTACATTTATCTGAAGAAAAAGAGAGACATGAAAGTCCCATTTAAGTCAAATACAATCAGCCATTGCATGGTCACAACATTTTAAGGCAAATCTCAGGGGACCTCAAAACTACTGCTACTTCCTTTAAAGATAACAAGCTGAACTTTTTTAATTGGGAAAAAAACCTCAAAGGATTAGGACCGGTATTCATAAAAAAAATCTCAAACTCAATCCTAGATATAATCCCTATAGTTTAGGTTATACACCCAAAATAATAGTTTAAACTTGTAATTCAAACTCAGATATAATGTCTATTCTCAATTAAGTATATTCTGAAACTCAGGCTCAAAATCATTTATGATTCCCTATATTTAGGTCTTATATTTAATTTTGCATAAAATAGTATCAAATGTTTCAGATTATGGATGTATTAATTTTGTTTGACCTTGTTTTAAACTTTAAAGTTAATCTGAGCATATACCAATTAGGTAGGATTTCACTTGGGAATGTTATATTTGAGTTTATACTCACATAGGACTGAGTTTGAGACTGTCAGTAAGTTTGAGTATGAGATTGAGTTTGATATTTTTAAGATAAAATTCTTATAACCACAGTTCTGTTTATAAGGGTTTGATCGAGAGTGCTGCTATATGGCACACAATACCAAAGCAGTGGCCAGTGCTGGTCACTGAGAAGTAATTCTATATTCCAGCAATGCTCTCATCTAGTATTATAAATTCATACGTAGGCTATATATACAGTATAAAGCAGTGCTAAAACGTTTGTCAAGTAGGAGAAATTATCAAGTAATCAACCCAAACTTAAATATACTAGAAAGAATATCATTCTCAAGCATGTGTAAGATTATGCACACTTAAATATAATTGAAATAAATAACATCTTTTACATGTAAATAATATTCTTTGATAACTAGACTTATGCCATTTGCTTTATTGCGAGCCTGCAGTGTATCCCCAAAAATAGCAAACCTGTAGAAGCAATAATAAAAGACACAGAGGCTGAAGATTCCTGAAGTTATAAGCACATTTTAGTTTGGCTGTCCTCGTTTGACCTTGAAGGAGGGGCTCAAGGTCAAATTTGACCACATCAGAAGATTCCAAGCCCATAATTTCCTATAGGCTGGCTTCACATTGCAAACCTCTAGGACCAATAATAAGTGAGTTGTAAGCACTTTAAGCTTTGGCTATCCTCGTTTGACCTTAAAGGAGGGGCCCAAGGTCAAATCTGACCACATCAGAAGATTCCTAGCCCTTGATTTCCTATAGGTTGGTTTCACATTGCAAACCTCTAGGACCAATAATAAGCGAGTTAATAAGCACTTTTAATTTTTGCTATCTTCGTTTGACCTTGACAGAGGGGCCCAGAATCACATTTAACCACATCAAAAGATTCCCAGCCCATCATTTCCTATAAGTTGGTTTCACATTGCAAACCTCTAGGACCAATAATAAGTGAGTTATAAGCACTTTTGCAATAGTTTTCAAGTTACAACTGATTTACTCAACAGTGAGATCCTCAAAGTAGCTATTACTCCGCTATGCAATCAGCTACAGGTCTGCAATTTTACTATGTTATAGCTGTACTGAATAACATATTTAAACAAAATTCTCTAAATGCAATAATTTTCAAGTTACAAATCAAAATTTTTGAGGTTTTTCACCCCCAGAGCATAATTTGGACTTTGACTTAAAATAACTATTACTCGCTTGATTTTGAACCCTGGCCTATAGAAAAGATAGTGTGGTGAGACGGCACTAAATGTAAAATAAATCTGAAGGAAACTATGCCCTATAGCTTGAACACAAGCAATAGTCAAAATGTTTGATGTTTTTTACTCCCCACAGCATAAATTTGACTCCTGGGGTACCAAAAGAATAGGGTTGCCAGATCTCTGCCATAGCAAGCCACTTGCAAAGTTTAAAAAAATCCAAAAAAGAAATGTGGCTTGTAGGTTGAACACAGAAAATCTAAGTGGACGCAGACGGTAACTGTGCATGATCCATAGTATCCCTGCTTTTTGGGGATACAATTATAGACCCATGCAATCAAGACAGCAGCAATTGGATTGATGTTGTCAATATTTGGTAACTTCAGGTAAAACTTTCCTTTTGCAAATAACTAATTTTAAAGAGCTGCAAATACACAAAAAGTTTAACAAGCAATTATGTGTAGTTTAATTTTCAACTCAGATATATTTATCAAATAAAATATTTAAAGAGTAAATCTCCACCAAACAAGAAGATGGAAATATATCTTTCATGGCAATGAAGTAGCCAAAAAATTATCTGATTTAAAACAATTTTGTTACCTCTGTCTAAAATTGCATTTGTCATACATTTTCCCAAAGGAAGAATTTTCATTAATCTCTGAAAGGGATTAAACAACTGACCTTGAGGGAACTGGGTCAGAGAAAAAAAATGAAGTGCTTAAAAAGTAGCAACAAGGTACATTTTATGATTCCTTATTACATCACAGCTACTACCATTCATATGTCGTACACTGACATGCGCATATGCAAACACTGATTTTTTTTTTCTCTGAATGAGAGGTGTGAAATGTCACAAGTGTAACACACTTCCTTCATTTTTAGTGGATTTGTTTACAATTTAACACAACTGTTTATGTGTGGTGTAAACTAAGTATATAAGAAATCTATGAACATTGTGTTTACTGTACATCTACATGCTTTGGTTTTCAACTGTGACTTTTTAAATGTTTTCATAAACCTGACAGATTATGAACTCTCATGGAGCACGTTTATGAAACAAAATACTGACAATGTCTTGTAACATTATCATGGTTGAGACATTGTACAGGTCATACCATGATGGATGGTTCTAAAGGTGGAGGTTTATTATAAAGCAGGGTGTAGTTGCTTGTTAAAATTCTATACTGTGAATCAATGGGCATCAGTGGCCAACATCTCACTCAAAGCCAAGATCAAGATTCAAACCCACAACTTTAAAGGTGTTGAGCATGTCATCACTGCATCAACACCTTGCTCAAGTAAACAAATTGTATAGAAACTTTTACATAAAAAAAAAAAATTCTGAAAATAAGATGGGAGGTGAGTATGTTATTCGCAACTCCATCATGTAAAAAAGAAAAAAAAAATCTCAGAAGTATTATTTTTTTTTAATTCAGAGACTATTTTGCAGTTCTATAGAAAATTGTGACAATTTTATTACAGTTCAGTTATGCAGAAAACAAGTAATAAGAGTATTTAAGTTGTTAAACAGCATGTAGGGACTGTTTCACGAGGAAATATATTGAAAATACTAGTAAGCTTTTATCACATATCTTTGGATATTTTTAACCACCAATCACGTCAATGTTGACATTGATCAGCTTTTCACCAGCCCCATGTGAGCCTGACCTGATTTAATCCAATGTGTTTGACAACATTCTCAGAGACGTAGACAAACTCCCCTTCTTTGTCCATAACCACGAGGAAGCCACTTAATGCCTCCTCATACTGACAGTCCAGGTCTGCTTCCACCTTCTTACCCTCACCATTCTCAAAGCCACCTATAAAAATACAGGTAAAATTCAAATATATCACAGGAACTTTCCTTCCTGACCGGCTGACCCCTGGAACGAAGAAAAAGGGGCAGAAATAAAGGTTAAGGTCAAATATGTGAAGATACATTTATATATAATTCCCATAAATAGCTAAGACAAAAAATATAAAGGTTAACATAAAAATAACACATTCCAGACACTCCAGACTGTAAGAATCAAAAGACAAACTGACAATAAAAATATACTTTATCAAATTATCATGTCAGCCATTCAGAATTCTGGAACATTTTGTTTCAAAAGTGTTGAAATTCCAATGTTCATTTTTCACCTCTGCAAAAGAGTATTATTTTTATGACCAATTGTCTGTTTCTCTGTTTGTTAACAGGATTACACGAATACTACTGGTTGTATCTTCCTGAGAAAAAAATCAGAAGACAGGTCTTGGTCCAACTTTGATCCCATTAAACTTCGAGAGTCATCTGGATAACTGTTTGCATACACAAAACAAGAGGAGAGTGCCCGTGAATGGGCACTGTGTCAGCTGACTGAATGTTTTTGATTTGTGATGGTGATAATGAGAGGAGAGCATAATTATCAGGGAAAGGGCTGTACAGAAATACAGTAAATGGTAACTGAACAGCATGTTCGAAAGATATTCCGAAGCTGACAGAAGAAAAGGACAAAAAAGTTGTGCCCTGCAAATGGTATTATGAAATAAAGTAACAAGGTAATTGTTTAAGTGTAAAAAGTAGGTTAAAAATATTTAAAGAAATACTATAAATGCAATATCCTCGTTCGACCATGAAGAAGGGATCCAAAGGTCAAATCTGACCATACCAAAAGATTCCCAGCCAAAGAATTTAGCATGGTTTACCATCCCAAACCTCTCGGACCAATAATAAGTGAGTCATAGGCACTTTTTAAGTTTGGCTATCCTTGTTTGACCTTGACGGAGGGGTCTAAGGTCAAATCTGACCACACAAAAAAATTCCCAGCCCATGATTTCCTGTAGCTTGTTTACCATCCCAAACCTGTAGGACCAATAATAAGCGACTTATAAGCAATTGTAAGTTTGGCTATCCTCAACTGACCTTGAAGGAGGGGTCCCAGGTCAAATCTGACCACACCAAAAGAATCCCAGCCCATGATTTCCTATATGTTGGTTTACCATCCCAAACCTCCATGACCAATAATACGCGAGTTATAAGCACTTTAAGTTTGGCTATCTTCGTTTGACCTGGAAGGAGGGGTCTAAGGTGAAATCCGACCACAGCAAAAGATTCCCAGCCCATGATTTTCTATAGGTTGGTTTTCCATTCCAAACCTCTAGGACCAATAATAAGCGAGTTATAAGCACTTTTAAGTTTGGCTATCCTCATTTGACCTTGAAGGAGGGGTCCAAGGTGAAATCCGACCACACCAAAAAATTCCCAGCTCATGATTTTCTATAGGTTGGTTTTCATTCCAAACCTCTAGGACCAATAGTTAAGCGAGTTATAAGCACTTTTATGTTTGGCTATCCTCATTTGACCTTGAAGGAGGGTTCCAAGGTCAAATCGGACCATATTAACAGATTCCCAACCCATAATTTCCTACAGGTTGGATACAATGATTTACTCAACAGTGAGAACCTGAAAGAAGCTGTTGCTCAGCTATGCCATGACATAGAGGTCTGCAATTTCACTATGTTATAGCTGAGCAAAACGTCTGTGAATAACATATTTAACAAAATACTCTAAATGTAATAGTTTTCAAGCTACAACTGATTTACTCAAGAGTGAGAACCTCAAAGTAACTATTACTCAGCTATGCAATGAGCTACATGTCTGAATTTTTGCTCTGTTATAGCTGACCTAAAAGTAGGTGAACAACATATTTAAGCAAAATACTGTAAATGCAATAGTTTTCAAGTTACAACTGATTTACTCAATAGTGAGAACCTGAAAATAGCTATTGCTCCGCTATGCCATGAGCTATAGGTCTGTAATTTCACTATGTTATAGCTAACCCAAAAGTAGGTGAACAATATATTTTAACAAAATACTCCAAATGCAATATTTTTCAAGTTATAGCCGATTTACTCAACAGTCAGTGCCTGAGAATAGCTATTGCTCAGTTGTGCCATGAGCTACAGGTCTGTAATTTCACTATGTTATAGCTGACCCAAAAGTAGCTGAATAACATATTTGCACAAATTTCTGTAAAGGCAATAGTTTTCCAATTACAACTGATTTACTCAACAGTGAGAACTTCAAAGTAGCTATTACTCAGCTATGCAATGAGCCACAGGTCTGGAACTTCACTATGTTATAGCTGACCCCAAAATAGGTGAATAACATATTGCAACAAAATACTCTAAATGCAATAGTTTCCAACTTATAAGTGATTTACTCAACAGTGATAACCTAAAAGTAGCTATTACTCAGCTATGCCATGAGCTACAGGTCTGAAATTTTACTATGTTATAGCTGACCCAAAAGTAGCTGAATAACATATTTATACTAAATTCTCTAAATGCAATAGTTTTCAAATTATAAGTGATTTACTCAACATTGAGAACTTCAAAGTAGCTATTACTCAGCTATGCAATGAGTCACAGGTCTGGAACTTCACTATGTTATAGCTGACCCCAAAATAGGTGAATAACATATGAAACAAAATACTCTAAATGCAATAATTTCCAAGTTATAAGCGATTTACTCAACAGTGATAACCTCAAAGTAGCTATTACTCAGCTATGCCATGAGCTACAGGTCTGAAATTTCACTATGTTATAGCTGACCCAAAAGTAGCTGAATAACATATTTATACTAAATTCTCTAAATGTAATAGTTTTGCAATTACAACTGATTTACTCAATAGTGAGAACCTCAAAGTAGTTATTACTCAGCTATGCAATGAGCTACAGGTCTGAAATTTCACTATGTTATAGCTGACCCAAAAGTAGGTGAACAACATATTTAAGCAAAATACTGTAAATGCAATAGTTTTCAAGTTACAACTGATTTACTCAATAGTGATGACCTAAAAGTAGCTATTACTCAGCTATGCCATGAGCTACAGGTCTGAAATTTTACTATATTATAGCTGACCCAAAAGTAGCTGAATAACATATTTATACGAAATTCTCTAAATGCAATAGTTTTCCAATTACAACTGATTTACTCAATAGTGAGAACTTCAAAGTAGCTATTACTCAGCTATGCCATGACCTACAGATCTGAAATTTCACTATGTTATAGCTGGCCCAAAAGTAGCTGAATAACATATTTATACGAAATTCTCTAAATGCAATAGGTTTTAAGTTACAAGTGATTTACTCAATAGTGAGAACTTCAAAGTAGCTATTACTCAGCTATGCAATGAGCCACAGATCTGAAACTTCACTATGTTATAGCTGATCCAAAAATAGGTGAATAACATATTGAAACAAAATACTGTAAATGCAATAGTTTCCAAGTTATAAGCGATTTACTCAACAGTGATAACCTAAAAGTAGCTATTACTCAGCTATGCCATGAGCTACAGGTCTGAAATTTTACTATGTTATAGCTGACCCAAAAGTAGCTGAATAACATATTTATACGAAATTCTCTAAATGCATTGGTTTTGAAGTTATAAGCGATTTACTCAACAGTGATAACCTAAAAGTAGCTATTACTCAGCTATGTCATGAGCTACAGGTCTAAAATTTTACTATGTTATAGCTGACCCAAAAGTAGCTGAATAACATATTTATACGAAATTCTCTAAATGCAATAGTTTTTAAGTTACAAGTGATTTTACTCATGATGGAAGTTACTGAAAAGCCCAAAAGTAGCTATTACTCACTTAGCTATTGAGACAGGCACCCAACTTACTCACCATATTGTAGCTATGAAAAAAGTAGCTGAATAACATATTTTCACAAAATGCTCTAAATGCAACACTTTTCAAGTTATAAATGATTTTGTGCATGATTTCATGAATTTTAATGCATTAAAAATTATTAAAAAAATTTATTAAAAAAAAGTAAGACAGATCCAGGTCTCGTACTCACACAAGAGAATCTACCTGTGGCCTAGTACATATATGCAAGATATGAGAGAAATCCCCGCAATAGTCACTGAGAAAATTGTGATTAAGTGTTGAAATTTTCACACTTTTGGTGGGGGTACCCCCCTTGTAATGTCTCTAGCAAACAGACGAACAGACAGATTTGCATGCCTTGAACAATTTTTCATCCTCGATAGATAAGGTATCTTTTAAAAAAAACAGCACGTCTCTAGGCCTTGTAGTTTTGGAGGAGAAGTTGTTCACGCGTACGCGTACGCCCACGCCGCAGAGTGACGACATAATGTCAGCTGAGTGACAAGTCAGCTGACATAAAAATTTGGATTTTCCCACTTACTTATCATTACATGCCTTGGCAGAGAGGTCTGTGCTCTCTGAATGCACTTGTTTTTTGTTTGTTTTTTAACAACCACAAATTCACATTATTATGCAACAGATAAATGATCAAATTGTTTCAATAACCACTTCTTACACAAATCAATTTGTAATTTTGTACAAGACGATTTAACATTGAAAGATATAAATGCAGTAAGGATGTAATGGTGGTAGAAATAACAAAATAAAACAAATACATTAGCCACAGGAGAAAGGAGTATTTCAATTGATGGAACTGCTTGAATGCAAAAACGTGCATAACAGAATGCTCCTTGTTGTTATTGTTGAACAAGTACCCAATCCGATATGCCCACTTAAGTTGATTTAACCTTGTCCTCTATCTGTGTCAGTAGGTTTCCGTTTCATCTTGATATGGAACCACCAATTATTTTGTATTGAACTCAAAGAGAGAAGGGACACATACAAATCAATATGATGTAGCCTTGGCCTCAAAGCCTGTACATTTTGCACTTTTTGGGACTTGCGGGTCTTTTTGCCATTATATACAATTTATCTATATAATATAACAATTATATATTTTATTATTAAGACTCAAAGGGAAATACCAGGGGCGGATTTCACGAAAGGTCTTAGCCCGGTCTCAGACTCAAACTTGAGACTTTTGTTTCAAATTATTGGAATATTTTACTTGAGCCCATGGGCTCAGCCTTAATGGATTTCACAAAAGGTCTCAGTCTCAGCTTTGGCTGAGCCACTGGCTCAAATGTTGAGACTGGTAGAAAGTGGGCTTAAGTTTTGTAAACAAAGGCTCAAATATGGCCGCCATAATTCTTTCTTCACTTCAAAATTTGAAATGGCTGAAAATAGGGTACAAGTATATAAAACAACCCCTTGAAGTAGTCTTTGGGTGTTTTTACATGTTTACAAGGTTTCCCATTACAAAATGGTATTTGACCAGAGATATTATGTGTCAAACAAGGAACATACATTTCCTCAGTAGAATATTTTGACTACAAAAAATGGTCACATGACACAGAAAACCACTGTGGTTATTTGATAAGCTTGGTCTCAACTGAGACCCCTTCTGTGAAAACCATTTGAGACAAAGACTTAGCTGAGCCAGAAGGCTCAGATTTGAGCCAGTGGCTCAGCCTGAGACTGGGCTAAGTCTGAGACCTTTCATGAAATCTGCCCCTGGGGCCAATTTCACTAAAGGACTTAAACTAAGTCCCTTTTTTGGCTAAGTCTTGGACTTAAATCTAAGACTTTGGTCTTAGCTAGAAAAATGGATTTCACAAAGGTGACTTAGCTAAGTCCAGGCTTATCATATAACCACAGTGGTTTTCTGTGTCATGTGACCTTTTGTATCTATTCAAAATATAATATTGATGCCACATATTCTTCATTTAATGTATTTTATCTAAGGATAAGTGCTGTTTTGAAATTGAAAACCTTGTTAGCACATATAAACTTCCCAAACACTACTTTAGTGAGGTGTTCTGCATAATTATAATTTATTTACAGCCATTTCAAATTTTGAAGTGGAGAAAAGTTTATGGCGGCCATATTTAAGTCCTCTTTACAAAATTTAAGCCCACTACCTCCCAGACTTAAAAGTTAAGTCCACTGACTTAGCAATTTCATGGACTTAGCTGCTTTGTGAAATCCACTAAGTCTAAGACCACAGACTTAGCAGTTTTTTGACAAAATTTAAGACCAAAGTCTTAGATTTAAGCCTAAATCTGGACTTAAGTCCCTTTGTGAAATCGGCCCCTGGAAAGTGCAATTCTTTTGCCTGTGATACTCATTATTAAAGATAATTTGACAGCAACCTATTCTCAACAACAATATCAACTGCATGCATGACACAGATATTTAAATTTAAATAAAATGATCAGGCTTCTGATTACTTTCCAGGGAGTAGTAAAAGACAATAACTATATGGCTGGATGAAATTAGTGTAACATCAATTTTCAACTGATATAAAATATTGGAATTTTCACCGAATCTTATGACCATATATTAATAATGTATTAAATATTGTGCCATTATTTTTTAATATAATTCCTGATTTGACATTCTCTTGGAAAGAAATTTTCAAAGTGAAAAGATATGTCTTCACAAAAGTTTTACAATATGACTAGACACAGATATTTTTCTCTTGATATGTGTTAAATATTACATTAAAAGTGTACACTTGTAATAATGGCACGTTAACTTGTTACACTGTCAAGAGTCTGACCTAAGGCCTCATTTCTAATCTTTCCTACTAGATTTTTTAATAACAGAGACAGCGCATCCTCACTTAATGTGAAGATAAATATGATTTGACATGACTTAGTGGTTCAATACACTATAACACTTCAGATACCTACATGTCTGTCATTGCAGTTATCCTTATGTTTGTCATCATAATGATCATATTAATTTTTTTTTCAATATATACACACACTCAAACTGTAAACAAGTTAAACAGCAGACAACAGTTAGAACAAGAGCACTTCAGGATTGCATACCTCCACAAAGGCCCAAAAATCCGTTAATAATAATATCAGATACAGAATTGGTTAAAGATCATTGCCAAGACCCACTGACTGAAAATTTTATGTAAATCCGTACAGGATTTATTTATTTTTTTGTAATATCTTGTTAATATATAAACTGAATCCCACATGGGATAAGAATATGATATTGAAGACAAGTATTTTCTTAACAACTTATATGTTTGTAGTTACCTCAAACATGTATTTACAGTTTTACACACCTTCACATTTTGTTACTTGCTTTTCTTATAGAAGGTACAAAATTGGCGGATTATAAGTACTCAGTACCCACCCCCATATAACCCATGTTAAACATTTTTAGTCTCCGAAACACTGAGATTATACAATCTTACAGTATTACAACATTTTGGCCTAGTCAAACCTCACTTTCTTAGATCTATGGGGGTAACAGATATGTTATGTACAATATCATTTAAGTGTGTCACCACCATTCAAATCTCATAAGCCAAGTCATGTTAAGAAGATTTTTTTACTGCTCAGTGGCCTAACGTCCAGTGAAACTCACGAGATGACAGAGGAATCTACATTATTCAAATGACTAGAGAGGATAATATGAATGTTTTATATTATCAAAATTATAAAAATAGTTCTACTTTCAAATTTTACCATTTTCTAATGCAATGTGCTGATGAACCTGTTGTATATGACTCCCTCAGCATGTTTGGATAGTGGAAGCTTTCCCATACTTGTTGAATATTCAATGCAGCATGAATATTAAACTATTATCATAAATGACAAGCAACACCACTAATTAATAATTCCTGAGTTAGCATCTGATTATTATTTACACTTAACATTTATCCTAGGGCTGCGAACGGTTACTCGAGCCTCGATAGATGAGTCGGTCCTTGCTTGGATTCGAGTCTTCCTTAACTACTCGGTTACGCGCAAGGTATTGTATTATCACCCGCATAATGAAACATTTGTGTAATATATATGCTACATTTCAGCATTTCAGTCACATAATGTCAATTAAAGTTGTGGTTTTCACTTAGAAACGTATCATCGACTCCATATTCTATGATATCTGGTTAAATAGAAGATGCTTTTCTTCAAAAGTTTTGTTTCCGGAATTGACTCCCCTATTTAAATTTACAGAAGACTTCTTGTGGTAGGTACTAAATCTCATGGTTACTCGAATTCGGGCCGGTTGTCAGAGGGTGAGTACTCGGGGCTGTTATTTAGCACCCGTCCCAGCCCTAATTTATCCTGTCAACTGCATTAATAGAACCTTACCCATAAGTGTCCGAAGCTTGAGATGGCTGATTGCCAGTCTCATCACTGAGGCTTTATCCATGTTTGCCACAGTTTCAGGGGAAACCGGCACAAGGTTGGATAACTCGGAGAAGACATCAGCTTCTTTGCCACGCCGACACCGAGCAGCATCTCGTGATTTCGCCTTCCGCTTCTCAGCATTTCTACAAGCAGACAAAAAAAACTTGGTAACTTATTACTCCAATAGACTCTGTAAAACTAGAACCTACAATAAAACAAGACTTTGTATTAGTAATGACTAAATTGCACTTTTAACTTACAATGCTACAGAGGTTTCTATTGACTGCTGACCACTGAACTGGTTTCACATACACCTAAATTCCACATACACAAGTTCTGGAGTCCACTGCACTGAAAAAATATCTCATACAATCCAGTTTCCTGGAAATCTCAACTACTACAAATGTCCTTTAGAGAAATAATATTTTCTCAAGGATTGTTGAAGGTGACAATTGACTTGGCCATGACTTCATGTAAGATAACTTCCATCAAATTTCAAAATTTGATTTCAGATTAGAAGCTCAAGCATTTAAATTCACTGCTGATCCGAAAGCGTGTGCGACTCAGTTTTTCTAAAAATAAAATGTTGTCATCATCCCGTTTACTATTATTTTGTATACAATAAAAGTAATCATATGTATATGCAACACAATTTTCCAAGAATGTACAATACATATCAAGATTATTTTGCTTCTTAATCATTGTCTTCACTATGGACAATTTTTCTCTCTGCAACTTTGAAAATTTTATTTTCAAGTAAAAGTCACTGCTTTCAATCATACTGAGTTCAGAAAACTCAACATTTAGGTGCTTTAATTTTTTTTTCTCTATGGAAGATCAATTTAATCATTAAATTTATTAAGGTAAATAAACATTAAAAAATGCAACCATATGTTCTTCATACACCGAATTAAGTTTACTCAGAAAGAGATTTTGACTCACACAAAGCTTTAATCGTTGCAACAATTTTCTATCCAACCTCTGATTTTTTGCTATTTTTATTTACATCAGAACCTCAAGATACATCTAATAAAATCATAATTACTTAAATTACTAAATGTCAGTATCATGTACCAGTATTGCACGATTATCAATAATTCACATCTAAAATCTAAATACTTTTACCCAAAGAAATCATTTTTAATCTCTCTATTGAAAAAAAACAAACTACAATCTGACAATATCTGAAACAGCCAATTGACAAGATCTGAATCAACAATTCTATGAATATGACGTGGTCAAAGGTGTGATCCCTCAAAAAGAGTAGTAGCCTATTATTTCTTGGATGATACTTCTGACGTTTCAAACACCTTGGAACAATATTAAAGGAAATACCAGGCATTTTACTGACTTAATCCTGTATGATTTTGATGCTGGGTCCAGTCACAAAAGAACAATGATGTTCCGAGATCAAATGCAGCGGAGATGGCCTGACATGCTCAAAACAACTTTTGTCCTCTGATAAACTTTAAAATATTTAAAAAACAGAAAATTTTAAAAATCTTACTTGTAAGGCATGGTTATATGTGGCTGCTCACTGCATTAACTCCATGTGATTTATGGTTTATTACTACAGTTACGTAAGGTTATCCCACACTGTCCGCAATCCATATAAATTCCACAATTCTACAACATGCATTGCAATGAAACCACATTTCTAACGTATTTATTTAAAAATTATTCAACAAACTGCATATAAGTGTGCAAGAATTTATTAAAAAGCAATTGTTGCAAATACTATAAAACAAAATCCAGCGCAATTCTTTATGAAAATAGTCCAAAGAACGATCTCACTAAATGCAAAACACTGACAGTCCGTCCATGTGTAAATTAAAACAATTATCCATTGACTAGTATCACTGACTTTCTCTCATTCAACACAAACTCTCCTCATAAATACCAAGACATGTTTTTACCATCATCCCAAGTACATGGCTAACACACACTGTTCATTCACTTATATAGTATATTTTGAAAGAGCCTATCTGATTGGCCACACGATTAGAGGCCATTTGAAGGAAACCTCTCTCGTCAATACTACGTCATCACTGTAAACATTATTTGCAAGTGCTAGAAGGTACTTGAACAGTCTGGGCCTCTTCTAAGTGTACACTTTCTATATTAATGGTATTTTTGTTTTGTTTTCTTCACATTCAAGATCAATACAATATAGATAAAGTTATTTGATCAAAAAAAGAGAATGTATGACATAAGAATTGCACAATGGGATACAAACTCCCACCATAATAAGGTGCCTGGATAAACACAGCCAGACTATA
Organism: Sabellastarte sp. h YS-2021; assembly: GCA_964017235.1. NCBI lineage: Eukaryota > Metazoa > Annelida > Polychaeta > Sabellida > Sabellidae > Sabellastarte > Sabellastarte sp. h YS-2021. The sequence continues at coordinate 48,332,604 of OZ024928.1, forward strand.
CTGGTTGTTGCAGCCTTGTTTATGACCTTGTTTACCACTACTGACACAGTTAAGAGTGCATTATGGAATGTTCCAGAAAAAATAACCTTGCAGTGCAAAGTGTTTATTGCCACGCAGTACACAATCACTGTCTCAAGGTTGACAGGTCCTTTTCAGAAAAATAAAAATATTGTTATAACTTCTAAATATAGCACAGATTTCTTTGGGTATCTCTTATTCAAGGTATTTAAATAACTTAAGTAACTGCTTTATTTACACATTTTTATCACTTGTATAAATTTATATTACTTTGAGCATTTTGCTTTTTCATTGAAAGTCACTGAAGGAAGATGTGTGCAAACAAGAGCATTAAGAGAGCACAAACCTCCACCTGGAAACCCCAATAATAACAAATCTTAAATAGTTCTTGATTATAGAGAGTGCCAAGACAGTATATGTTACTTTCTGAACTGAGGTTATTTGCCTTTATTAACCTTTTAAAAATCTTTCCTATTTCCATTTAGTCCCCTCAAATTAATCATTCTTTTTTTTCATTTAATCATATTTCATATCTCCTTAACTTTTACCAAAACTAATTCAGTGGTTTGGCACTCTTCCTACACACAAACTGAAAAACAAACAAAAAAAGATTGGCAAATCTTAATCTCTTCAGCTGAAGTAAAAACTTCACATCCGTATTTGTTAAATTGTATTGAAAGCTATAATATTATATTTGTCTACCTCAGGTGACTATTTCATTTCAGGACCAACCAATAAAATAATATTTATGATAGGATGCTACAAAAATACTGGTCAACTTACTATTCTTGGTACAGCTTTACTGGTATAATACAGTCTTTGCATCGATATAAGCTTGGCTCTGAGCAACACAATAATGTCCACAAACAAGGATAGCAAATAAGGCTTTAGTATCTTAAATACTACAGGTTTTGCAGAAACAAAATTACATGTTCATTGCTTTAACTGGGATCAAGTTACAGTCTTTTGCATCCAACTCTTTCAAATTGATGAGGAGTTCTAGGGACTGTTTTATTTGGGCCAAATTACCAAAACTGACAAGACTTTTGTGTATGAGAACATCATGACTTGTTTTTTTCCCTTCTTTCAATAAAGCTTACAGTTCTTGGAATCAAAGTTTTAAAACATATATAATCAGAATCATCAAAAATCATGGACTGATAAAAACTAAAAATAGCATCAGAGATGCCCATACCCACAGCCTGGGGAAATAGTTTTCAACACCATGAGATATAGAAGTAGTGAAACAGTACAAAGATCTGCATACTTTCAGAGCAGTGTCCGTTATATAAAGCTCAAAATAATGTCTAAGTAGAGAAAATATCATCTAAGAGAAAGAAAATGTATGTAAGATAAAGTATTAAAACAAGACAATTCAATAGCAAGATGACAGCATTAATCAGTACACTAAAAACAAGCATTCTGATGCTTGCAATTATCTCCCGCCATATAAATTAGATGTACTAAAGATAGTGTAATACACATTTTCTTGCGAGATGGAGGCACATGAAGAAGTGACAATAAGCAAGAGGTACTTTAATGTTTGACCGCAATACTTTTAAAGAAAAAAGGCATTTATTCATTTTACTAGCTATAAACTCTACCATCCAAAAAGCTATAATTCTGCAACTACTACCGTAAATGACCTATTTAGCGCACAGTGCGCTAAGCAAAGTCTATTTTTATTCAATATTTGGTGCAAAAAAATTCCCCTTTTAGCGCACCCATCATGAAACACTTTCCGGGATGAAGTCTAGGTCAATCCGGTAGAAAAACGGTAATTCGACATTTAGAAATACCCACTTCCTGTAAATATGGCGGTAGATGAAAACAAACTCGAAAGTCATGACAAAAAATGTTAAATTATTGAGTAAAAATACGTGCAATATATAAAAAATATGTGGATATTGAGAAAAATTAAGAAAGGTAAGATTTAAGCAGAATAATTGATTATTAGAAAACACTTGTAACCGACCACCATTATTTACCGTTACCGCATAATATCGTCCACCCACTAGAGCTTCTAGTAAAAGTTGTCAGGGACCATCCATTTGTAGGGGTAGGGTGCGCTTACAAGGGCGGGTGCGCTAAATAGGTCATTTACGGTATGTAGTAGATCACCCAAAAGTAGGTGAAGAACTTATTTAGGAGAAAATGCCTATTTGTAACACTTTTACAGATAAAAGACATTTACTCATTTTAGTAGCTATTACTCTGCCATCCAAAGAGCTATAGTCCTGCAACTTCACTATGTGGTAGATCACCCAAAGTGGGTGAATGACTTATTTAGAAGAAACTGCCTATGTGCAATACTTTTAAAGATAAAAGATATTTACTCATTTTAGCAGTTGTTACTCAGCTATGCAAAAAGCTACAGGGCAACTTCACTGTGGTAGATCACCCAAAAGTAGGTGAATGACTTATTTAAATGAAATTGTCTATCTGCAATACTTTTAGAGATGAAAAACATTTGCTCATTTTAGTAGCTATTACTCAGTTATCCAAAGAGCTATAGTTCTGCAACTTCCCTGTGTTAGATTAGGTGAATGACTTATTTAGAAGAAATTGCGTATATTCAATACCTTTAGAGATAAAAGATATTTACTCATTTTAGTAGCTATGCCATTTTAGAGCTATAGATCTGCAACTTCACTGTGGTAGATCACCCAAAAGTAGGTGACTGACTTATGTATCTTCGAAATTGCTCTATCTCTCACCATTTCCAAGATAATTTTGGAGTTCATATAAATTTACTCAACAGTAAGAATTTCAAAGTAGTTGAGGAGTAATATATTTGAAAAGATTTGCTTAACTTGCTATTACTCACTTATGGCATGCAAGGGAACCCAAAACTACATGCCATGTTATAGTTGAGGAAAAAGTAGCTGAACAACATATTTAGTAAAATACTTTAACTGCAATAGTTTAGGAGTTCCAATAGACTTACTCAACAGTAAGAATTTCAAAGTACCTATTACTCAGCTATCCAATGTGCAACTGGTCACAAACTTTACAATGTGACAGCTTATGAAAAACTAGATGAACTAGACCTAGCACATCAGAGAACCGATGCAAATTGTATCGACCAGAAAGAAAACTCACCATAGTCAATCAACCATTGCTTCACCTTAAAGGAGGGGTCCAAGGTTAAATCCGACATCAAAAGATTCCTAACCCATGATTTCTATAGGTTAGTTTCATATTGCAAACCTCTAGGACCAATAATAAGTGAGTAATATGCACTTTTAGGTTTGGCTATCCTCATTTGACCTTGAAGGAGGAGCCCAAGGTCATATCCGACCACACCAAAAGATTCCCAGCCCATGGTTTCCTATAGGTTGGTTACCATCCCAAACCTCTAGGACCAATAATAAGCAAGTTATAAGTTATAAGTTGTTTTTCAATATGACGCCAAAAATATTCCCAGTCAATATTTTGTGCTGAGGAACATATCCTGCGAATTTGAGATCTCTACCTATAATACCCTTTGCTCTAGAGGCACAACAAAAGTCCTTGCTGAAATTCGAGAAAACGCACGTGGCGGCCATCTTGTTATTCAAAATGGGGCCAAAAATATTCCAAGGCAAGATTTTACTGTTATGAATGTATCTTGCAAATTTGAAAAGGCTAGCTATAATATTTTTTTTGTTAGAGTGGTAACAGTGAAATCTCTCTACACACTGTGGCGGCGGCGTAACGAAGCAAAATCCATAGTATCCATCAGATGCTATCCGGTGGATACAATAACATATTTGAAAAGATTTGCCTAACTTTAATACTTTTGAAGATATTTGACATTTACTTCTTTCATTATTTTGCTACAAATATGAAAATAGCTATTACTCATTTATGGCATGCAATGGAGCCCAAAACTACATGTCATCTGATAGTTAAGGACAAAGTAGATGAACAACATATTTTAGGAAAATACTGTAACTGCAATAGTTTAGGAGTTACAATGGATTTACTCCATTTACTCAGTAAGTAGGTCAAAGTAGCTATTACTCCGCTATCCAATGTGCAACAGGTCTAAAACTTTACCATGTCATAGCTTGCCAAAACTACATGAATAGCATACTTGAAAAGATTTGCCTAACTCTAATACTTGATAACTGACAATTATTTCTGTCATTTTTTGCTACAAATAAGAAAATAGCTATTATTCACTTATGGCATACACAGGTTAAATGTCTACTAAAAGCCTTTTCGGCACATGTAGAAAGGACATAATAATGCATTCCCAGATGGGATTTCAGCTCCATCAATCACATAGTTTAACAGTCACAGGGCTTAAAGGTGGCAAAAAGTCCAAATATTGGGTCTCTGTGGGCCTTTTAGAGATCTCGATGTGGCCTTCAAATTAAAGTTTCAGATTAATAATCGGTCACATACTAAGATTATACATAGAATATATATCTAATAAAGTTTGAAACTTCTCAGACTTACCATTTCCAAGTTTCAGAGCAAAATATGTGAAAAATGTCTTAAAAGGATCACTCGGGTGGGTGTTTATAGTCCTCATACACAGTTTAAATGTCTACTTGAAGCCATGATTTTTGGCACATGTAAAAAGAACATAATAATGTATTCCCAGATGAGATTTCAGCCCTATCAGTCACATAGTTTAACAGTCACAGGGCTTAAAGGTGGCAAAAAGTCCAAATACTGGGTCTTTGGGAGCCCGTCAGAGACCTCAATGTGGCCTTCAAATTAAAGCTTCAGACTTAAAATTTGTCACATACTAAGATTACACATAGAATATGTATCTAATACAGTTTGAAACTTCTCAGACTTACCATTTCCAAGTTACAGGGCAAAATATGTGAAAAATGTCTAAAAAGGGTCACTCGGGTGGAGATTTATGGTCCTCATACATGGGTTAAATGTCTAGTAAAGGCCTAAATTTTGGAGTACATACAAGAAAAACATATTGATATATTCTCAGATGATATTTCACTTAGATGAGAGACATTGTTTGAAAGCTACAGTGCTTGAAGGTGGCAAAAAGTCCATAAATTGGGTCTCTGTGGGCAATTTTGAGACCTCAAGTCGGCCTAACAGGTAAACCTACATTTTTCACAGACAAGGATTACATATAAGACTTACACCTAGAGCAGTTTGAGACTCATCAGAATTACCACTTCCAAATTATAGGGCAAAATATGTTAAAAATCTAGGAAAAAAGTCCTAAGTGGGGTCTTTATGGGCCCCAAACACAATTTTCTCCTCAACTTAAAGTCTTGATTTTCGGCACATGTACTAAGAATATATTAATGTGTTCTCAGGTAAAATTTAAGCCAGATACGCCTCATAGTTTGTGACCTAGAGGGCTCTAAGTGGTCAAAAGTGCCATTTCTGACCTTAAGGTGGCCATAAGTTCTTTATTATTGGGAGTTTAAGGTCACCTTTAAATAGGGATCTTCCTTTGGGCATCCTTAACATGTGTACCAAGTTTGAAAAAAAAATATTAATCCGTTTTTGAGTTATCGCGTCCACAAGGAAATTTCTAAGGCGGCGGCGGCGCGACGGATCTGCATCCAATATATCCCCGACTTTCGTCTGGGGATATAAATATAATAAAATGCAAGGTTTAAAGAGCATTCAGGTGTTGTCTGCAAATTGTCAAGGGCTACGTGGTAAATAAAAACGAACTGATGTTGTTACATTTCTTAAAGAAACAAAAGCTTCTATAGTGTGTTTGCAAGACACGCATTTGACCAGTAAGGATCTAAATTCAGTGAGAGAGGTTTGGCATGAATGTTTTCTTCATGGCACCAGAACAAATTGCCAGGGAGTAGCCATACTCTTAAACAATAATTTTGAATAATTATAAAGTTCATGAAATGAACAGGGACACTGAAGGAAACTACATACAGCTGCTAGTGGGATGTGGATCATTTAAAATAAACCTAATAAATTTATACGCTCCAAACACTGATAGTCCAAAATTTTTCCAAGAAATAGATAAATTGATTGCAAATGAAAAAGCAGATCATGTGGTAGTATGCGGTGATTTTAATCTTGTTTTGGATCATTGTAAAGCCTCTCAGGGCTACATTAACATCAACAACCCAAAGGCCAGATCAAAATTGCTAAATATTATAGTTGAAAGAGAATTTGTAGATATTTTTAGGGTACAATATCATCCAGACTCCCTACGATATACATGGAGAAAGAAAAATCCAGTCAAGCAATCACGGCTGGACTTTTTTCTAATATCTTCTACAATGGCAGATATTATAAATAGTTCCTCAATAAGGTCAAGCTACCGTTCAGACCATTCAATTATTGAGGTTGATATAAATCTCAGTGATTTTAAACATGGAAAAGGTTATTGGAAATGTAATAACAGTTTACTTAAAAATCCAGAGTACTTAAAGTATGCTACAAAAATTATTGAAGAAGAAAAGGTGAAATATGCTTTACCTGTTTACAATATGGCCCATATTACAGCAAACAAATCTAATATTGACTTAACAATTTCTTACGACCTTTTTTTTGAAAAATAGCATCAGAGATGCCCGTACCCCACAGCCAAGGGAAATATTTTTAACACCATGAGATATAGAAGTACTGTATCAGTACAAAGTTCAGGATACTTTCAGAGCACTGTCAGTTATATAAAGGTCTAAACAATGTTTAAATAGAGAAAATAATGTCTATGAGAAAGATAATGCATGTACTCATTATCTACATCTGGCATGGCCGAATTATGGTTTAGATGTTTTGAATATTACCATGCATACAGAAGTGGTAATACATTCAATGAATGCTTATGTGTGGTGTTGGAGCAAAATCTGTGGCTCACTTGATGAAATTCCATCTGTTACAATGGGAAGTTGTAAAAGTAAAATTCTTAATGAATTCTAATATGACTTTAATAGTGCTTAATCTGCATCAAAAGACAGACTCAAAGATGCAACAAGATTTTAAAGGTCAAGGTCACTACGATAAGGTCAAAGGTCAAATCAAGGTCACACCATGATGCTGCACACCTACAATCCCTAACCAATGTCCCTACCAAGCATCAACTTCCTACACCTTACGGTTTCCGAGATATAGACTGGACAAGATTTTATAGGTCAAGGTCACTACGGCAAGGTCAAAGGTCAAATCAAGGTCACACCATGACGTTGCACACCTACACCCCCTAACCAATGTTCCTACCAAGTATCAACTTCCTACACCTTACAGTTTCCAAGATATAGCCCAAAACAAGATTTTATAGGTCAAAGTCACTACAGCAAGGTCAAATAAAGGTCAGACCATGACGTTGCACACCTACACCTTCTAACCAATGTCCCTACCACGTATTAATTTCCTACACCTTACGGTTTCCGAGATATAGCCCGGACAAGATTTTATAGGTCAAGGTCACTACAACAAGGTCAAATCAAGGTCACACCATGGCATTACACACATACACCCTCTAACCAATGTCCCTACCAAGTATTAATTTCCTACACCTTACAGTTTCCGAGATATAGCCCGGACAAGATTTTATAGGTCAAGGTCACTACAACAAGGTCAAATCAAGGTCACACAATGGCATTACACACCTACACCCCCTAACCAATGTCCCTACCAAGTATCAACTTCCTACACCTTACAGTTTGGGAGATATAGCCCAGACAAGATTTTATAGGTCAAGGTCACTACAGCAAGGTCAAAGGTCAAATCAAGGTCACATCAAGATGTTGCACACCTATACCCCCTAACCAATCTCCCTACCAAGTATCAACTTCCTACACCTTACAGTTTCCGACATACAGCCTGGACAAGATTTTATTGGTTAAGGTCACTACGGCAAGGTCAAAGGTCAAATCAAGGTCACACCATGACGTTGCACACCTACACCCCCTAACCAATGTCCTTACCAAGTATCAACTTCCTAAACCTTACTGTTTCTGAGATATAGCCCGGACAAGATTTTATAGGTTAAGGTCACCACGGCAAGGTCAAAGGTTAAATCAAGGTCACACCATGACATTGCACACCTACACCCGCTAACCAATGTTCCTACCAAGTATCAACTTCCTACACCTTACGGTTTCCAAGATATTGCCCAGACAAGATTTTATAGCTCAAGGTCACTACAGCAAGGTCAAATAAAGGTCAGGCTATGACGTTGCACACCTACACCTTCTAACCAATGTCCCTACCAAGTATTAATTTCCTACACCTTACGGTTTCCGAGATATAGCCCGGACAAGATTTTATAGGTCAAGGTCACTACAACAAGGTCAAATCAAGGTCACACCATGGCATTACACACCTACACCCCCTAACCAATGTCCCTACCAAGTATCAACTTCCTACACCTTACAGTTTGGGAGATATAGCCCAGACAAGATTTTATAGGTCAAGGTCACTACAGCAAGGTCAAAGGTCAAATCAAGGTCACATCAAGACGTTGCACACCTATACCCCCTAACCAATCTCCCTACCAAGTATCAACTTCCTACACCTTACAGTTTCCGACATACAGCCCAGACAAGATTTTATTGGTTAAGGTCACTACGGCAAGGTCAAAGGTCAAAGCAAGGTCACACCATGACGTTGCACACCTACACCCCCAAACCAATGTACTTACCAAGCATCAACTTCCTAAACCTTACTGTTTCCAAGATATAGCCCGGACAAGATTTTATAGGTTAAGGTCACCACGGCAATACTTTTACAGATAATTAGCATTTACTCATTTTGCTCTTATGGTTTGTGAGATATTTGTGATTTTTCACATTTTCACTAAAAGTAGCAATAAAGTAGCCATTACTCACTTGTACATTGAGCAACAGTTGTGAAACTTCAATATGTTACAGTTCACAAAAAAGTAGATCAACAACATATTTGAGAGAAATTGTGTAGCTGCAATACTTTTGAAGATATAAGACATTTACTCATTATGGTTATCATTAAAAATTGACAAAGTAGCTATTACTCACTTAGCTATGGAGATACACGTCCAAACTACTGACCATGTTGTAATTGTGGAGAAAGTAGCTGAACAACATATTGCAACAAAATACTCTAAATGCAATAGTTTGACAGTTATAAGCCATAGGCCAAAGTAGGCCAAAGTTCACCAATCCCCTTAGCATAGGACATTGTTGTACCACCCTGTGGGTCAAAAATTCGCTCGAAATTGCTCTATCCCTTACGGTTTGTGAGATATTTGTGATTTTTCACATTTTCACTAAAAGTAGCAATAAAGTAGCCACTACTCACTTGTGCATTGAGCAACAGTTGTGAAACTTCAATATGTTACAGTTCACAAAAAAGTAGATGAACAACATATTTGAAAGAAATTATGTAGCTGCAATACTTTTGAAGATATAAGCCATTTACTCATTATGGTTATCATTAAAAATTGACAAAGTAGCTATTACTCACTTAGCTATGGAGATGCACTTCCAAACAACTGACCATGTTGTAGCTGTGGAGAAAGTAGCCGAACAACATATTGCAACAAAATACTCTAAATGCAATAGTTTGAGAGTTATAAGCTATATAATTATATTAGGTAAAAGTGCTATTACTCACTCAAAAGTAGGCCAAAGTTCACCAAACCCAAAAAATTTTGAAGAGCGTAAAAATTCATTAGGAAAAGTAATTTACCAAAAATGTGTAACTGTAGTAGTTTCAGAGAAAACTGTGTGACCCACGCACGCACGGACGCACGTACACACACACATGGTGCAAATAATAATCTCCCGCCTGGCTCAAAGGACAAATTGAAGGACTCTACAGAACTGCAATGGGTAGACTCTGAGTTTTCAATTTTAGGCTTAACTTTCTCTACCAGATTAATCGATATACCAAACTTAAATTTTAATACAGCTTTAGATAAAGCCAAAAAAGTTGTCAGCTCATGGAGCTATAGACAGTGGACACCCTTAGGAAAAACAAGGCCACTGCCGCAGCATTTATCTCCCGCCTGGAATCAGTAATAATGGAGAACTAAATGAGATAAGGGCTTTATAGTAAGATAACCCCACTTGACATTGAAGAATGGGTCAAAGGTAAAAGTCAGCAGTCTCAGGCCTTTACTTCCTTTAAGTTGTTTTCACATTTGGAACCCCTATTAGCAACTAGATTGGGCCAACTCGGCGCCAACATATCCCCAGACAGGTCATCACTCACGCCACAGGTTTTGATCAGGAATTTTTAAAAACATAATTACCCATTATTATATGAACTTCAGCACATCAATCTACTCTGTTTATATCTTCCAAGGAAGATGGTGTATCCCCAGACGCCGAATACATAACTCAAATTATATTTTCAATCTTCCTGCAATGATAACTCTAAACCTATTTTCAAAGTATTTAAATGATTGATGATTGAATGTCCATTCTAAAATAATAATCCCAAAAGAGCATATCTGTTTCTATATTTGTTGACAAATAAAATATTATTTTTAACTCAACTCATCATACTTTTCAATCTTCCTTCAAAGTATTTAAATGATTGATGATTCAATGTCCATTCTAAAATTCATAGTCCCAAAAGCGCATATCTGTTTCTATATTTGTTCACAAATAAAATATTATTTAAAAAAAAATTATTTATATTATTATTTTATTATATTATTTTTAGAATTTGCAGATTGTTTTCAGTTATTCATTTCCTCTATACCTATATATGTGGTCCATATATATGCAACCTAAATATGTGACACAATCTCAGTTCTGACTCCCCTTTGTGTTATATGTAATGAAGCCCACCACCTCCCACCCCCACCCCTCTCCCCTTCTCCACACCTCTCTCACTATTACACAAGATCTGCAACCCCATTGAGTTCTTTGTTTCTCATCTGATATCATTAAATACCTTTGTTTATTTAGTGTCACTCAATATAGCTGGAGGTCCCAGAGGTGGGTGGGGGGAATCCGGGTGGGGGATGTGGGTTGAGCATAAATGGTAAACAAACAATCTATATAAAAGGGGTACTCAAATACAAAAAGAATTGAGAATTTTAAGTATGTGATTATCAACTGAAATGAGTTCATAACTGTAGGAGCTGTGCCAAAATTAACTGAGGCAAGTTGAATAAAACTGGGCTAGTTGAGGGTTAAAAATCCCCTAGTTTTACTACATAAGGATATAATTTCATTAATATTGGGACTTAAAGCTCACTTAAAGTGTCCATTTTGTCTACTTCAATATGTTTCACCAATTTCATTTTAAAAAGTGAAAAACTCAGCAAGCAGAGGTGGGTGGGGGGAATCCGGGTGGGGGATGTGGGTTGGGACTTAGTTTAGTTTATTAGTTTATTATAGTGACATGTATTATGTTGACAAGGATTATACAAAAACTATTGAAGTAATACCCAGCCCTATATGGGCTTATAAGTCACTTTAAATAGAGAGTTAATAACAAACAGAGCAAACATATTTTGAGGTAAGATACAGTAAATAAGACAGCAATTCAATACATAAAAATTAACAATATAATTTACTTTTTCTTTCTTGCCACAAATCAAAAATAAAATTAATAACCATATTGACATTCATATGAGTTAATACCCTTGATAATTGATCTATTAATAATTCAGATTTATCTATATTTAAAATTTTGAAATATTTCATACGAATCAGCTCTAAAGCTGGACAAACACAAACAAAATGTATCTCATCTTCTACATCTTTTTTACACAGTTTACATGTTCTCTCAAAGAGATGGAGTGCTACAGCAAAAATGGTAAACAAACAATCTATATAAAAGGGGTACTCAAATACAAAAAGAATTGAGAATTTTAAGTATGTGATTATCAACTGAAATGAGTTCATAACTGTAGGAGCTGTGTCAAAATTAACTGAGGCAAGTTGAATAAAACTGGGCTAGTTGAGGGTTAAAAATCCCCTAGTTTTACTACATACGGATATAATTTCATTAATATTGGGACTTAAAGCTCACTTAAAGTGTCCATTTTGTCTACTTGAATATGTTTAACCGGCGTTTAACCAGTTTCATTTTAAAAAGTTAAAAACTCAGCAAGCAGAGGTATAACACACAAAAATAAGTTCTTAAAAGACTAAGATAGCCATAACATTATTAATATTCAAAATTTAAATAGACAGGCATTTCCTTTTAAAAATTCAAAGATTTCAGCTCTATAACCCACATAGTTTGACAGTTACTGGGCTTTAAAGTGGCATAATGTCCATAAATTGGGTTTCTGTGGGCATTTTACAATTGTTAAAGAGACCTTAGCAATTAAACTACAGATCTGAAACTTTTTGGGTGACATACATAACAAACAAAAATTATATATAATACAGTTTAAGACTTGTCACACTAAGCATTTCCAAATAACAGGGCAAAATACGGAAAAAATGTCCAAAAAGGCACTTGGGCGAGTGTCAATGGCCCTCATACACAGGTTAAATGTCTACTAAAAACCTTGATTTTCGCCATATGTAAAAAGGACATAATAATGCATTCCCAGATGGGATTTCAGCTCCATCAATCACATAGTTTAACAGTCACAGGGCTTAAAGGTGGCAAAAAGTCCAAATATTGGGTCTCTGTGGGCCTTTTAGAGATCTCGATGTGGCTTTCAAATTAAAGCTTCAGACTTAAAATTTGTTACATACTAAGATTACACATAGAATATGTATCTAATAAAGTTTGAAACTTCTCAGACTTACCATTTCCAAGTTACAGAGCAAAATATGTGAAAAATGTCTTAAAAGGGTCACTCAGGTGGGTGTTTAAGGTCCTCATACACAGGTTAAATGTCTACTTGAAGCCTTGATTTTTGGCACATGTAAAAAGAACATAATAATGTATTCCCAGATGAGATTTCAGCTCTATCAGTCACATAGTTTAACAGTCAAAGGCCTTAAAATTGGCAAAAAGTCCAAATACTGGGTCTTTATGGGGCCTTCTAGAGACCTAAATGTGGCCTTCAAATTAAAGCTTCAGACTTAAAATTTGTCACATACTAAGATTACACATAGAATATGCATCTAATACAGTTTGAAACTTCTTAGACTTACCATTTCCAAGTTACAGGGCAAAATATGTGAAAAATGTCTAAAAATGGTCACTCGGGTGGGGATTTATGGTCCTCATACACAGGTTAAATGTCTTCTTAAAGCCTTAATTTTTGGCACATATATAAATAACATACTAATATCTTCCCAGATAGGATTTGAGCTCTATCAGTCACATAGTTTGACAGTCACAGGGCTTAAAAGTAGCAAAAAGTCCAAATATTGGGTCTTTGGGAGCCTTTTAGAGACCTCAATTTGACCTTCAAAATTAAAGCTTCAGACTTAAAATCTGTTACATACTAAGATTACACACAGAATATATATCTAATACAGTTTGAAACTTCTCAGACTTACCATTTCCAAGTTACAGGGAAAAAGATGTGAAAAATGTCTTATAAGGGTCACTCGGGTGGGTGTTTATGGTCCTGATACACAGGTTAACTGTCTATTAAACGCCTAAATGTTGGGGCACATATAAGAAAACACATAGATATATTCCCAGATGATATTTAACTTAGATGAGAGACATAGTTTTAAAGCTACAGTGCTTGAAAGTGGCAAAAAGTGCATAAATTGGGTCTCTGTGGGCACTTTTGAGACCTTAAGTCGACCCCTTTGGGTAAACCTACAGCCCTAAAATTTTCTACAGACAAGGATTACATATCAAAGTTATACCTAGCACAGTTTGAGACTCATCAGAATTACCACTTCCAAATTATAGGGCAAAATATGTGAAAAGTATAGCAAAAAATCCCTAAGTGGGGGTCTTTATGGGCCTCAAAGACAATTTTCTCCTCAACTTAAAGTCGTGATTTTCGGCACATGTACTAAGAACATATTAATGTGTTGTCAGGTAAAATTTCAGCCAGCTGAGCATCATAGTTTGTGACCTACAGGGCTCTAAGTGGCCAAAAGTCCAATTTCTGACCTTAAGGTGGCCATAAGTTCTTTTTTACTGGGAGTTTAAGGTCACCTTAAAATAGGGATCTTCCTTTGGGCACCCTTAACATGTGTACCAAGTTTGAAAAAAAAATATTAATTTGTTTTTGAGTTATCGCGTCCACAAGGAAATTTCTACGGCGGCGGCGGCGGCGGCGGCGGCGGCGCGACGGACCTGAATCCAATATATCCCCGACTTTCGTCTGGGGATATAATGATAAGGGAGATATAAGGCCTTTTTAATAGGATAATCCCATTTAACATGTGATAAGACAGCCATTTTGGCTTCAAAACTAGGTCAAATTACTATCAGCTTAACTTTCCTGGCCATATATATTTTACGCATATTTGAAGAACCTAGCTGCAATATTTCACGTTTTAGAGCATGTTAATGAATTTTAAACTAGAGGATCGCTCGCAAAAAAAAAAGATAATGTTTTTGCATAGCAAAAACAAAGCGTCCCAAAAAGGATATAAAGGTGAGTGCTAAAGTATTAAGAAAATGCTTCGTTTCTAGCCTTATACTGTTATGGCAACCAAAGTCAGCGCAGTCTGCTCTATCTAGCACGGTTTTCAAGATATAAGCATTTTTGTGTTTTGCAAAAAATAAAAAAATTAAAAATGTCCGCTATATTTGGCGAGACAAAAATATTTTGAAAATTGGCATGGCTACTCTGCAGAGATACCCAGCAGGTCCAAAATTTTGTTGAGTTCACTCCATATAGCACGGTTTTCGAGATATAAGCATTTTTGTGTTTTGCAAAAACTTTGAAAATTCAAAATGGCCACCATTTTTGGGGAGACAAAAATTTTTGTCAAGACCACTGCCGTGGTGTGTATCTCCCGCCGAGCATTAAAGCAGAAGAAATAGCTTTTCCGAGATATTCACAATTTTTCATTTTCGTGTGTGAAAGGTCTTCCAAAAGTAGGTGAATGAGTTGTTTGAGAAAAATTGGCTATCTGCAATACTATTAAGAGATAATTCACATTTACTCATTTTGAGTAGGTGAATAATTATCTATGGGTGTGAAACTTCACCAAGTGAAAGCTCTCCCAAAAGTAGGTGAATGAGTTATTTGAGAAAAATTGGCTATCTGCAATACTTTTAGAGATAATTCGCATTTACTCATTTTCAGTAGGTGAATAATTAGCTATGGGTCTGAAACTTCACCATGTGAAAGCTCTCCCACAAGTAGATGAATGAGTATTTGATAAAAATTGGGTATCCGCAATACTTTTACAGATAATTAGCATTTACTCATTTTGAGTAGGTGAATAAATGGCTATGGGTCTGAAACTTCACAGAGTGAAAGCTCTCCCAAAAGTAGGTGAATGAGTTATTTGAGAAAAATTGGCTATCTGCAATACTTTTAGAGATAATTCACATTTACTTATTTTGAGTAGGTGAATAATTAGCTATGGGTCTGAAACTTCACCAAGTGAAAGCTCTGCCAAAAGTAGGTGAATGAGTTATTTGAGAAAAATTGGCTATCTGCAATACTTTTAGAGATAATTCGCATTTACTCATTTTGAGTAGGTGAGTAATTTGCTATGGGTCTGAAACTTCACCAAGTGAAAGCTCTCCTAAAAGTAGGTGAATGAGTTATTTGAGAAAAATTGGCTATCTGCAATACTTTTAGAGATAATTTGCATTTACTCATTTTGAGTAGACGAGTAATTAGCTATGGGTCTGAAACTTCACCAAGTGAAAGCTCTCCCAAAAGTAGGTGAATGATTAATTTGAGAAAAATTGGCTATCTGCAATACTTTTAGAGATAATTCGCATTCACTCATTTTGAGTAGGTGAGTAATTAGCTATGGGTCTGAAACTTCACCAAGTGAAAGCTCTCCCAAAAGTAGGTGAATGAGTTATTTGAGAAAAATTGGCTAACTTTACAGATAATTCGCATTTACTCATTTTGAGTAGGTGAGTAATTAGCTATGGGTCTGAAACTTCACCAAGTGAAAGCTCTCCCAAAAGTAGGTGAATGATTAATTTGAAAAAAACTGGCTATCTGCAATACTTTTAGAGATAATTCGCATTTACTCATTTTGAGTAGGTGAGTAATTAGCTATGGGTCTGAAACTTCACCAAGTGAAAGCTCTCCCAAAAGTAGGTGAATGAGTTATTTGAGAAAAATTGGCTATCTGCAATACTTTTAGAGATAATTCGCATTTACTCATTTTGAGTAGGTGAGTAATTAGCTATGGGCCTGAAACTTCACCAAGTGAAAGCTCTCCCAAAAGTAGGTGAATGAGTTATTTGAGAAAAATTGGCTATCTGCAATACTTTTAGAGATAATTCACATTTACTCATTTTCAGTAGGTGAGTAATTAGCTATGGGTCTGAAACTTCACCAAGTGAAAGCTCTGCCAAAAGTAGGTGAATGAGTTATTTGAGAAAAATTGGCTATCTGCAATACTTTTAGAGATAATTCGCATTTACTCATTTTGAGTAGGTGAGTAATTAGCTATGGGTCTGAAACTTCACAGAGTGAAAGCTCTCCCAAAAGTAGGTGAATGAGTTATTTGAGAAAAATTGGCTATCTGCAATACTTTTAGAGATAATTCACATTTACTCATTTTCAGTAGGTGAGTAATTAGCTATGGGTCTGAAACTTCACCAAGTGAAAGCTCTCCCAAAAGTAGGTGAATGAGTTATTTGAGAAAAATTGGCTATCTGCAATACTTTTAGAGATAAATCGCATTTACTCATTTTCAGTAGGTGAGTAATTAGCTATGGGTCTGAAACTTCACCAAGTGAAAGCTCTCCCAAAAGTAGGTGAATGAGTTATTTGAGAAAAATTGGCTATCTGCAATACTTTTAGAGATAATTCACATTTACTCATTTTCAGTAGGTGAGTAATTAGCTATGGGTCTGAAACTTCACCAAGTGAAAGCTCTGCCAAAAGTAGGTGAATGAGTTATTTGAGAAAAATTGGCTATCTGCAATACTTTTAGAGATAATTCGCATTTACTCATTTTGAGTAGGTGAGTAATTAGCTATGGGTCTGAAACTTCACAGAGTGAAAGCTCTCCCCAAAGTAGGTGAATGAGTTATTTGAGAAAAATTGGCTATCTGCAATACTTTTAGAGATAATTCGCATTTACTCATTTTGAGTAGGTGAGTAATTAGCTATGGGTCTGAAACTTCACCAAGTGAAAGCTCTCCCAAAAGTAGGTGAATGATTAATTTGACAAAAATTGGCTATCTGCAATACTTTTAGAGATAATTCGCATTTACTCATTTTGAGTAGGTGAGTAATTAGCTATGGGTCTGAAACTTCACCAAGTGAAAGCTCTCCCAAAAGTAGGTGAATGAGTTATTTGAGAAAAATTGGCTATCTGCAATACTTTTAGAGATAATTCGCATTTACTCATTTTGAGTAGGTGAGTAATTAGCTATGGGCCTGAAACTTCACCAAGTGAAAGCTCTCCCAAAAGTAGGTGAATGAGTTATTTGAGAAAAATTGGCTATCTGCAATACTTTTAGAGATAATTAGCATTTACTCATTTTCAGTAGGTGAGTAATTAGCTATGGGTCTGAAACTTCACCAAGTGAAAGCTCTGCCAAAAGTAGGTGAATGAGTTATTTGAGAAAAATTGGCTATCTGCAATACTTTTAGAGATAATTCGCATTTACTCATTTTGAGTAGGTGAGTAATTAGCTATGGGTCTGAAACTTCACAGAGTGAAAGCTCTCCCAAAAGTAGGTGAATGAGTTATTTGAGAAAAATTGGCTATCTGCAATACTTTTAGAGATAATTCACATTTACTCATTTTCAGTAGGTGAGTAATTAGCTATGGGTCTGAAACTTCACCAAGTGAAAGCTCTCCCAAAAGTAGGTGAATGAGTTATTTGAGAAAAATTGGCTATCTGCAATACTTTTAGAGATAAATCGCATTTACTCATTTTCAGTAGGTGAGTAATTAGCTATGGGTCTGAAACTTCACCAAGTGAAAGCTCTCCCAAAAGTAGGTGAATGAGTTATTTGAGAAAAATTGGCTATCTGCAATACTTTTAGAGATAATTCACATTTACTCATTTTCAGTAGGTGAGTAATTAGCTATGGGTCTGAAACTTCACCAAGTGAAAGCTCTGCCAAAAGTAGGTGAATGAGTTATTTGAGAAAAATTGGCTATCTGCAATACTTTTAGAGATAATTCGCATTTACTCATTTTGAGTAGGTGAGTAATTAGCTATGGGTCTGAAACTTCACAGAGTGAAAGCTCTCCCCAAAGTAGGTGAATGAGTTATTTGAGAAAAATTGGCTATCTGCAATACTTTTAGAGATAATTCGCATTTACTCATTTTGAGTAGGTGAGTAATTAGCTATGGGTCTGAAACTTCACCAAGTGAAAGCTCTCCCAAAAGTAGGTGAATGATTAATTTGACAAAAATTGGCTATCTGCAATACTTTTAGAGATAATTCGCATTTACTCATTTTGAGTAGGTGAGTAATTAGCTATGGGTCTGAAACTTCACCAAGTGAAAGCTCTCCCAAAAGTAGGTGAATGATTAATTTGAGAAAAATTGGCTATCTGCAATACTTTTAGAGATAATTCGCATTCACTCATTTTGAGTAGGTGAGTAATTAGCTATGGGTCTGAAACTTCACCAAGTGAAAGCTCTCCCAAAAGTAGGTGAATGAGTTATTTGAGAAAAATTGGCTATCTGCAATACTTTACAGATAATTCGCATTTACTCATTTTGAGTAGACGAGTAATTAGCTATGGGTCTGAAACTTCACCAAGTGAAAGCTCTCCCAAAAGTAGGTGAATGATTAATTTGAAAAAAACTGGCTATCTGCAATACTTTTAGAGATAATTCGCATTTACTCATTTTGAGTAGGTGAGTAATTAGCTATGGGTCTGAAACTTCACCAAGTGAAAGCTCTCCCAAAAGTAGGTGAATGAGTTATTTGAGAAAAATTGGCTATCTGCAATACTTTTAGAGATAATTCGCATTTACTCATTTTGAGTAGGTGAGTAATTAGCTATGGGCCTGAAACTTCACCAAGTGAAAGCTCTCCCAAAAGTAGGTGAATGAGTTATTTGAGAAAAATTGGCTATCTGCAATACTTTTAGAGATAATTCACATTTACTCATTTTCAGTAGGTGAGTAATTAGCTATGGGTCTGAAACTTCACCAAGTGAAAGCTCTGCCAAAAGTAGGTGAATGAGTTATTTGAGAAAAATTGGCTATCTGCAATACTTTTAGAGATAATTCGCATTTACTCATTTTGAGTAGGTGAGTAATTAGCTATGGGTCTGAAACTTCACAGAGTGAAAGCTCTCCCAAAAGTAGGTGAATGAGTTATTTGAGAAAAATTGGCTATCTGCAATACTTTTAGAGATAATTCACATTTACTCATTTTCAGTAGGTGAGTAATTAGCTATGGGTCTGAAACTTCACCAAGTGAAAGCTCTGCCAAAAGTAGGTGAATGAGTTATTTGAGAAAAATTGGCTATCTGCAATACTTTTAGAGATAATTCGCATTTACTCATTTTGAGTAGGTGAGTAATTAGCTATGGGTCTGAAACTTCACAGAGTGAAAGATCTCCCAAAATAGGTGAATGAGTTATTTGAGAAAAATTGGCTATCTGCAATACTTTTAGAGATAATTCGCATTTACTCATTTTGAGTAGGTGAGTAATTAGCTATGGGTCTGAAACTTCACCAAGTGAAAGCTCTGGCAAAAGTAGGTGAATGATTAATTTGACAAAAATTGGCTATCTGCAATACTTTTAGAGATAATTCGCATTTACTCATTTTGAGTAGGTGAGTAATTAGCTATGGGTCTGAAACTTCACCAAGTGAAAGCTCTCCCAAAAGTAGGTGAATGAGTTATTTGAGAAAAATTGGCCATCTGCAATACTTTTAGAGGTAATTCGCATTTACTCTTTTTGAGTAGGTGAGCAATTAGCTATGGGTCTGAAACTTCACCAAGTGAAAGCTCTTTGGGATAGCTGCTCTGCAGAGATACCCTGAAGACAAAAAATTTCGTCGAAATCGCTCTATGTAGCACGGTTTTCGAAATATTAGCATTTTTGTGTTTTGCAATTTTTGCGCAAAAATTCGAAAATTCAAAATGGCCGCCATTTTTGGCAAGACAAATTTTTTTTGAAAATTGGCATGGCTACTCTGCACAGATACCCAGTGGGTCAAAAATTTCGTTGAAATCGCTCTATCTAGCACGGTTTTCGAGATATAAGCATTTTTGTGTTTTGCAATTTTGCGAAAAATTCGAAAATTCAAAATGGCCGCCATTTTTTGCGAGAAATTTTTTGTTTGAAAATTGGCATGGCTACTCTGCAGAGATACCCTACGGGTCAAAAATTTCCTCGAAATCGCTCTATCTAGCAGGGTTTTTGAGATATAAGCATTTTTATGTTTTGCAATTTTTGGGAAAAATTCGAAAATTCAAAATGGCCGCCATTTTTGGCGAGACAAAATTTTTTTGAAAATTGGCATGGCTACTCTGCAGAGATACCCTGTGGGTCAAAAATTTCGTCGAAATCGCTCTATCTAGCACGGTTTTCGAGATATAAGCATTTTTGTGTTTTGCAATTTTGCGAAAAATTCGAAAATTCAAAATGGCCGCCATTTTTTGCGAGAAATTTTTTGTTTGAAAATTGGCATGGCTACTCTGCAGAGATACCCTACGGGTCAAAAATTTCCTCGAAATCGCTCTATCTAGCAGGGTTTTTGAGATATAAGCATTTTTATGTTTTGCAATTTTTGGGAAAAATTCGAAAATTCAAAATGGCCGCCATTTTTGGCGAGACAAAATTTTTTTGAAAATTGGCATGGCTACTCTGCAGAGATACCCTGTGGGTCAAAAATTTCGTCGAAATCGCTCTATCTAGCAGGGTTTTCGAGATATAAGCATTTTTATGTTTTGCAATTTTTGCGAAAATTTCGAAAATTCAAAATGGCCGCCATTTTTGGCGAGACAAAAATTTTTTGAAAATTGGGAAATGTACTCTGCAGAGATATTCTGCGGGTCAAAAATTTTGTCGAAATTGCTCTATCTAGCACGGTTTTTGAGATATAAGCATTTTTGTGTTTTGCAATTTTTGCGAAAATTTCGAAAATTCAAAATGGCCGCCATTTTGGGCGAGACAAAAATTTTTTGAAAATTGGGAAAACTACTCCGCAGAGATACCCTGTGGATCAAAAATTTCGTCGAAATCGCTCTATCTAGCACGGTTTTCGAGATATAAGCATTTTTGTGTTTTCCTTATTTGGAAAATTCGTAATGATTAATTAATCATTAATTACTCGGCCATTTCTTGACCAATCAATGCCAAAATCTAATGATTTCCAGATTTTAATAGAATGAATGTATTTGCCAAGTTTCAGGTGAATTGATAAAATTCCTTTCAAGTTATCATCCGGACAAGCTTCCCCATCGAAAAAAGACATTTTTGGTCATGTGACCTCTCTGATTGGTTGAAATGTCACTGCAGCATATTCAAAAAAAATCCCCAAGGCTACTGCCTAAACCTGCCAAATTTGAAAAGAATCCGCCTAACGGTTACAGAGTTATAAGGAAAACAAAATGCGGAGCCGGCGGAGCCGGCGGAGCCAGAAGCTCTCCCATACACAAACAAGCGTCCCTTGCGGGACGCTTAATAATTGGATATATGGTGGCCATTTTGTTTTTCAAAATAAGGCCAAAATTTTTCTCAGACAAAATATGAAGGCCAAGAGTTTTAATGGTCTGAACCTGTAAGAGCAATATTAGGGGAGATAGAAGGCCTCTTAAAATATAAATTTGATGAAGCTAGCTGGAATTTTCGACATTTAGAACAACTGTATGATTTTTAAACAATTGGCTATGGCGGCCATTTTGTTTTTCAAAATGAGGCCAAAATTTTGCATAAACATTCCTTGCAAATTTGATGAAGATGTCTTTATAAATGAATAAGATATTAAGGTTTATGCTGAAACCTGACAAACGGATGCACGGACGGATGCACAAACAGGTGCACACACGCATGGAAGCTGTTTAAAATTTTAGACCACAGCCTTTGCTTTTCATGGTCTGTCTTTACAATCTGAAGCCACAGCACCAATAATATGGGAGAAATAAGGACGTTTTAGTGTGACGACCTTGAAGCAGGGGTCAAAGGTCAAATTCAACACATGGAAAAGATTACCAGGCCATGACTTCGTACAAGTTGTATTCATATTCCGAACCTCTAGGAGCAATATTTGGGGAGATATAAGGCCTTTTTAATAGGATAATCCCGTTTGACATTAAACATGCGATATGGCGGCCATTTTGTTTTTGAACTAGGTCAAATTTATTATCAGGCTAGCTTTTCTAGCCATATAGCTTTTGTGCAAATTTGATGAAGCTAGCTGGAATATTTCAAGATTTAGAGCACCTTTACGTTTTCAAACAATGAGCTATGGCGGCCATTTTGTTTTTCAAAATGAGGCTAAAATTTTTCAGAGACAGGTTTTCATAGCCATAAACATTCCCTGCAAATTTGGTGAAGATATGCAATATTTGGGGAGAGATAAGGCCTTTTTAATAGAATAACCCTGTTTGCCATTAAACATGCGATATGGCGGCCATTTTGTTTTTTGAACGACGTCAAATTTATTATCAGGCTAGCTTTTCTAGCCATATAGCTTTTGTGCAAATTTGATGAAGCTAGCTGGAATATTTCAAGATTTAGAGCGCCTTTACAATTTTCAAACAATTAGCTATGGCGGCCATTTTGTTTTTCAAAATGAGGCTAAAATTTTTCAGAGACAGGTTTTCATAGCCATAAACATTCCCTGCAAATTTGGTGAAGATATGCAATATTTGGGGAGATATAAGGCCTTTTTAATAGGATAACCCTGTTTGACATTAAACATGTGATATGGCGGCCATTTTGTTTTTTGAACTAGGTCAAATTTATTATCAGGCTAGCTTTTCTAGCCATATAGCTTTTGTGCGAATTTGATGAAGCTAGGTGGAATATTTCAAGATTTAGAGCACCTTTAGGATTTTCAAACAATTAGCTATGGCGGCCATTTTGTTTTTCAAAATGAGGCTAAAATTTTTCAGAGACAGGTTTTTATACCCATAAACATTCCCTGCAAATTTGGTGAAGATATGTTCATAAATGAATGAGATATTAAGGTTTATGCAAAAACGTGACGAACGGACGGACGGATGGACGGCGTTTTATAATCTCCCGACCACGGCCTTCGGCCGGCGGGAGATAATAACAGTAATAAAATCTTTGATATTATCCACATTTGTACATCTGTTCATTTCCATTCCAATTACAAAAACAATTTTACAAGAAATTGAAACACTCATTTATACTTATCTTTGGGGAGGCAAGCCCGACAAAGTATCCCGAAAAGACATTTACAGGACCTATCTAAAAGATGGGCTAGAAATGATTAATCTTTACAATTTTGAAAAAAGTCTAAAGCTTGGCTGGCTCAAAAAGCTTAACACAGACCAATCTAAAGGTTGGTTTAAAATACTTGAAACAACTATTGCGGATATAAATAAGCTATACAGAGTAGGTACTAAATGGATTCAAACCTTAGATTCTAAAATTAATCCTTTTTGGTGTTCAGTTTTTACATATTGGGATTTATTAACTGACATACTTGTAACTAATCAAGACATTTTGACCTCATGCATTTGGTATAACAGTAAACTAGCAACCAACAAAACATTTTTTCCAGATTGGTATAAAAAGGGTATTCATATCGTAGGGGATATTTTCAATGAAAATGGTAGGGTTATGCCCTAGAAGAGATGAACCAAAAATACCACATTAAAAAATATTTCTTAAATCATTTTACAATAAGAAGGCTTGTATCAAATTATATCAAGAAATCTCAAAAAACAAATGATTTTAGCTATACAAGGCCATATATTCCATTTCATATACAACTTTTTATACATTCTAAAAAAGGAGGGCAATATGCATACCAAATTGTTAATTAACCCACGAAGTGCCCTTTTGACTGTGAAGTAAAATGGTGTTTAAAACTTAACATAGCATACAATGAAAATTTTTGGAAACAAATTTACACAATAAACTTCCGGACAACAGATGACAAGTATTATGTATGGTTTCAGTATAGAGTTGTTCGAAGAATTCTGGGTACTAATGAATTTTTGTTTAAAACCAATATATCAGAATCATACCTGTGCAGATTGTGTGGAAAACATTGTGAGACAATTATACATTTCTTTTCAAGTTGTGAAAAAGCAGATTCTCTTTGGAATAAAATAACATATTGGATTAAAACAAAAATTGGTTATGAACTAAATTTAACTGAAACAGACAAAATTTAGGATGTGTTTTTAAGGAGCACTCCTTCTGGGCCATAAATTTCATTTTGCTGTCAGCAAGATATTCTATTTTTACAAGTGCTAAGCATAAACAAGATTTGTATTTATCAAATCTGCAAAACTTAACACAAGAAAAATTCATTGAACAAGAAATGCTATCAAGAGTCAATAATACATCAGAGAATTTTGAAAAGAGGTGGTCATTGTGGAGACAAATTTTTACTGACATTTAATATACATGTGTGACTGTGTTATTGAAAAAAGATATATATATTAAAAATGTTCAGCAACTGCTGTATTATAAAGGCTTCGTACATTGTTTGAAAATTTGTATATTTGTAACATTGTAACTCTATTTACAAAAATAAAGGGATGTAAAAAAAAAAAAAAATTGCTTTTACTCACTTATCTTTAGGCCTAAGTCCACAAAACCAAAAAACTTTTCAAGGGCGTGAAAATTCATCAGGACAATTAATTGACAAAAAATCTGTAGCTGTAGTAATTTCGGAGAAATCTGCGTGACACACTAATGCACACACGCACGCACGCACGCACACACAGGATGCATTTTATAATCTCCCCCCAGGCTAAAGCCCGATGGGAGATAATAATGAGGCAGGTCCATGAAAATGAAGTGCACTGGTATCTGATCTTAATGCAGCTGAAGTGCACTGCTATCTGACCTTAATGCAGCCTTTCTTTTTTTCACATATTAATTGCGATAAAATTCCAACAGAGCATCCAACAAATATTTACCCACCAACACATTAATATTTATGAAGACGCACAAGGTCACTGATTTCTGTAGGGCTTTCTAGCAATGCTAGTGATATGTGTTTGGCTGTAATGCCATCTGTCCTAAAAGACGATGTGGCACAAAATGCTAAAAGCCACAGACACTGTTACAATGGTGGAGTCCGGGAAATGATCAAATGGAGGGACGGCTTCCCGAGTGGGATGTTCAGGTTCACCGCACTGATATTGCGACAAGAGAGACATCTAGAAGTGGATGATGTCATCAAACAATTGCCAATGGAAAAGATACTCTTGGAAACGGACTCTCCATATTTGAAAGCTCCAGAATATCTCTCCAATAGGTTCAACTCCCCATATGGCATTGAGGCTATAGCCAGAAGAGTTGCTGAACTGAAGGGTTTAGGCTTGGCAGAGGTTCTCACGAAGACGTCTGAGAACGCAGCTCGCCTCTATGGATTAAAGTAAAGGAGCAATAGGTTGCATCGATAGGAATCCGACGCATTTAGGGTGGTCTGTGATGACCTGAAAATAGTTGTCCTTGGCCTTTTTCAGAACGGGGTGGAATGTGGTGAAATCTGGTGTTTCGGCGTCGATGTTTAGTATCCACTGCTTCACAACAATTAGGTCAGGGGTCAAGGACACAGAAGTGAGTTTGTCTGGCCTTTTTAAATATAGCGTCAGTCTGACTCTGACATTGATGTTGACACATGGTCATAACTAATAAAACAAGCATTCTGACGCATGCATTTATCTCCCGCCGTATAAATTAGATGTCCTAAAGATAGTGGAATATAAATTTTCCTGCGAGATGGAGGCACATGTAGAAGTGACAAGTTTAATGTTTGATTGCAATACTTTTAAAGACAAAAGGCATTTACTCATTTTAGTAGCTATTACTTTGCCATCCAAAGAGCTAGAGTTCTGCCACTTCATTATGCAGATCAACTCAAAGTAGGGAAGCACGTCTTTAGAAGAAATAGCCTATCTGTACTACTTTTAGAGATACAAGACATTTACTTATTTTAGTGGCTATTACTCTGCCATCTAAAGAGCTACAGTTCTGCAACTTCACTATGTGGTAGATCACCCAAAAGTAGGTGAATGACTTATTTAGAAGAAATTGCCCACCTGTAATACTTTTAGAGACTAGACCAAGGATGCATCTGTGGCCAGATGCAAAATGTATCCACCGGCAAAGGCAAAAGTAGCTATTACTCAGCTATGGCACGAGCTAGAGGTCTGAAATTTTAGTATGTTATAGCTGACCCAAAAGTAGGTGAATAACATATTTGCACAAAATTCTCTAAATGCAATAGTTTTCAAGTTACAAGTGATTTTACTCATGATGGAAGTTAGTGAAAAGCCCAAAAGTAGCTATTACTCACTTAGCTATTCAGATAGACACCCAAGTTACTCACCATGTTGTTGCTACGGAAAAAGTAGATGAATGACATATTTTAACAAAATGCTCTAAATGTAATACTTTTCAAGTTATAAATGATTTAGTGTTGAGTAAGAACTTCAAAGTAGCTATTACTCCGCTATGCAATGAGCCACAGGTCTGGAATTTTACTATGTTATAGCTGCCTCAAAATAGGTGAATAACATACTGAAACTAAATGATGTAAATGCAAAAGTTTTCAAGTTATAAGTGATTTACCCAACAGTGATAACCTAAAAGTAGTTATTATTCAGCTATGCCATGAGCTACAGGTCTGAAATTTTACTATGTTATAGCTGACCCAAAAGTACCTGCATAATATATTTGCACAAAGTGCTCTAAACGCAGTACTTTTCAAGTTATAATTGATTTAGTGCATGATTTAATTAATTTTAATGTATTAAAATTTATTTTAAAAATTCATAAAAAAACTTAAGCATGTGAAACTTCTCCAAAATGTAGGTGAATGAGTTATTTGAGAAATACTGGCTATCTGCAATACTTTTAGTGATAATAGGCATTTACTTATTTTGAGTAGGTGAGTAATTAGCTACAGGTCTGAAACTTCACCAAGTGAAAGCTGTCCCAAAAGTAGGTGAATGACTTATTTGAGAAAAATTGGCTATCTGCAATACTTTTAGAGATAATTAGCATTTACTCATTTTGAGTAGGTGAGTAATTACCTACGGGTCTGGAACTTCACCATGTGAAGGCTATTCGCAATACTTCTAGGGATAATTAGCATTTACTCATTTTGAGTAGGTGAATAATTAGCTACGGGTCTGAAACTTCACTAAGTGATGGCTCTCCCAATAGTAGATGAATGAGTTATTTGAGAAAAATTGGCTATCTGCAATACTTTTAGAGATAATTAGCATTTACTCATTTTGAGCAGGTGAGTAATTAGCTATGGGGCTGAAACTTCACCATGTGAAAGCTCTCCCAAAAGTAGGTGAATGAGTTATTTGAGAAAAATTGGCTATCTGCAATACTTTTAGAGATAACTAGATTGGGCCAACTCGGCGCCAACATATCCCCAGACAGGTCATCACTCACGCCACAGGTTTTGATCGGGAATTTTTTAAAGCATAATTACCCATTATGAACTTCAGCACATCAATCTACTCTGTTTGTATCTTCCCAAGAAGATGGTGTATCCCCAGACGCCGAATACATAACTCAAATTATATTTTCAATCTTCCTGCAATGATAACTCTAAACCTATTTTCAAAGTATTTATTAATAAATGATTGATGATTGAATGTCCATTCTAAAATAATAATCCCAAAAGAGCATATCTCTTTCTATATTTGTTGACAAATAAAATATTATTTTTAACTCAACATCATACTTTTCAATCTTCCTGCAATGATAACTCTTAACCTAATTTCAAAGTATTTAAATGATTGATGATTGAATGTCCATTCTAAAATTCATAATCCCAAAAGCGCATATCTGTTTCTATATTTGTTCACAAATAAAATATTATTTAAAAAAAAATTATTTATATTATTATTTTATTATATTATTTATACAATTTGTAAATTGTTTTCAGTTATTCATTTCCTCTATTCCTATATATGTGGTCCATATATATGCAACCTAAATATGTGACACAATCTCAGTTCTGACTCCCCTTTGTGTTATATGATGAAGCCCACCACCTCCTACCCCACCCCTCTCCCCTTCTCCACACCTCTCTCACTATTACACAAGATCTGCAACCCCATTGAGTTCTTTGTTTCTCATTTGATATCACTAAATACCTTTGTTTATTTAGTGTCACTCAATATAGCTGGAGGTCCCAGAGGTGGGTGGGGGATGTGGGTTGGGACTACAGCATAAATGGTAAACAAACAATCTGATATATATCAAAGGGGTAATCAAATACAAAAAGAATTGAGAATTTTAAGTATGTGATTATCAACTGAAATGAGTTCATAACTGTAGGAGCTGTGTCAAAATTAACTGAGGCAAGTTGAATAAAACTGGGCTAGTTGAGGGTTAAAAATCCCCTAGTTTTACTACATAAGGATATACTTTTATTAATATTGGGACTTAAAGCTCACCAGAAAATAACAGTGTCCATTTTGCCTACTTGAATATGTTTAACCAGTTTCATTTTAAAGAGTTAAAAACTCAGCAAGCAGAGGTACAACACACAAAAATAAGTTCTTAAAAGACTAAGATAGCCATAACATCATTAATATTCAAAATTTAAGGAGACAGGCACTTCCTTTTAAAAATTCAAAGATTTCAGCTCTATGACCCACATAATTTGACAGTTACAGGGCTTTAAAGTGGCATAATGTCCATAAATTGGGTTTCTGTGGGCATTTTACAATTGTTAAAGAGACCTTAGCAATTAAACTACAGATCTGAAACTTTTTGGGGGACATACATAACAAACAAAAATTAGATATAATACAGTTTAAGACTTGTCACACTAAGCATTTCCAAATTACAGGGCAAAATACAGTAGAAAATGTCAAAAAAGGTCACTTGGATGAGTGTCTATGGTCGTCATACACAGGTTCAATGTCTACTACAGGCCTTGATGTTCGGTACATGGAAAAAGAAGATGCTTAATAATGTATTCCTAGTTGAGATTTCAGCCCTGTCAGTCACATAGTTTAACAGTCACAGGGCTGAAAAGTGGCAAAAAGTCCAAATATTGGGTCTCTGTGGGCCTTTTAGAGACCTCAATGTGACCTTCAAATTGAAGCTTCAGACTTAAAATCTTTCACAATCAGAGATTATACATAGAATGTATATCTAATATAGTTTTAAACTTCTCAGAATTACCATTCCAAGTTACAAGGCAAAATATGTAAAAAATGTCTAAAAAGGGTCACTCGGGTGAGTATCTATGGTCGTCATACACATGTTAAATATCTACTAAAGGCCTTGATGTTCAGCACATGTAAAAAGAACATAATAATATATTCCCAGATGAGATTTCAGCTCTATCAGTCACATAGTTTAACAGTCACAGGGCTTAAAAGTGGCAAAAAGTCCAAATATTGGGTCTCTGTGGGCCTTTTAGAGACCTCAATGTGAACTTTAAATCAAAGCTTCAGATTTAAAATCTTTCACAATCAAAGGTTACACATAGAATGTATATCTAATACAGTTTGAAACTTCTCAAGACTTACCATTTCCAAGTTACAGGGAAAAATATGTGAAAAATGTCTAAAAAGGGTCACTCGGGTGGGTGTTATGGTCCTCACACACAGGTTAAATGTCTACTTAAAGCCTTTATTTCTGGCACATGTAAAAATGACATAATGATATATTCCCAGGTGAGATTTCAGCTCTATCAGTAACATAGTTTAACAGTCACAGGGCTTAAAAGTGGCAAAAAGGCAAAATATCGGGTCTCTGTGGGCCTTTTAGAGACCTCAATGTGACCTTCAAATCAAAGCTTCAGACTAAAAATCTTTCACATTCAAAGGTTACACATAGAATGTATATCTAATACAGTTTGAAACTTCTCAGACTTACCATTTCCAAGTTACAGGATAAAATATGTGAAAAATGTCTTATAAGGGTCACTCGGGTGGGTGTTTATGGTCCTCACACACAGGTTAAATGTCTATTAAAGGCCTAAATTTTGGGGCAGATATAAGAAAACACATAGATATATTCTCAGATGATATTTAACTTAGATGAGAGACATAGTTTGAAAGCTACAGTGCTCGAAAGTGGCAAAAAGTGCATAAATTGGGTCTCTGTGGGCACTTTTGAGACCTTAAGTCGACCCCTTTGGGTAAACCTACAGCCCTAAAATTTTCTACAGACAAGGATTACATATCAAAGTTATACCTAGTGCAGTTTGAGACTCATCAGAGTTACCACTTCCAAATTATAGGGCAAAATATGTGAAAAATATAGCAAAAAATCCCTAAGTGGGGGTCTTTATGGGCCTCAAACACAATTTTCTCCTCAACTTAAAGTCCTGATTTTCGGCACATGTACTAAGAACATATTAATGTGTTCTCAGGTGAAATTTCAGCCAGCTGAGCATCATAGTTTGTGACCTAGAGGGCTCTTAGTGGCCAAAAGTGCAATTTCTGACCTTAAGGTGGCCATAAGTTCTCTTTTATTGGGAGTTTAAGGTCACCTTAAAATAGGGATCTTCCTTTGGACACCCTTAACATGTGTACCAAGTTTGAAAAAAAAATATTAATTTGTTTTTGAGTTATCGCGTCCACAAGGAAATTTCTACGGCGGCGGCGGCGGCGGCGGCGGCGCGACGGACCTGAATCCAATATATCCCCGACTTTCGTCTGGGGATATAATTAGCATTTACTCATTTTGAGCAGGTGAGTAATTAGCTATGGGTCTGAAACTTCACTAAGTGAAAGCTCTCCTAAAAGTAGGTGAATGAGTTATTTGACAAAAAAATGGCTATCTGCAATCCTTTTAGAGATAATTAGCATTTACTCATTTTGAGTAGGTGAGTAATTAGCTACAGGTCTGAAACTTCACCAAGTGAAAGCTCTCCCAAAAGTAGGTGAATGAGTTATACGAGAAAAATTGGCTATCCGCAATACTTTTAGAGATAATTAGCATTTACTCATTTTGAGTAGGTGAACAATTAGCTACGGGTCTGAAACTTCACCAAGTGAAAGCTCTCCCAATAGTAGGTGAATGAGTTATTTGAGAAAAATTGGCTATCTGCAATACTTTCAGAGATAATTAGCATTTACTCATTTTGAGTAGGTGAGTAATTAGCTATGGGTCTGAAATTTCACCATGTGAAAGCTCTCCCAAAAGTAGGTGAATGAGTTATCTGATAAAATTGGCTATCTGCAATACTTTTAGAGATAATTCGTATTTACTCATTTTGAGTAGGTGAGTAATTAGCTACGGATCTGAAACTTGACCATGTGAAAGCTCTTCCAAAAGTATGTGAAGGAGTTATTTGAGAAAAATTGGCTACCTGCAATACTTTTAGAGATAATTAGCATTTACTCACTTTCAGCAGGTGAATAATTAGCTACAGGTCTGAAACTTTACCAAGTGAAAGCTCTCCCAAAAGTAGATGAACGAGTTATTTGAGAAAAGTTGTCTATCTGCAATAATTTTAGAGATAATTAGCATTTACTCATTTTGAGTAGGTGAGTAATTAGCTACGGATCTGAAACTTCACCATGTGAAAGCTCTTCCAAAAGTACCCGAAGGAGTTATTTGAGAAAAATTGGCTACCTGCAATACTTTTAGAGATAATTAGCATTTACTCATTTTCAGCAGGTGAATAATTAGCTACGGGTCTGAAACTTCACGAAGTGAAAGCTCTTTCAAAAGTAGGTGAATGAGTTATTTGAGAAAAATTGGCTATCTGCAATACTTTTAGAGATAATTAGCATTTACTCATTTTGAGTAGGTGAATAATTAGCTACAGGTCTGAAACCTCACCAAGTGAAAGCTCTCTCAAAAGTAGGTGAATGAGTTATTTGAGAAAAATTGGCTATCTGCAATACTTTTAGAGATAATTCGCATTTACTCATTTTGAGTAGGTGAGTAATTAGCTACGGGTCTGAAACTTGACCAAGTGAAAGCTCTCCCAAAAGTAGGTGAATGAGTTATTTGAGAAAAATTGGCTATCTGCAATACTTTTAGAGATAATTAGCATTTACTCATTTTGAGTAATTAGCTACGGGTCTGAAACTTGACCATGTGAAAGCTCTTCCAAAAGTAGGTGAATGAGTTGAGAAAAATTGGCTATCTGCAATACTTTTAGAGATAATTCGCATTTACTCATTTTGAGTAGGTGAGTAATTAGCTATGGGTCTGAAACTTCACCAAGTGAAAGCTCTCAATTAGCTACAAATGAGAAAATAGCTATTACTCACTGATGGCATGCAATAGAACCCCAAATTATGTACTATCTTATAGCTAAGGACAAAGTAGCTGAACAACATATTTTAGGCAAACACTCTAACTGCAATAGTTTTGGAGTTACAATGGCTTTACTCAACAGTCAGAATTTCAAAGTAGCTATTATTCAGCTATCAAAGATTCAACAGGTCTGAAACTTTACTATGTGATAGCTTACCAAAAAGTAGATGGACAACATATTTGAAAAGATTTCCCTAACTTTAATACTTTTGAAGATATTTGACATTTACTTCTTTTGTTATTTAGCTACAAATGAGAAAATAGCTATTACTCACTTATGGCACGCAATAGAACCCCAAACTATGTACCATCTTATAGCTAAGGACAAAGTAGCTGAACAACATATTTTAGGAAAACACTCTAACTGCAATAGTTTTGGAGTTACAATGGCTTTACTCAACCGTCGGAATTTGAAAGTAGCTATTACTCAGCTATCAAAGGTTCAACAGGTCTGAAACTTTACTCTGTGATAGCTTACCAAAAAGTAGATGGACAACATATTTGAAAAGATTTCACTAACTTTAATACTTTTGAAGATATTTGACATTTACTTCTTTTGTTATTTAGCTACAAATGAGAAAATAGCTATTACTCACTTATGGCATGCAATAGAACCCCAAACTATGTACCATCTTATAGCTAAGGACAAAGTAGCTGAACAACATATTTTAGGAAAACACTCTAACTGCAATAGTTTTGGAGATACAATGGCTTTACTCAACAGTCGGAATTTGAAAGTAGCTATTACTCAGCTATCCATGGTGCAACAGGTCTGAAACTTAACTATGTGATAGCTTACCCAAAAGTAGATGAATAACATATTTGAAAAGATTTCTGTAACTCTAATACTTTTGAAGATATTTGGCATTTACTTCTTTTGTTATTTAGCTACAAATGAGAAAATAGCTATTACTCACTTATGGCATGCAATAGAACCCCAAACTATGTACCATCTTATAGCTAAGGACAAAGTAGCTGAACAACATATTTTAGGAAAACACTCTAAGTGCAATAGTTTTGGAGATACAATGGCTTTACTCAACAGTCGGAATTTGAAAGTAGCTATTACTCAGCTATCCACGGTGCAACAGGTCTGAAACTTTATTATGTGATAGCTTACCCAAAAGTAGATGAATAACATATTTGAAAAGATTTCTGTAACTGTAATACTTTTGAAGATACTTGGCATTTACTTCTTTTGTTATTTAGCTACAAATGAGAAAATAGCTATTATTCACTTATGGCATGCAATAGAACCCCAAACTATGTACCATCTTATAGCTAAGGACAAAGTAGCTGAAAAACATATTTTAGGAAAACACTCTAACTGCAATAGTTTTGGAGTTACAATGGCTTTACTCAACAGTCAGAATTTCAAAGTAGCTATTACTCAGCTATCCAAGGTGCAACAGGTCTGAAACTTTACTATGTGATAGCTTACCAAAAAGTAGATGAACAACATATTTGAAAAGATTTCTGTAACTCTAATACTTTTGAAGATATTTGACATTTACTCCTTTTGTTATTTAGCTACAAATGAGAAAATAGCTATTACTCACTTATGGCATGCAATGGGACCCCAAACTATGTACCATCTTATAGCTAAGGACAAAGTAGCTGAACAACATATTTGAAGAAAAAGTTGTAACTGCAATAGTTTTTGAGTTATGAGCCCTTTACTCCAAGTAGCTAAGATAGCTATTACTCCGTTATCTTTAGGCCCAAGTCCATAAAACCAAAAAAATTTTCGAGGGCGTGAAAATTCATTGGGACAATTAATTTACAAAAAATCTGTAGCTGTAGTAGTTTTAGAGGAATCTGCGTGACTAACTAACGCACGCACACACGCACGCACGCACACACAGGCATCATTTCATAATCTCCCTCCCGGGCTAAAGCCCGGCGGGGAGATAATAAAAGAGTTGACAGCCTTTGCTGCTTAATATCTGACAGCATAGGTTTCTTTAGAATCTGTATATAAATATTGTAAATATAGTTATCACAAGTGTTGCTGTGAAGTGACAACCAGTAACAGTGGAGTCCACTCCACAGTGGATAACAACAAATTAGTAATTAATTGTAAACTTTGTATTAATACATGCCCCAATGTACCGTAAATTTCCAAAATAACGACCAGGTTCAAATAAATGCCTGGTACCAAGCACACTGTTTACAATTTATAACACTGTTTTTGTATTTCAAAAGAACGCCTGGTTCAATTTAACGCCTGGTCTGAAGCCATTTGAAAAAAATTAACGCCCGGGCCATAATTTGGAAAAATACGGTAATAACCAGAAATTAATTTAGTATTGTTTTCCATCTTTGTCATTCACGGATGAAAAGTACTTGTACTAAAGTACTTTGAAAGTACTTGTATGTAAGTACTTTGATGAAAAAAGGACTTGTACTTGAAAATTAACAAAGTACTTGTACGGTACTTAAGTACATTTCAATGTACTTGACCCCAACCCTGCAGTGGACACAGTTCTTGGTGAGTATATAATTTAATATTACAAGCGATTTCCTGACAATTTTGTTATAAATAGAAATGCTGTTTGAAGATTAAGAACATTACATAAAACGTCTTATTTAGTTGAAGATCAAATACTCCAAAAGAGAAATATATGAAGTGAAACCTCCCACATATTGGAGCGAAACCTCCTGAAATCTGGTATTTGACCTTAAACTGGCCTTTCCTTTTTATAAGATATTGCTAGAAAAGCCCAAAGGAATATTGTGACTTCATATCTTCTCATTAATATTAATGAGATACATCTGTGATCTTGAAGTGCACTGGGTATTTGATCTTAAACCAATGCTTTGTGCAACGATTATTGTTGGGATTTTCTAGCAATATTTGTGGTCATGCACGCTACTGGGTGTAGAAATTCAGTGACATGAATTCTCATTAATATTAATGAATTCAATGGACAAGGCAAAGGTGGAAAGGTCTGGTAACCTACTAGAAAACCTCCAGTAAATTCTATGACTGCTGTTTCTGTGGGTACGAGAAGGTGAGGGAGCATTATTAGAGGACTTAAGAAAATATGCAGAATTTTATTTTTTCCATAATATTTTTTGCTAGACATTGTTAAACTACAAATTTTATATTTATTAATCTTTTTTTTCATAATATAACCCTCTTCTCATGAATCCTGGCAAAAGCTTTGAAACAAATGTAACAACATGCAC
The DNA here is from genome assembly GCA_964017235.1 of Sabellastarte sp. h YS-2021. Classification (NCBI taxonomy): domain Eukaryota; kingdom Metazoa; phylum Annelida; class Polychaeta; order Sabellida; family Sabellidae; genus Sabellastarte; species Sabellastarte sp. h YS-2021. The sequence continues at coordinate 48,368,180 of OZ024928.1, forward strand.
CCCAGTTATTAATTGTAGTGTACATCATTTGACAATCTATTGGAAGAAGAATAAATATAAAGCTGTTAATATAATTTAAATTCATATATTAACTTCAGCATGGGTGTTTACTGGTAGAATGCCACTAGACCTTCTCTGCAAAGAAGACCTAATAGTATACAACTGATAACAAGTTAACAACCAGGGGAAACTGATCAACTTGGCCCCACAAACTTGGACCCATGCTTGCAAACTCAGGCCCATTCTTTTAGAAATTCAACTTGACACAAAATTTTTACACTGAAATTTTTATTACAAGAGAGTTATATATCAAATCTGTTGGTACACGGGTGGACTCAAAGATAACGGACACAAAGATAAACGGTCTTGAGGACCGTTTATCTTCGTGTCCACCCATGTAATAGCGTAGCTTTAATAATGTAGCCATCATTTGTAAAACACTACCTTCTAACGGTTTTAGAAGAGGCCGAGTTTGCATCAAAATGGGTCCCAGTTGGCGGGGGCCGAGTTGGCGAAGGTCCGACTTGTCCATGATCCCAAACAGGACATCAATCAATGTGGGTCTTGTGACAGCTTTAACAGTTACATACCGCTTCACTTTGACTGTCCCTTTATCCCCAAGTGGATCATGCATTGCTTAAAATGTTTTTGGTGCAAAATATTATCACATAAATAACACAACAAAACTTATCAAAACTTTTATCGTATTTGGTATTGTTTTTCCCGGAAATGAAATAATGACCTTGTCCCCTGAAGGATATTACGCAGGAGTATACTGCGTTCTTTATGCTATCAAATTTACGAGTTCAATGTCTGTAAAAATGCAGAGAACATGGTATGACCAGAGAACATGCAGTGTCAAAGGTGGTATTTACCACTCATTAATAGAGAGCATACTAAAGCTTTCCTCCGCCTATGATGACAACAAAGATGCAGAATACATGTGTTTTGGTTATAAAAATCTATAAATTACAGTGTGAATAATTTTGTCTTTATAAATAATTTGAAATAACATACAAAATAAATGGAATATATATGTTTAACATGGTAGACAGCAAATTATTGTGATTGATTTATTTCTTCGTCTTTGTTCTTCCTTTTTGTCAAATACATATGTAAACATTCATTTACAGTACCAAATGAAACCTAGAATACAAGAGTTTATCAATTGTGAGGAACAGTGAATGCATGTTTTGTTTTTTGATTAAATGTTATTTGTTTAACTAAATATTACATACATGCATATTTATTCTTTGACTTAAATCCCCCCGTTCATATCCTTAACAAAAAACCACTTCTTTCTAAAGCAATTTATTTCACTACATAAATATTTACACACTCCTTGTTTTTATAAAACCAGGAAAAACAGTCTGCATATGCAGTTGTACACACATCCTTTAATTGTCTTTTCAAAAGCACCAACAATGTACCAACTAATGCTGCTATAACTGCACATAATTCAGGGAAACAGCATTAGTCTTTCTAAACACACAATAAGCATGTATTTGTGTATTTTTTATTTTTATACTCAGTGCAATATCGCCATATACTACTGTGACGGGCTTGTGGTTATCGTAAGTTCTGTATGAGCGAAAATGAGAGATTATAGCAGTTTAAGCTTACCTCGAGTGTATATCGTCTTGGTTATTGCAGTATTTCACCTATTTTACTTCGTTTAAGCATATTTCAAACTTAAATTAAGGGTTATTTGCTCTTTTAGAAGGAAATCTGTGAGATTTCTTCTTGGAAACAATATTTTGACAGTTCTAGCAGTCTTCAGAAGTGGGATTTCTTTGAAGTATCGAGAAATCCAGTGAAACGAAACTGTGCCTGGACCTCATTGAGATAGTATGAGTAGTGCAGTGAAGGGAGATTCAACCCAAACGATGGATGTCCCGCAGAGTGACCACTCCCAGATCACAGAAGATGCTGGTGCATCTAATGAATGCAGAGGTGCATCTTCCAAGCAACTTGGGCCTCTGGAAGATACCTTTGGAAGACCAGACATTGATATTCATTGGTTTCGGAATGCAGTTGAGGGCTTGAGATACATGGGACCTCAGGGTGATGAGTACCATCAAGATGCTGAAGTACCTCGTCCTCAACCCAGACGAGAGGAAAGAGAATTTATTTTACCCAGACCAATAGGACAATATGCAGCCCAAGAAGAGGCAAGGGGAAAAAGACCAAAAGTCATGCCAGATCAGTATGATGGCAAAACCTTCTGGTTGGATTACTTGGCACACTTTGAGATCTGTAGTGACATAAATGGGTGGAGTAGACAACAACATACTCAGTATCAGAGTGTGAGTTTGAGAAGTATGGCCTGCCAGGTCATATGCTCCATGCAAGCAGCCAAAAGATATGACTATGTAGAATTAGTTGCAGCCTTAGGGCGAAGGTTCAATCCCCAGAATCAAAATGAGCTCTTCAGGGTACAGTTAAGAAACAGAACCAGGAAACCAAGTGAAACATTACCAGAGCTTGGTCAAGATCTGAAAAATTTAGTTTATAGGGCCTACCCTACTGCCACAACAGAATTATTGGACACTTTGGGAAAGGATCATTTCATTGATGCGATCAATGATGAAGATATAAGGTGGAGGGTTTACCAAAGTAAACCTGTCATCTTAGATGATGCCATCTGCTCAGCTGTAGAACTAGAGGCCTACAAGATGGCTGAAGAACAACGCAATGCACGAAGAAGACATGTTCGAGAAGTTAGCAAAAGAGAAAGTCAACCCAAAGGTGGACAACAAAACGGCATTCCAACAAAAGAGCAACATTCTATCAAGGAAGTTAGAAAAGAGCTCAGGGAACTCAAAGAAAAGTTACATGGGTTGCAGAGACGTAGAGCTGATAGTTACCATAGCAGCCCAGGGTGTTGGCATTGTGGAAAAGAGGGCCATTACAGGCACCAATGTCCACAGCTGCGCCCACAAAATTCCAATTTAAACTAGGTAAGACTGGGTCTGGTGGTCGAGATTCAGTCCAACATGTCTGGATTCAATCCAACAAGGATTGGTAGTGCTTGGAACAGTTAGGGGGAAAGGTATGAAATTTTTTGTTGACACGGGGGCTGCCATCTCTATTATGTCTACAGGAGTGTTTCAGAGTTTAAGTGACCCTACTTTGATGTTCTTCTGTGCTGCTAATGGGAAATGCCTGGAAGTTCAAGGGATGGTCAAGTTGGAGTTGACTATCGGATCTCTCCGGGTAGAGCAAGACATCATAGTGGCAAACATTCAGGTGGACATGATTTTGGGGATGGACTTCCTGGGCCGACATGGATGCAAGGTTGATATCACAGCCCAAGAGTTGACCATCTAGGACACTGTCGTGTGCCTGTGGAAGGAGGACGAAACACCACAAAGCTGCTATGTGAGTCTGCAGGAGAAGATCTGTATCCCAGGAAAGATGCAAATGATTGTTCCAGGGAGAACTGAGAAAAGGGGTACTGAAGCAAAGTGCAACATTGTGATTGGACAACCTCATTTTATAAACAGATATGGTATCTTGATTGGAAGAACACTGCAGTGGTCGATATCTTTCGGGATGACGTAGCAGTGATGTTATTAAATCCACTAGATAAGGATGTCCAATTATACCCGGGAATGAGAATTGTCACCTGTGAGCCTGTAGAGTCCTGGGAAAAAGCACAATGCAGGGAAGTACATCTGCTAGTAAACACATTGACAGAAACAGATATATTCTCAGCAGAAAATACATCTCCTAACCTTCCTCCACATTTAGAAGAATTGTTTCAACAAAGTATGACGCATCTGTCCCTTCGAGAGAACAGCCTCCAGAAACTACTTTGTGAGCACCAAGAAGTGTTTGTTGGACCAGATGGTAAGCTGGGAAGAACGAGCTTCGTGAAGCATACCATAAACACTGGAGACCACAAACCCATACGCCAGACTCCTAGAAGGGCCCCCCTACACTTAAGAGAGGAGGCCAGAACTCAAGTAGAAAAGATGTTAGAAGAGGGCATTATTGAACCATCAAACAGCCCGTGGTCAGCTCCCATTGTTCTGGTGTGGAAAAAGGATGGTTCATTCAGATACTGCATTGATTATTGCCTGTTGAACAAGGTCACTGTGGGTGATACCTACCCAATACCAAGAGTGTCTTTTGATGATTTGCAGGGGTTCAGATGGTTCAGCACATTGGATTTAATGTCTGGCTACTGGCAGGTGGAAATGGATCTGGCTGATAAACAGAAAACTGCTGTTGTTTGTCAGGAGGGGCTCTTCCATTTTAATCTCATGCCATTTGGACTCACCAATGCTCCTTCGACACTCGAGAGATTGATGGAGACAGTGCTAGCCGGACTGCAGTACAATATTTGCCTTGTCTACTTGGATGACATTATTGTCTATGGAGCAGACTTTGATGAAGAAATTTCCAGACTGAAACAAGTTTTCTCCACACTAATCAAAGCAGGACTGAAGCTGAAACCAAAGAAGTGTGTGTTGTTCCAACAGAAAGTGGCCTATTTAGGATACATTGTCTCTCATACAGAAGTAGCCCCTGATCCATCAAAGATAGAAGCTGTAGAAAACTGGCCCACCCCTTCAACTGTAACAGAAGTCAGAAGTTTCTTGGGCCTTGCCGCATATTATAGGCAATTTGTCAAGGATTTTGCAACCATTGCTTCACCTCTTCACAAACTTACAGAAAAAGGCAGGAAGTTTCATTGGAAGGAAGACTGTCAGACATCATTTGAAGCCCTGCAGAGATGTTTGGTAACAGCCCCGATCCTTGCATATCCTAAGATTGAGGAACCATTCATCTTGGACACAGATGCCAGCAATGTTGGGATTGGCGCTGTACTTTCTCAGAAGTTGGAAGGAAAGGAACATGCCATTGCCTATGGTAGTCGTTGCCTGTCAAACCCTGAAAGAAGATATTGCGTTACCAGAAGAGAATTACTGGCCATTGTGTACTTTGTTAAGTACTTTCTACACTATTTGTATGGACGGCAGTTTCTGCTACGAACTGATCATGGATCCCTCAGATGGCTTTTCAATTTCAAAGAACCAGAAGGACAAGTAGCAAGATGGATCAAGACTTTATCAACTTTCACCTTCGAAATAGAACACCATCCTGGAAAACAACACGGGAATGCAGATGGTCTTTCCAGACGTCCTTGTAAACAATGTGGCCAAGAAGATGTTGTCCCACTTCACTTGGTACTAAGTGAAGATGTTACAGAAATGCCTACAAGGACAGTACAAACTTCCCTGGAAACTGAATCCTGGATAGATGGTTGGTGTCATGAGACACTTAGAGCAAACCAACAAGAGGATCCAGATATTGGGAAAATTTTAAAGATGAAAGAGGAAAGTCCACCCAAACCCCAATGGAAACTTGTCAGTTCAGAAAATGAAGCGGTCAAAGCATACTGGTTTCTTTGGACACAGCTGTACATTAAAAATGGGGTTTTGTATAAATTGTGGGAAGAAGAAACTTCACCAACTGGACATTGGCAGCTGGTGCTACCCATTATAATGAGAGAACAAGTAATGGAGATGCTGCACAACCACAAGTCTGCTGGTCACCTTGGTCAACATAAAACCCTGGCTAGAGTGCGAATGAGGTTTTACTGGTACAAGTTGAAGGACGATGTAAAGAACTGGTGCAATCAATGCGAAGTTTTTTCGCCAAGAAAAAGATGCCCATTCCCAAAGGAAAAGCCAAGCTGCAACAACACATAGTAGGCTGTCCACTGGAAAGAGTAGCCCTAGATATCTTAGGGCCTCTTTCACGAAGCTCTCGGGGTAATCGCTACATCTTGGTAGTGGCTGACTACTTTACCAGATGGACCGAAGCATACCCAATTCCAAACCAAGAAGCAACTACAGTTGCCAGACGGTTCATTGTGGAGTTTGTATGTTGTTATGGTGCCCCATTGCAAATTTTAACAGACCAAGGAGCCCAGTTTCAATCTCAACTTTTTGCAGAAATGTGTCAGTTGCTAAACATCGACAAGACAAGAACAAGCAGTTACCATCCCCAAACTAATGGACTTGTAGAAAGATTCAATCAAACATTGACGGTATGCTGAGTCATTTTGTGAATGACCATCAAAAAGACTGAGATGATCAAGTACCCATGGTTATGATGGCCTATCGTTCCACTTCACAGGAGACCACAAATATTTCTCCAAACAGGATGATGATGGGACGAGAAATCAGTCTTCCAATAGACCTGCTCTTTGGAAATCCTCCTAATGAGTCCTATTCAATGTTTGAAACAGATTACATACAGGTTTTGCAGGGGAGGTTGCAAAACGGGGTGCTGAATGACAGAAGAAACTCTATGACATTGGTGCAACTTCTCATGGCTACAGAAGGGGCCAGTTTGTCTGGCTGTATGCTCCTGTGAAGAAAAAGGAGCTCTGTTCAAAGTCGCAAAAGTTTGGGGATGGCCCATACTTGATTGTTAACAAACTGAGTGATGCCCTGTACCGTATTCAAAAGTCCAGAAGATCAAGCTGCAAGATTGTTCACTACAACAGATTAAAATTGTTCATTGGCAAACAGAGAAGGCCATGGTTGTCTGGTAATGACCCAGCTTTAGTCATAGAAGAAAGATCATCACCAGATGAGAGCAGAAATGACAGAACCCTAACTGAGTGCCCAGTGACTGATTCTGAAACTGATGATGAAAATAGAAAAACTGTAGAAGCAGTTGTTGAAGAAAAAGAAGTTTTACAAGAAAGAAATCCAAGTAGTTTACCAGATGGAAGTAACAGCTCTACTTTTTTTTTTTTTATTATCTAATTTGATATAGTTATGCCACTAACAAAAAGAGAGAAACACACTGGGGGTACACACACCCAGGCATAGTGGGTGACCCAGTATATCGTTAGGTGATCAAACAATCAAATTGAATATTTTTTTTGCGAACAGAGAGAGAAACAAAATACAGAGTAACATATTTCGTTATTTACAGAAAAAAAAAAATGATATGCTATTCATATGCTACATGAAATTGTGGAGATGACTAAGGGGATTTCAATAATGCTGAGTGTTGAAATTGTGACAAATTTTGGTTTTTAACTCTTTCATTGAGAATTTGGGAAAAAAATGTTCACAGGGAAGGGAGGATTGTTTTTTGAAGGTTCATTTAACAGATTTAAAAACGAAATATATTCCTAAAGATGGTCCAAGTTTTGTTAAAAGTTTCCTGTTTCATATCCATCAGTGCCATGTATTGTTGTTCATCATAAACTTGTCTAATGTTACTTTTCAGTTCAGAGATATCTAAAGGTATTGCCTTTTGTGATTTTGAAAAAATATAAGCTTTTGTTATGAGAATTATTGTATTAATAGGGTTGAATTTATCAGGATTCAGATAACCAAAAAGGATTTCTACTGGTGAAAGCTTAATTGGAATACTTGTTGCATGTGCGATCCATTTTTCTACATCATTCCATAATTGTTTGGAAATATTACAATTACAGAATAAATGAATCAGTGTTTCTGGGTGATTTTTGCAAAAAATGCATTGTGAAGATTGTATTTTCCCTATAGTATGCAGCAATTTCCTAGTACCTAAAATTCTATGAATGATTCTGTACTGGAACCAGATGTAATAATTATCTTGTATAGTTTTAAAGCAAATTTTAAATACTTTTTTCCAAATAAGAGGATCAATTTGTATATTTAGTTCTCCTTCCCATTTTATTGTGGCAGTTATTTTGACATTGTTTTCACCAAGCAACTGGTAAAAGCCTTTTGTTTTTTTATCATTATATAGAACAACTGCTACATCACATGGTACATATGGTCTAATAAGTTCCTTAATATCCATATTTTGAGATTTTACAAATTTTGTGATGACATTCTTAAGTCTTATTGTATTAATAAAATTTGGTTCTGTAATATTGAATTTATTTTGGAGTTCGTTTGTGTTAATAAACATACCGGTAACACTGATTAAGTCCCCAATACATTCGACACCTTGTTTAAACCAATTCGGGAAGTACAGGTTTTCACTTGTTATTCTTGGATTATACCAAATGGGGGATGACATTAACTGATTGCTCTTCAAAATTTTGTTGCTGTCACATAGATTTACCTATGCTTGGAGAACGTCTTTCCAAAAATTATTTGTGATTTTTTTTATTAGGTGTTTGCACCATCCATATCCAAATTTGGTTATCTTTCTCACTGTAGATATGACTGTTTCAAAAAATCGCAGCCACTCAGATTTGATTAAAGTAAACAATCTTGTCATCCAAGTTAGTTTTAAAGATTGAATATGGTTTTGTAAATTAACCATTCTCAGTCCTCCCTCATTATAGTCTAGTGTTACATACCCTCGCCTAATTTTATCTGGTTTACCACCCCAAAGATACTTAAAAAGAACAGAGTTAATTTGTTGAATTAATTCTTGACTAGGAGATGGTATGGTTAAAAATAGATGATTGAATTTCGAAAGGAGGAAAGTTTTTATTATAGTTATCTTGCCTAGTGGAGTTAAGACTCTTTTTCCCCACTGATTCACCATTTTGTACAAATCGGACATTGCCTTATTATAGTTTAGATCAGGTACTTCATTCAAATTAACAGAAAATTGAATTCCAAGTAATTGAAATTGGGTAATGTTCTAATCCAAACGCTAGGTTACATTTATTTTTTCACCACAATGTTTTTTCTTGCCTATCCAAATAAGTTTTGTTTTACTTGTGTTAATTTTTAAACCAGAAAAAGATCCAAAAATTTCAATGTCATTGAGTGCGTGTTGGAGTGAAAGCTGAGAACCATCTAAAAAAGGGTGGTATCATCTGCAAACTGTGTGATCTTAAATTCGTTTTCACCTATAAATATGCCTTTAATGTTGTTATTATACTTAATCATATAACACATTATTTGACCGCACAGAATAAATAGAGTAACAGCTCTACACTGAAAACCTCTGACAAGCATTAATTTGTCAAGACTTTGTCAAAATGGTGCCTAAAACGACAAATTGACAAATTTTAACTTGTCACTTTTTTGTTGGACAAATTAACGGACAAAATTATGACAAGAAAATGACCTTGATAGTCCAATTAATTTGTCATTTTGGCCACCTGTTATTGGCCAAGTTCTTATGAAATTAAGCTTAAGTGCACTATTTTTCTTATCATCAGTTTTCAGCTAATATGAGTAATAAGTTATCAATATTTGGCTATCATCCAACAAGAAAATGGCATTTAAATTAGCCAATTTGGAAACTTGTTGTTTTAGGCACCATTTCGACAAATTAATAATTTTCAGTGTACTGGTATTGGATATAGGAGTGCATGTACAGACACGGAGATACATGCTGGGAATGATCAGGAAAATGGTCTATGGAGGTCAAAGCAAAATATCCAACCTCCGAGACGCCTGATTGAGGAGATTTAATTAAGATGTTCTTCACTAAGAAACTCCTGTCTTCTCCTTACTATAGTTAAGCAGCATAATTATGTAGCAGAGATAAGAGAGGTATGAGCAACAAAGATAAGATGTGAAACCATACTGATGAGCCCTTTTTCTTTCTTTGTTCCTAGGAGATGTTCACCTGCACTTACTGTCAGAAGACATTTGCTTCAAGGCCCAACATGAGAAGGCATATCAACAACTGTCATGGAACATCTCAAAGGGTCCAATGTCCCTATTGCAACAAAACTCGTAGCCGACAAGATGACCTTATTCATCATCATATCGTCAACCATCATCCTGAAAAAGTGGCAGAAGTCCAAAGAAATCCTGGCCTCATTAATACAGTACCTGAGGAGGAGCCAAGGAAAAAGACAACAAAAGATAAAGAGCAGAACAAGAAGGAAGAGGTTACTAGACAGGAGAATACATCACTCATTGGCAGACCAATATCACCTATAATGGATGATGGGAAAAATTCAAGGGCCACTCCAGACCTGTTCAGAAGACTATATGCCATGATTGCAGACATTGGGGCAGAAAATACTGAGACACCTCCGAAGAAGAAGCCCAAACTCTCAGAAGTGCAACAGGCTGTTGCTAGCATTACTTGTAATGGTGATACTCCTTCAAGTGGAATATCTGCCAAAGATCCATATATTCCCAGCTGCACCAATGCCTCTACCCAGACAGATCAAGTTGAAGCAGATGAAGTGGAAACCCAAACCGAAGTGAACCTGAAAGTTTCGGTGGAGACTCAAGCCTCAGCACAAATGGTGGACAGGGCTGTGGATACAGCAGTTGCCATTATGAAATCAATGTCGAGTCAAGCTGACTGCCCGATCCCATCTGGAAGGAAAGGCCAAAGGGAAGCAGGTTTCCGGGAAAATCATTGCAGGCATGGGGTGAGAAAACCAGTACACGTACATATAAAGAAAGAAGTAATCTCACCTAGCGGTGAAGTGACAAAAACAGAAGAGATTCAGGTTAATTGTGCGCGATGCCCACTACCAGCTGTGGTTGTCCTTGCCAAGGTTCCAAGGGAAGCCCTTCCTCATTCCAGCAAGTGAGATGATTCTACTTCTGGTAGCAGTAGCAGCAGTAGCTCCAGTGACTCGGAATAAAAGTATCCAGCAGCTTCTTGCAGAGGATGATATACTCATTTTGTAGTGGACATTTTGATGTGTTTTTTGTGTGTAATATATTTATTAGTTGGTTTTGTGGAACTCTAGTTACAGGAACATTTTAAGTTACAATTCATAATCTAATTTGTCTGGATATGTGTTCATCTTTTTGTATTTATGCATAACCAGTATGAATTGAAGTTTAATAATTACTATTTGATACTGAATTAGTTTTTCATGTTTGGAATATCACTCCGCACCTTTGAAGCGCTTAATCCTCCAAGGAATGAATTGAAATCTTAAGTTTTAAAATTAAGCGGGACGCTTAATCTAAGGTGGGGAAAGTGTGACGGGCTTGTGGTTATCGTAAGTTCCGAATGAGCGAAAATGAGAGATTATAGCAGTTTAAGCTCACCTTGAGTGTATATCGTCTTGGTTATTGCAGTATTTAAGCATATTTTAAACTTAAATTAAGGGTTATTTGCTCTTTTAGAAGGAAATCTGTGAGATTTCTTCTTGGAAACAATATTTTGACAGTTCTAGCAGTCGATAAACTTCAGCTGGGGGTTAAAGCTTTTCAAAACAATTGGAGCAAGTAAAGTATTTGAATTTGGGCGTGCAGTTTGTAATATTTCTTGTATATTTGTGTGTATATGATGTTAGACTATTAATTTAGGCAATGTTGCATAATATTTAACATAATTTATGCGATTACTGGTTTTAAGTTTAAAAGCTATCACCCCTCCAGTCCATTTTCAGTGTTGTCCCACTGGTCATGTGACCTCTTGCAAAGTAAATATATTTGCTGCGATTCTAAGATTCGGGGAGAATTCAGCAGTGAATTCTCATTGGCGGATAGCCGGGAAGAGAGCCGCGAAGCCATGAGACAACAGAGCCACAAAGTCGTGAGACAACAGAGCCGTGAGTGAACAAGAGCTGCAAGAAGCCGGGAGACAACAGAGCCGCGAAGCCAGTAGATAGCTCATCAGAGGGAAGGGACACAATATCCTGTAAGTGGTGGCTAAGAATTATTGTATTCAGTAGTGAATACCCATCCAGAATTCAGTAACTGAATTCTGGTCCAGGAAGTGACCTGTCCACCATTGATGTAGCTGCCTATTTCATCCTTAGTGACCGCCTAACTTATCCTCAGCAATATTTCTGCACAAACCACCAAACCCCCTACCCCCTTTTACCTGTACGTAGAACCCATAACCTGTCCAACTGAAGCCGCATAGCCATGTATACATATAGCATAGGTCCCTCACTAACCACCCCTATCCATGTTAAGCTGATAAGACATTGCAAATACAGTTTGTAGTTATATAGCATAGATTCCCCATATATACACCCAACCCTTGGGGAGCTGATATTTCGATTGCAACAGCAACTTGTGTCACAGATCATAGTTCCCCAAACAGTCATTCCATCCATGTCAGGCTGATTTTGTGAATGCAAACATAGCTTGTAGTGTATGAATTAGATTCCCCCAATCCCTGTTAAGCTGATACCTTGATTGTAGGCATAGCCAGTGTAGCATATTAATAGTTGGAAATTTAAATTACAACCACTTTTATGTCATCATTGTTCTTTTATAAATAAATATTTATAACCTTGTACTTTACTGCTTGCTTATTCTGTCACTATCCTTCTGACAAGTTATGAGTAATTAAGACTGTTGACAAATACAGAGAATATTAGAGGAACGTTCCTTAAACCAATGACCGCCAGTGGGATTCATTGTTGAATCTGTGCGACATTCCAGGAGACGTCTTGGGGTGTGTTGGTACCAGAAAGTCCTATAAGCAGGTGTGAGGGTCGCAACCTCAGGGGAAATTCCTGTTGTAGGTGTTAGATTCAGTGATTGAATCTGTTGAAGTTCCAGTAGTGGGTGTTAGATTCAGTGATTGAATCTGTTAAAATTCCTGTCCTGGGTGTTTGATTCAGTGAGTGAATCTGTGGAAATTCCTGGACAGGCGTGTGCAGATCAGGTGATCTGGAAGGTGAGAAGCTTTGTTGGTGGCACGTGAAATCTGACGTCAGTCGTGCCACTGTTTCGAATTTGTGAGGATTTGTCGCTCGGATCTGTCACACTACCACAGATGTGGGGACAAATGCAAATGCATTTAAATGCATTTTAAATACTTTTTGAAAGTATTTGCATTTACATTTGCAGTTTTCAAATTAAAAGTATTTGCAGATGTGGGGACAAATGCAAATGCATTTAAATGCATTTTAAATACTTTTCGAAAGTATTTGCATTTACATTTACAGTTTTCAAATTAAAAATATTTGCATTTGAAAAAATTTCAAATACTTTCAAATGCATTTTGCAACTACATTTTATTCTGCAAGTGACTGAATTAGCTGCTTTTTCATTTTGTTGCAAAGTTATTCTTTTTTATTAATATTAATGTTATGTATCAGTGAACTCAATTTAATTTAGATTTTTATAAGTACTCTTATAAAAGCAAAAAGTTAAAAATTATTGACTTATTGGATATGATAAACATTCCTCTTTGAAGATGGTTAGCTGATAAAGAAACATTGTGTCAAAGACTGATCTCTTAAAGTGATATTGCAATTAACATAAACAAGTCTGAAACCAACCCATTGTCCTGCTTATACAAAAGCAGATTACAAGTGGCAATCCCATCATTGTGGCTTTGTGTAACAGTAAAAGGTTACTGGGAAGATTCACTGTCAGGAAAGATTAAGCCTAATGTTAGACAACATTCTTCTGTTATGAATGTCCCTGAGGAAAAAGGAAAGTATTGTTTGAGGTGCAAGCATTGTTCTACTGAACTCAGTGGCTGAACAAAAGCAACCACTAATTCCCTCAGTTAAAGGTTAAAATTTTAAGCATTTCTTATAAATGTTACTGGAATGTAAAAGTTCAGTCCTTCATAAAAATTACTTTATTAGAAAATAAATATCTTAGATGTTCATGAAATAATTTTAAAATACAAATTTTTGAACATTATAAATTAATTAATTTTTTTCTACAGATATTTTTTAATATATAATACCAATGTACTTATCCCCACCATGTTTTAAGTGAAGTAATGGTACACTTCTGCTATTTTCACTACTTGTTTTTACAAAGTGACACGACTTATAGCAAATTTCTATTATTTTGTTTCCAGAGAACATTTAAAATTTATTTTGTGTGTTTTATAATTTTAATGTCCACTTAATTTGCGTTATACTTTTCACATTTAATATATTCATGCATGCTAACATATAAAACTTAAAGTATTTGAAAGTTTTTGAATGGAAAGTATTTGCATTTGAAAAAATTAAAGTTTTTGCATTTGAAAAACTGAAAAGCATTTGCATTTGCGTTTAAATACTTTTTTTGAAAGTATTAGATCCCAAGTCTGATAATCCATCCGACTGCACAAGTACAGTCCCACAGTCCCAAGTTACAAGTAACTCACATTCCCCTAAGTAAAAGATAGAGGCTCAAGGATGACCATTTATCAATGTCCTTTTGTGTAGGTGTCAATGTTCTTTAGCCTGACACTGGGGATAGGACCCAATGACAGAAAACCACCATTTTAAGTGGTCATCTGCGCCATTATGTATCTGCCTGTACCTGGGTTTGAACCCATATTCTTTGAGTTCCTAGTGTATACCCGCTAGGCCACACTGTGAACTGAAAAATACTTAAACTTAGATAATGTTTAAGTTACATATAGAAATAGATCAAAGAAGAGGCTCCAACAATTCAATCATATAAAACAGCTGTAGTTTTAAACTTTGAAAATTTAAATTTAGCACATCATTATACATTTTGTCAAGTTTAACAGTTGGCCAAACTGTAAGAAAAAAACACTACAACACCAATTTTTATGATCAATTTTTGATTACACCTACATTTTAAAAAGTAAGCAGTCAAACAATTTAACAAGTGAGATATCTCTTGAGATAGCTCTATATAATCTTTTTTAATCTATAAATCAGTCTTGCTATCTAAACAATAAATTTTACTATTAAAAATCCACATGCAACTTAGTCTTTATACTCTAATTTGATAAACACATAAAAAACTTTATAGAACTGTGTGAGACACAAAACTGATTACACAAGAATATATCCAATATAATGTTCAATAGTCTTGAACATATTCTGCAGGAGTCATCATAAGGTAGTCTGTCTGTTGCCCTTTGCATTACTTGCGCATTATTCTGGCCACAATCTAAGTGAAAATACACGTTCAAGACACTTATGTATTATTTGCAAATCATATATCTTGGGCTTTCGTATACTTCGAATTGCAAGTGCTGTAACATAGCCATGGGTATCTTTGACAAGCCCACAAGTTCTCTCACAAGTGGCGACGCTGATTACCCATCCTAATAGGACCCTGGATGTTGAATGGTACGTAAAACCAGAACTTCACAGGAGACTTCACAGGATCCGGAGGTTTTGCCAAAGTCTTGAGTTTTATATGTTTAGTTATTACAAGAACCATAAAGTGATCATTGTTTAGCATTGACTAATGTTTATTAAATTCAAAAATCAGGAGTTTTTGTGCAGTTTTATCTCAAATGCCCTTAGCTGTCTTCAACTTTACAGTTCTCATATCTGTCATCATCAGATGGCATGAGGTCAATAATCCTGGCTAATGGTCACTGAAGTCTTGACAGATTGTCATCTTCAATGAGTACAACAGATCCCAACAGCAAATTACCTTTCTCTTTGAAAGTGGGAACCGTCTTTGGAAGTTCTTTTAGCTAAGAATTGCGCCATAACTTCCAGAAGGTTTGTGTCTGTTGAGTGCCAGTGGTATTCAGGCCATTGGTATGTATTCCTTTGGTGGTCCTCACCATGAAATTTTAATCTGAAGTAACTGCTCTGGGTAAATCAGAAGAGATAGCCGAAGTCAAAAAGGGCTCATCAACAGTAATGGTTGGTGATGTAGTGGGAAGGGAGAAATTATTGATTGGTTCTGCTGTGTCTCGAACTCACAGCCTTCTGATTACACACAGATATAAACACAAGTCTAGCTCTTTAACCAGCTGAGCTAAAGGGGAATCCCCAGAAGCCCAGGTATTAATAGAACTGATATACGTGAGGATATTACAGTGATGATGGAAGTTGGCACACTTGTAATTTGACATATACAATGAAAGGGGGCTTGGTGTCCAGGGTGCCCTGCATCTGGCTGGTCAAATAAATCACTACTATTTCAACTGACAGTGTGTATGTTCATTGAGACACTGTATGGTTAAACCTATATATTCTATTGTTTATTACCACTGGTAAGTCTTATAGCAATTGTTATTTTTTTCAGTTTTTTTTCGGTATTTATTTTGTTATGCATATGACATAAAACCAAGATTTAATTACATATAGACTTCAACTGTCTACTTAATGTCATTGACGGCAGTAAGACAATCAAGAGGGCACATCTTTGACACCAATCCATTTTTTCTATAGATATGCCTACATATAGGTTAGTAGAATGAAATTATAGTTTTTATGGCTAGACATCCCTTATATGGTTCCGCAAGGTTCAGTCCTCGGCCCACTCCTCTACAAACTTCTGTTAGCACAATCATATCCAAATTTAATGTCACACATCATCCATATGCAGATGATACACAAATTTATTTGGAACTTGACTCAAGGACTTTTAACTCTAACATGACTGAATTATCAAAAATGCCTTCGGGCCATCCAGGTGTGGATAGGAAAGAAACTGATATTGAATCCTGACAAAACTGAATTTATTTTGATTGCCCATGATCGAACTAGAAATTCCTTGAAGTCATCATACCCTGTATGTCTCCTTGGTAATATCATGGAACCAACCAAATCAGTCAAAAATCTTGATGTCACCCTGGATGCTGACAACTCAATGCAAAAATATTAGGCAAATTTATGTAGTGCATGCTACTACCATCTAAGGGTTAGGAGGTATCTAACCCACGAATCGGTGATAAAAGTGGCAAATGCTATGGTCAGCAGTCGTGTTAACTACTGTAGTTCCCTACTCTATCATACAAAAAAGACAAATATTAGTGGACTTCAAAGAATTCAAAGCACTTTATGATGCATATTGTGCAAACTTGGCAAATTCAGCCATGTGACACCTACACAAACTATACTGGCTCCCCATTAAGTACCGTATATTGTTTAAATACAACCTCTTTACCTACAAGGCAATAAATTTTAGCCAACCCCCATATCTGTCCTTTTTAATTAAAGGTCATAGGAAGCATTTTCAGATCAGTCATTAATAATTACATATACATATGAAAGTTCAATTTCTGTTAAAATAAGATGCATCAAGGTTACATGGTATATTCAGTCACTTTCTGTTTGTTTTTTCAGGATTTTCACAACTGTCGCCATTATTTTTCACTCAACAACTCCTGTAAAAAGTACTACCCTTGACATCACAGGTTCATGACAATGTGAACAAACTATCATTCTTGTAAGCATTTTATTACATACATATATATTTAAAAAATTGCATTTTCTGTTTTTATGAAGTTTATTTGTTTATGAGACACCAGTCTACCACAGTACATTTCTTAATAGCCTTGAGAATATCTTTTATATATGTTTCAGATGGAAAAATTATTTAGATAGGTATTAAGCCAGTTGGATAAAATCACAAATCATGCACTCAACCAGGTTCAGCTCTGAGATGAATTTTGATAGTGATTTTTTTTTTCAATTTTGAAAACTAATTATTTGCTAGGAGATGAAATAAATGCAACATAAATGTCTTTAGAACTGGGCCTCAAGCAAGGATAATCATACATGTTCCCCAAATTAGTTCAGAACTTTCCCACCAAAACTGCAAACAATGCTTTCATAATATACATAATGTGTCTAGCCATCTATGGTGTATACTGTTGATTACTAACAAACACATTTCCCCTTTCTTGGTCTCAACAAAGGCTTAAATTGAGAAAATGTTACCAACTAACTTCCAAAGTTAAAATTATCCAAACTTCAGATCAAAAAGTACTTAACTACTATCTTAAGGAAAACCCATTATATACTGAATTATTTCATGAACTGATAATGTAAAAGTTAGAAGTCAGAATAAATTTGACAACAGCATGCTTTTATAAATGATTTATGCAAATGAAAATGAATTTCATATTTTGATTTCACTTTAAATCATACCTTATCTTGATAGAAGTAAAAAAAAACAGTATCCAGTACATTTTAATGACAACTTTTGAATTTGTCAACAGATTTTTAGATTTATGTAAATATATCTAACTTGTGAAAGGCTACTATCCCATCACAGTTTAAAAACCTTGAAAAAAAATGGGAGGAGGCAATATCTCAGACAGATGTTTACGCTTTCTGCATTCCAAGACAAGTGTACTTCTAGTATTTCCCTAGACTTGCTCCAAGTCTTTGTATTTCTTATTCCACAAAACCTGACATACATGGAATCATTATGAACCCATCATGATGGGTGGGGAAATTACTGAGGGTTGAAATACAAATTTGTCAGCCCAACATTCTAGTAAAAAAGTCATTCAGTCCTCATATAATACCTAAGACAAAAGGACTTGAGGAAAGTCTAGTATTTCTCTTGTGTTTGTTAGAACTGTTGGTGGTTAAAAATTAGGTAAAACTTGAGAAAAAAACAGCATATAGAAAATATAAAGGCTAGTGAGGATTTTTTTCTGGCAAAGCTTAAATCTTCAAAAAAACATGTTATCTTCCTTCAGTTTCTAAATATATACACTATATCTCCAACTACACAGAACTTCATTATGAACCTGTGATGTCATCAGTCATATTCTACGAGAAAAACAATATTTTTTAATGCTATTTATGGCTCTTGTACCATATATTTCTTAAAATAAACTACATTTTCATTCTTACAGGTTGTTTGTCTATTGAATTAAGTCAACTTCACAATTTTTGTGAAAAATGCTTCCTATGACCTTTAAGTGTAGTAATTTACACAGGGAAACTGCCTCTCACTTTCCTCAACTAGATCAAATAAATGCATGGGATACACACTTTTGCAGTTGTTGCTCCCACAGAATGGAAAAGTGCCTCAGGCTGTTATAACTCAGGAAAGTATAAATGAATTTAGACAACATTTGAAGACCTATCTAAAAGTTTAGCCTACCCACTACTAAAATCCTTCTCCCCTATCAAATACTAACATGGACCTTTTTCCAGAAAACTACACCTGTTTGAGCATTAGTCAGTTATTGTTGTGTGTTATTTACCACTTTTTTACTGTACATATAGATATATGTTCCTGTTTCTTAACATTTGTGGCAATGTTGTCAAATGGAAATTGTGAAATATGGAATTTTGGTAGTAGCTTTGGTTTGTAAAGTTTCTTTCTTGTAAGTGGTTATCTTTAGGTTTTTTATCTTATGGTGTAGTAAAAATGCATTGTTTACATCAACAACAAAAGTATAACAAAGTTGTTATAACATTATTATCATTGTTGTTACATCCCCAGGCAAAAGTCAGGGATATACTTTTTTCAGTTCCTTTATGCTGCCGCCGCCTTAGAAATTTCCTTGTGTACATGATAACTAAAACACGGATCAACATTTTCACTTCAAACTTGGTACGCATATAAAGGGTTGCCAAAGGAAGATCCCTATTTTAAAGTGACCTTAACCTTTAATAATAAAGACCTTATGGCCATCTTAAGTCTCAAATGGACCTATGGCCACAGAAAGCCTAAAATTTAATATATTTTTTATATGCATGCCAAAAATCAAGACTTTATATTGAGGATAAAATTGTGTTTGAGGCCCATAAATTTGCCACTTAAGGATTTTTTTTCTACATTTTTCACACATTTTGCCCTGCAATTTCAAAGTGGCAATTCTAATGAGCCTCAAATTGTACTAAATATAACTTGTATGTCTAATATGTGTTTGTGAAAAATTTGAGGCCAGTTGCTGTTATTTTAAGGTTACCTTAAGATCTCAAAATTGCCCACAGAAACCCAATTTATGGACTTTTTGCCACTTTTAATCCGTTTAGCTCTCAAGTTATGTCTCTCATCAAGGTGAAATATATATTCATATATTATTCATATAATATTTTCATCAGTGAACATAGTAATATGTTCTTCTCACATGTGCCAAAAATCTAGGCCTTTAATAGACATTTAATCTGTGTATAAGGACCTTAAACACCCCAATCGAGTGACGTTTTCCACATTTTTTCACATATTTTACCTTGTAACATTTAAATGGTAAGTTCAATAAGTCTCAGTCTGTGTTAGATATAAGTTCTATATGTAATCTCTGTATGTCGAAAATTTAAAGTCTGTAGCTTTAAGTTTAAGGTCACCTTAAGTCTCTAAAATGCCCACAGAGACCCAATTTATAGACTTTTTGCAAATTTAAAGAACTATAATTGTCATATTATGTAATTGATAAAGCTGAAATCTTACCTGGAAATATATTAATATGTTCTTTTTACATGTGTCAAAAATCAAAGCTGTAAATAGACATTTAAGCTATGTATGACGATCCTAAACACCCACCTGAGTGACTCTTTTTCGATATTTTTCACATGTTTTGCCCCTAACTTGGAATTGTAAGTCTGATAAGTCTCAAATTGTATTAAACATATCCTCTATATGCAGTCTTTGTTTGTGAAAAATTTAAAGTCTGTAGCTTTGATTTAAGGTCACCTTGAGATCTCGATATTCTGTACAGTGACCCAGTTTATAGACTTTTGGCACTTTTAAGCCCTATAGCTGTCAAACTGTGTGACTGATAGAGCTGAAACATCATCTGGGAATATATTAATATGTTCTTTTAATTTATCAATGGCATTGAAAGTTTTTAAAGGAATGCCTGTCAACTTAAATTTGTATATTAATGACGTTATGGCTATATTAAGCTTTAAGTAATTGTGTTTTATCCGTCTGCTCGCTGAGTTTTTAACTTTTTAAAAGCAAACTGCTTACAAGTATTAAAACAGACTAAAGGGACATTTTTATTATCTGGTGAGCTTTAAGTCCCATTATTAATGACATTATCACCTACTTATAATGAAAAAGGGGGATTTTCAGCCCTTAACAAGTCCAGTACAATTTAACTTACCTCTGTTAATTTTGATACAGCTCATGCAGTCATGAACATATTTCAGTTGATAATCATACATATATAAACATAAATTTTAAGTGCATTGTACAAAATTTTTTTCTTGTGGCTTAGTAGTTTATAAATCTTGATATGCAATTTTCCTGTTGGGCATCCCTTATTGATATGTTTGATTTTTTTTATTGCTCATAAGATTAAGATTAAGTTTGTAAAATGGATACTGACTGGACGGTTGATTATTTCTGAGTATTTTTATTACCCCTTTTACATATATCAGAGTGTTTGTGATCTAGTTCTTGTGATCTGACACCATTTATATAGTAGCGGTGGTTCTTGTGTCATAAGTTTTAGTAGGGAAACTTCATTACCTCATTAGCTCGTAGTAATAAAGTTATTTCAGTTGATAATTACACATTTATAAACTCAAATTTTAAGTACATTATCCAGCACATTTTCTTGTGTCTTAATAATTTATAAGTTTGGATATATATTTTTCCTGTTAGGAATTCCTTATTGATATGTTTGATTTATTATTGCTTTAGGTCTATATAAATTGTCATTGACATTCAAATCCTTCAAAGGAAGGCCCTGTCTACTTTCAATTTAAATATTAATGATGTTATGGCTATCTTACACTTTAAAAATGGTGTTTCTATCCCTATGCTGACTGGGTTTTAAACATTTTAAATCAAACTTTTTACACATATTAAAATTACCAAAAGGAACACTTAATTTGTGGTGACCTAATTTCACTTCAGTCACTTGATAATCACACATTTATAAATTCCCAATTATACTTACAGAATAAAACATGTCATTCTGGATAATATTGTGATTTATGAAGCCCAAGAAGAAGTGATATTGCCCAAGTAATAAAAATATTTTTTATGGACATATCATGTTAAAATACATATATACCATAAAAAATCCATGCTCTACACAAAGTTTAGAGCAGTTTAGGGCATCTGTGTGATATTTTTTGTCTAAAAAAATACCACTTCACATTGTGCGTAAATACTGCAATCTGATTGGCTTATACGCATTTGAGGCATAATAATACATAATATAACACTTTTTCTGACTTTCTTTAATAGATCTTTGGAGGGTAAGTTGTGTAAAAGGTATAAAATGGACCATTGTAACAACTACAGATTAGAAAACATATTCCCAACACCCACTGAGCAGTATGGTTCAGTTGTTATCTATATTGACACAGTGTCAGAGAAAGAGATGTCGAGGAGGGAACACTCACAAAGGGGAATGAGGACTGATATTCAGCTTGCATATGTATCGACCACATATATAACTAATGAGGAACTGAGTAACTGAAAAAATGCAAATTCTAAAAATAAAAGTTCATCTGTTAAGATCTAATCACATGTTTATTTTATAATATTTTATTTGTCTACAAATATATTACAATCATAGAAACAAATAAGCTCTATTAGGATTATTAGTTTAGAATAGACATTCAATCATCAATCATTTAAATACTTTGAAAAAAGGTTCAGAGTTATCATTGCAAGAAGATTGTAAATATGATAACTATAAAATTTTTCATTATAGTTATGTATTCGTGGTCTGGGAATACACATTTTACTTGGAAAATAAAAAGATAGTAGATTGAATTGCTGAAGTTCATATAATAGTGGGTAATTATGTTTTCCTAATATTTATGGGATACAGCAAATGTCTTCGATCAAAAATACCCAATCACAACCTGTGGCGTGACCTGTCTGGGGATATGTTGGCGCCGAATTGACCCAATCTAGTTATTATTATTTTTAAACTTTTAAAGTGCTTAATTTTGATGAATATCAAATTACAAGGTGTAGTAACATGCTGGAACTAAATATTTACAAATACTAATTTTAACAGCCTTTTGTCACAAAGCTGCTCCATCTGTATCTACTAGTGTTTTTCTGTTTCTCTGGTCTTTTATCTTCGATATGGCCACATGATCAAGGCTGTACCTTCCCCAAAAGTGGTGAACTTTTCAAAAAATAATACTACTAGTAATAAAATTGTGTTATAGCTAGATAATTTTTATTTATCTTCCTTATGCCCCTGTTCCACCAAAAGATTAAGCCCCGATCCTGTCGGCGACCCTTAATCGTGCACAGTCGGTTGAAAAAAGACAAAAATGGGCGGGAATACTGGGTCGGTACTGAAGTCTGGGATTAAGAACAGATCGTCCCCAGGACGCCTCAGGACACCTCAGGACGCCTCAGGCGGCCGCAGACAGTCCCCGACTGGTCTGGGACTAAGAACCGACTAAGCCAGTTTTCGGGTCGGTTTCAACCACGATCCTGTCGGACACAAACCGACTGGGTCCCAGGACGCCTCAGGCCTCCTGGGACTAAGAGCCGACTAACACACGATTAACTACCGGCGTCCTCAGGCGTCCTCAGGCCTCCTCAGGCCTCCCCAGACCACGATCCCCGATTATTGTTTTGCAAAGTTGCTGGATTTTCTGGGTATATATATATAAAATTTGCGATCTAATCATCATTGCTTTTCTAGGAACACACCAGGATGCCACCTTTTAATGGAAGACAGATTCAACAACAACTTAGGGCTTTTTTGGTTTTTATTCAGTTACAAATAATCATGTATTTCCATTTTTTACGTCAAGCACAGCAACCACCACCACCACCACCAGCACCACCAGCACCCATACAGAGACCTAGAAGAAGGCACAACATGTGGGTCAGGCCATGGCTACTGCAGAGAGAGGAGAGGGGGGCCTACCACAACATTATGGCTGATCTGTATGCCACAGACATTCCAGGATTCACCAACTACATGAGGATGACCCCAGAATTCTTTGAAATGATGAAGACCAGACTGGAACCACGTCTAGCCAGGCAGGCCACCAACTACAGAGCTCCTATCAGTGTTGGGGAGAAGTTAGCCCTCACCATCAGATATCTGGCCACTGGAGAGTCATACACATTATCCTGTCAGTTCAGGGTTGGCAGATCCACCATTTCCAAGTTTCTACCAGAGGTCTGCAGGGCCATCCAGGATGAGTTCACCAGAGAGTACCTCAAATGTCCTACTACTCCAGATGAGTGGAAAGAACTGGAAAGGGAATTCAGGATCAGGTGGAATGTTCCACATGCCCTGGGAGCCCTGGATGGAAAGCATGTGGCCCTGAAGAAACCCAAGAACTCTGGAGCCCTCTACCACAACTACAAGGGGTTCTTTTCCATTGTCATGTTGGCCTTGGTAGATGGGCAGTACAAATTCAGATGGGTGGATGTGGGTACAGAAGGGTCTTGCTCAGATGCCCAGATATTTAATGCCTCTCAGCTGAAGAGGAGGATTGAAGATGGCAGGATAGGCTTCCCTGACCCAGCTCCTATAACACAGGGTGGTAGAGATGTCCCCTACTTCATTTTGGCAGATGATGCCTTTGCCCTGAAGACCTGGCTCATGAAACCCTATGGCAGAAGGCTGTTAACAAGGGAGGAAAGGATTGCCAACTACAGAATATCAAGGGGCAGGAGAGTTGTGGAGAACGCTTTTGGCATCCTTGTGTCAAGATTTAGAGTCATGAGGACCACCATTGAACTACCCCCAGAAACAGTTAGAGAAGTGGTCATTACCTGTGTGGTTCTGCACAATATACTCAGAAGCCAGTATCAAGGTCAACCTGCTGGTCAGCAGCCTGGGGGGGATGATGATGATGTGCCTGGTGATTGTGGATTGATTGGTGGTGCTGCTGGTGGTGGCCAAGACAGAAACCCTGCTAGAGAGGCCAAAAGACAGAGGGATTACCTGAAGGACTACTTCAATAATGAGGGAGCAGTGGCCTGGCAAGATGGCAGAATATAAGTCCTGTTGCAGTAAACAGTCCTTTTCAGGACTAACTATAACAGTCCTTTTCAGGACTACCAAATATTCCAAAAACAATTAATCAGCTATGTGGACAAACAGACAAATCCCATGCCGAGCATAACTTGTTGAGACGGACAAACAGACAAACCCCATGCCAAACATAACTTGTTGAGACGGACAAACAGACAAACCCCATGCCAAACATAACCTGTCGAGATGGACAAACAGACAAACCCCATGCCAAACATAACTTGTCGAGACGGACAAACAGACAAACCCCATGCCAAACATAACTTGTCGAGACGGACAAACAGACAAACCCCATGCCAAACATAACTTGTTCAGACAGACAAACAGACAAACCCCATGCCAAACATAACTTGTTCAGACAGACAAACAGACAAACACAACTTACTCACCCAACAAACAGACAAACCCACTGTTAAACAAAAGCGAAACACAAAGTGACACATAATATCCTAAATTGAATAATTATTTTATATATTTTCAAATCCACATCATAATTTAAACATTTTTCTTTTTTCATGGCTGGGAAACTTATTTGTAGCAGAAATTTTTTTATGGAAATATTCAATTTTAAATATTCATTTCTAATCACAAAAATTTGGAAAATATAACCATGGAACTAGTTTTGCTTTCAATAATGGGGGATTGTGTTTGCTAAATAGTTTGTCAGTTCGTTGGCATGGGTTCTATTTACTTTTGGGTTTGGGTGTTTGTTGGTTGGTGGTTACTGGGGTTGGGTTTTTTTGGGGTAGTTGGGTATTAGGTTTGGTACTGGGTTTGTTATTTGGGGGTTATGTTTGGTATTGGGTTTGTCTGTTTGTGGGTTGGTAAGTATGTAATTATGCCTTTTAACTCTAGGGAAGGTGCAAGTGTTGGACTTTTCAATTACAGATTTTAAACTATCCCATGGATTTTAATCTAAAAATGGGCTGATTAATGGCCATATTGGGAGTTACTTTTAATATTTTTTTTATGTGGCCTTTTTGGTTATGTGTAGTACCATGGGTTATTTGTTTCATGTTTGGGGTGGTGTAAGTGTTGGACTTTAATTTTTTTTTTCTTGTGATAAGTATTTGTACTGAACTTTTTTGTTTTGGGAGGGGAATTGGAAGAACACGTAGCTGAATAATTGTTTTTGGAAGATTTGGTGGCCCTGAAAAGGGCCTGGCAGGTCAAAGACCCGCCCTGACTGGATGGCTACTGAGGAGGCTGCTGCTGCTGTTGAGGCGGTGCTGAAGTGGTGATAGTAAAGAGCTGCTGCGGTTGTTGCTGCTGCTGCTGCTGCTGAGGCTGCTCGACGATCTGTGTTGATGTCAGATCTGGTAGCTGGCTTAAGATTCCACTCAGATTGTGTCTGCTCCCTTCGTCCTGTACAGTTAGGACAGATGTAGGGTTGCTGAAGCCAATGGGGCTTGGTGTATAGTACACAAAACTGCTGCTAGCTGCTGCTTGAGTGGAACTTGACGCCTGTGGAGTGGTTGTTGGCAGTAGGCCGACCCTCTGGGACTCCGTGGTAACAGTGGCTGATCTTCTGGGCAATGGCTGACGTCTGCGGTTACTCTTAATATTTTCGATATCTCTGAATATCTTGCCCTTTAATTCTTCAAATTCTTCTTGAGTCATCTTTTCGGCCTCTGATGCCACGTAGTCAAAGAAGGGCTGCCTGTCTGACTTCTGATGCAGAAAACCTGAGATAAGTGTCCTCATCTGCTCAAAGTGTTCGAGAATCTTGGAGTCTGTAGTTGAAACGGGTGTTGATGTAATGATGGACTGACTCCTCTCCCTCAGGACACTGGACTCGAGGTGTTCTGTGTCAGTAGTTGACCCACGTGATTCGTCCTGCTTGCTGGTATTTGGACTGGCCTCAAAACCTGAACTTCTATTGGCCCCCTTTCTTCTGATGTGGGTTTTAAGAAAACCCATCTGTTGGTAGACCCAGGACTGTCTCTTGGTCATCTCCCTCGGGGCTTGGCCAGATTGGAGCTTAGACAGCTTTCCATAACGGGTTCGCTGGGACTCAAACCACCTTCTCACATCAAAGGGCTGGAGCTTAAGTTCTGCAGATATTTCTGCCCAGAGAGCCTCTCTTCTGTTCCTGTCGTGGAAACGTGAATGTTCCTTGTCATACAGTTCAGGGTGCAGCTTGACGAATTCTACAATGGAAACTTCATCACTGTCTGTAAAAGTGGCACACACCCTGGCTCTCTTGGCTGAAGAATGGCACTCCGGATCTTCCTCACACCTCTCTTCTTCTTCTGCCACAGCTTCCCCAATAGCTGGATCTTCCTGAATCTCCTCCTCCTCTCTCCTCTCACTTCCTTCTTCTGTAATAACTTCACTCCTCTCCTCTACTTGACTTTCCTTCTCCCTCTCATCCATCTTTTTCCTTCCTCTCTTCCCTCCTTTCTCTTTTCTCATGATCCAGTCGACAAAATAATAAAAAAATAGTAAAATGTGTCTCCTAACTGTGAAATTTGCCTTAAGCTCAAGTATATAAAATGTAAAATAAAAATTGAAAACCCCTACAAATCAGTGACACACGTCTCTCAGTAGCCAAACAGTCAGTAACAATGACAAAGTGTGCGCGGTCGCTTATATAGTCCCAGACCTGCTCATTGCCTCGTTTTAATTTCCAACGCGCGGAAAACAGTCGGTTCTTAATCGGTTGTTAGTCCCAGGCCGCCTGGGGCGTCCTCAGGACGCCGCAGACTGAAAATGCGTGGTCCCAGGCGTCCTGGGGAGGCCGGTTTGGATCGGTTAGGGTCGGTTACCCTTAGTCGGTTCTTAGTCCCAGACCTTGATTTTTGGGTCGCAGGACACCGCAGACGGTCTGAGGCTTCCGGGGACTAATGAAACCGACTCACTTTCAGACGCATGAAATTCATACGCATCATATTTGAGTCTGGGATTAAGAACCGGCCGCCTGGGACTAAGCTACGGAGGTCTGGGACTAAGGGTCGCAGGACGCCTGGGACAACAACCGACTCTGTAAATTTGGGTCTGAGGAGGCCTGAGGACGCCTGGGACTGGACATTTTGTTGACGGCGGGAAATAGGAATTGGTTGTAGTCGTGTGAAATATCAAACATGTTTGATTTTTCACACGGCCTCAACCGACCACAACCGATCCTTACAGGAAGCCTGGGACTAAGCAAATATTTCAAACCGACCCCCCAAAACCCTTAATCGGGAGCCTTAGTCGTGTGGTGGAACACCCACATTAGTTATAATATTGTCCTATTTTAAGTTGTGTGTTTTATCTGAAGGAGTACTTTTGATTAGCATTTTCATTACTCTATATCTTTTTTATTTATTTATTTGGGTTTTAATGTCGCTTTCAACACATAGTATAGGTCATATCATGATGGGTAGTTTTATGGGCACAGGAAACCAGTACATGCAGTTGGTCAAGGTTCTGTACTCTAAACTGCCGACCAACGACAAGCAACTACCAGCTTTCCCACTTGAGGTCAGGCCGGGAATCAAACTCCGATCTCAGAGGTGGGAGGTGAGAGTGTTACCACTCTGCCACCATGGCCTCCTACTACTCTATATCAACAATATATATGCCTATAACATTTTCAAAATTTCATATATATATTGTGTTTTAATAGTAGATCAAGTCTCCAAGGATAACAATCAAACTGGATATGTTTTTAAATTATAATTCTATAATGAAAACCACCCTTGTGAAAACTACCCTTCCTAATATATAACTTTAAAAAAGTAGCATATTGGTGGATCATCAAAATTAGTAGTATGTAATTAATACATGTATATTTTAAAAATTCTATATGCTACAGGCATTCCTACGTATAAGACAAATATATCCACATAGAATAAGAAAATCACTTGTCAAAACCAGCATGAACCTAAGCTCTCTAGTTAACATTTTATCACCCTCAGAACATTCCCCTGGGGGACAACGCAAAGAAATGACACTAGAAATTGGGATTCATATATAATTTTAATTCTACTAAAATTCTTGTAAGGCAAACAGTTTACATTAACAGTTTAATACTTCAAATTTTATCATAACACAGACAATTACTAGCATATTAGTCTAATGATTTACAAGATAGTGTTTTACTCTGACCTTGACGAATTACACAACCAAAAGAAGAGCATGAAATAACACTATTAACATGATAATCCGATAGTTTACAGAATACAATCATGAATTTGGCCTTGATCAGTCGCACAAGCCAAGGTCACTGGTGACAGCAAAATGAAGCTAAAGAAACCCCCCAGCTTAATAGTTACTAAATAATTACATCAAGCCCAATACCAATGCAAATGCATGACACAAAGCAGCTGAGGGAATGAAAAACCAGTGACCCTGGATGTTAAGCTATATGCCCTTGTAGGCCAAGGTCAAGATGGGAGCTGGAAAGGTGAAAGGTGAAATAAATAGACTGGCTTGTAATGGGAGGTGAGAAATCCACCAAATAGCCAAACTACAAGAGTAGGTGCTGTTGGAAGGTTTGAGAAACGTATGTAAGACCACGTGGCATCGGATTTCCAGGTGCCATGGTGCATAATTTGATGGAGGGGAACATCATAGTGAAAGGCCCAGGTGGCCCCAGACCACCTGAAATCATGGAAAGTAAGTTTTGGTGAAAGATCCAGAATAAGTGAGAGCCTAGTCAGAAATTTACCAGCAACAGTCAAACTAAACCATGAGACCTGGAAATCCGAAATACTGGTTTGTTGCTTGATCCTGGTTATGTTTGGAAGAGTGCATGCAGGGAGGTTACTGGACAAAGTGGTGAATATTTTAACCATGGAAAGGGAATGGCCTTGATGTCGGATCTGGCTTGGAGAGTCTTAGACCACTTAATCAGAAGGGTGGCCCCTTCATTGGAGAATAATATGTCTCCTCTGGCTAATTGTCTAGTGGGATCAAAATATCTGACTGTATGTGGGAGGAGGTTAGATAACCTCCGAAAGGAAAACTAAACAACTAACAACAGAGTTCTATATGCTAGTGCATTTGGAAAAGCATCAGTGAATGAGACCAAAGATGTTAAAAGATGGATATCTATGTAAGTATGGGCCTTGGGCTGCAAAGGCCTGTTAATTTTGACAGATTTTTGAAAAAATTGTAACTGCTGGTGTTGAAAAGGGGAAGTATCAAGGTTGTATATTATGAACTGAGCCCTGAGACCTGTCATGTAATTATGTATATTACCTGGAGAAAACTGATTTCGATACAGATACTCCATAAAAGTTAATAAGCAAAAATGATTTACCTGAAAGGTGGGCCCAGCTGCCACCAAAATCTCTGAACATTAATTCATAGGCCTTCCTAGTGGCTGGTCTAAAGGCAGAGGCCAGTCTGACACAGGCTGAGGTGGCAAGCTGGGCAGCAGGCAAAGGCTGAAAATAGAAATCATATACAAAGACTGAGTTTCGTCAAATCAATGTGTGTGTTAATCCATATGAAATTGGGCAAATATTGTCTAAGTTTCTCTTCTGGGTTAAAATTTATAACCCACCTAAATCACAGATCGGCTATATGATTATTTTTGCCTGGAACATGGATTACAATGATTTCTTTATTGAAAATGACAGTTATGAGCCAATCATTTCTGGCACAGGTGGCCAGAAAAGGATCTTTTGTCTTGGCAGTGGTCAATACTTCAACTACAGCTCGATTGTCACAGAAAATTTTTACTTTCTTATGTGCCCAAAGTTGAGACCAGACTTTGTGGGCAACAACCACATTTAGCATTTCTAATTGTGTGATATGCAAATGTTGGAATTTGGTACCTAGGGGAAGGGCATAAACTAATGGACCAAATACACCCCCAGTCCTGACTGTGAGGCATCCAGGTACACTTGGAAGTCAACTGGTTTGTTATCAAAGAAAGTAACCCCATTATACTGAAATGGATGAGCGGTCTACTAAGTACAGTTGTCCAACTATCAATAATTCTCAATCAGTCTCAATCATTCAATCTCTGTTTCTGGGGAATGATGAATCTTTGTAGTGGCCGATGAATCTATATCTGACGAATCTCTAAATGTAAGTGTTGAATCTACATAAGATGAATCTTGAATCAATTTAAGTGTTGAATCGATTTCTGATCAGTCTATGAGGGTAAATCTAAGTGGTGAGTCTCTATCTGATGAATCTCTAAATCTGAGTGTTGAATCTCTGAGGGCAAATGACAAGATGCCCTGTGTGTAAACTCTGTACGATTCTTCAACAGTGCAATGCTTTGTTTAAAGTGTCAGTGCTCTTAATAATGGGTTGTAGAGTTTAAATATTTGCTTGTATAAGACAGGAAGAAACAAAGAGTTGGTAACAGGTGAAGTTTAATTGTAACTTTTCTGTAAGTAACCAGTATAAATAACCAGTAAATAAACAACCAACAACTCAAAGTATAGAATATACAAGTTATGAGCTAGTAAATTAATAATTAACTGAGTTACTGAGAGTGCAAAAATATATCAATAAGTTAGTCAAGTTCATAAGTTAGGATGCAAGTATTAATAAATATCAATTAAAGTTAGATAAAGAAATTAAGTCCATAAAATATGATATCTAGCAATGATTAAATTTCAATAGGATAACTGGCCAATTGTTAGATCTACAAATTTCAAAGATTCACTGCAGTAAAACTATAAATAAATCATAGTAAATTGTCCAAATATATTGATTGTTTATATGGCCTTGACCGGAATTGCGCCAAAAATATGTCTGCATAAATTAAATATAATTAATTCAACATGGAGTATAATTTACTGGGACTGGCACTAAAAATTACTAACTTTAGATGTCAATGAATTTCTTGAAGAATAATTGGCTTCTAAGAAGTTATCTCAAAATATCTCAGAAAACACGTCTGATCACAGGGAGTTTCCTGACTGACTTCGTGAGAATGTCGTAAGCATATATATTAGATCGTCTATATAATTCATGAGGACGTTATGACCATGCTGTTTCATAATGTATCTAATGGCATCACTACACCTCTCAAGAATTCTGGATCCGAGATGATATGTCGCCCAAATGTGTCTAAATGCTCTACTTATATACCTTGTACAACAATGCCCCAGGACAAATTTGTTTTACTTGTTCAACAATATGATCAATAGATGGATATTACAATGTGAAATAAGAATCTAAATATTTACATTTATTGTATTTGTGTATTATGTATCGTCCATTATTGTAGACGATTAGTAGAGTTTTACTTTTCCCTATAGTCATTAAAGGGGACACATGTATATTAAAATCTAGATTTTAGAATGGGCCATAGAGGGCCCCATGTTCGAGTTCTTCTTGAATATATGCATCAACACGGGTTTCATAATTTAGGGCTGAGGCATGGTTAGTTTTTGATGAAGACAGAGGGAATTTCATATCAAAATCTAAAGGAAACCCATATTGTATGAGATCTGGGAGCTGTTTGTCCCAATAATCAGTAAGATAGTATCACCTAGCTGGATGTAACTGGGTTTGAACTGGGATCCTGCAATTTAAAAAAAATTGACACCCCACTTTGCCTGATTAATTTGTGTGCCTGTAAAATAGAAGCTTAGGGTTTCTTCCCATCTGACTTCAGGTCCATGATATAGTTTCAAATCAGTAAGTGGTATGTACCCACATTGATCACCATTTTGTTGTATGCAAAATGTATAATCTTTAGAAGAAGTTTTGTTAGCCCATATATACAGTGGAACTACTTCCACTACTTCCTCCCTACTAAAATCGCCTACGGTTGCATCCTGTGTTTGTACAGAAGTATCATGATCTGAAGTTTCACATTCGACTGGTATGTTATGTATTTCCTTCAGATTTATAAGTAGTATCTCAGTGATTACAGTGTTGTCATTGTTTAACCTTGCTTGTGATTTGTCACGAGACTGGTAGGTGAGAATTGGATGGTTTAACATCATTACAAAGACCCTCACCATTCCCTTGACACGGATTCTGTGACATTACTTTGATAGGGAGATTTTTTGGGTACTTTCTGAACCTGTGTCTTCCCACCTATGGGTGCAACCTTTGTGCAGTTCTTGCCCGGTTTCCCTGGCATCGGGGGAGGTGAAGTGTGAGACATTGTCAGGAAATTGTTCCAACAGTTCAGATCTATTTTGCAGTAAAAGCAAATTATCATGTTTTGAAGGTTTGATTTGTGGACTTTGCAAATGGACTTGCACACAATCCTTGATGCCAGGGGAAACGTTTCTACAAATTTTCATGCCAACCTTGGAGGGGGTAACAAGTTTTGCATTTGCATTCTTTCGCGAAATCGCGATCATGCGAATTCTCTGGTTGCCATCTAGAGGCCGGTGAGAAAGACTTTGAGATTTTGAATGTGCAGAGAGAACCTGGGTGTAGGTTCTACCATCATGCCTGTTGACAAAAGCTTTAAAAGAACGAAACCATGACAAAGCAGTGTGTTTATTAGCCAAAAATTCCTGTTTGGTGTACTTAGAGAATTTTTGATTGATGACCAAACCCGTCTGGAATAAAACTGACAGGCTGATGGCATACCTACACCCAAGCTTGTATGTTAGAAACTTTTTCCACTTTTTGCAAAGCAAAAAGAACACATGTGCTTGTACATAACCCCTTTGGTTTCATGGGTGTTTTGCTGAGACGAAGTTCCGGAGTTATAATACTGACACACCATGGATTTGCTAGTACTGCGCTTTGCTGCATTCTTAACTGTGTCTTGACCAGTAAAGGTATGCCTTTGTGCATGCACATGTCTAACCGTATCAATTTTGTCAGTTTCAGTAAAATCTTTGATCTCTCCCTGCTCCATATGACAAAGCAGCACTGCATGGCTGGCCTTTGCAGAGCTCTAGGAAAAGTCATTTGAATCGTTGAATGAAGATATTAAATAATCTAGCATTGCATCTTTAGAATTTTCCTCCCTCATGGCTCTGAAAAAGCCAGCTATCCACTGGCCCATTGTACGCTGGCCATGAATCTGCATGCACCTGGGTGCCTGCCATTACTCAATGGTTCTGTGGTATCATGGAGTTCACATATTTATTTTATCAGTACTCCTTGCTGTGCTCATTCCCAGGTCTGTGACTAGAACTAAATACTGACAGAACCACACAAGAGTAAATGTTTACTCTTTCTAAATAGCATGGTGTGGGCTTTTCTAACTAAGTCCACTCTTTTGTTGAGTTGAAAACTAATTAAGCTGGGTAGTTTTGTTGTGTTTTTGTTTCAAACTACATTCAAAAGATGAATACTTCAAAAGAGAGACAGCAAAAACTTTTTGATTTTATTACTCTACAATAAACCTACCTATTGTAACAATATGCTTTACCGGTGGTTCACCACGGGAAGCTTCCAACCGGAATAAGAGTTACCCAGGAAAGAAACTTAGATAGCTGGGGCTAACCGGTTATATATTACCAGCATATTGCCAGTATATAACCAGCATAGTACCAGTGCGGGTAAAGAGCACCTGTCTGGCCATGTGACCTAGGAAACCTATCAGCTGCTTGCTACAGTTCTTCCTCACTTTTTGTTGGAAGCCATCTCGTGTAGACTGGTTTGGTGGTAACTCTACTTTTCTGTTCAGTTACTGTGTTTATACTGTGGGTAGACACTTTAAATTTATATATTTCTTTTCTAATAGTGTATAGATCATACTGATATCATGGTGGAGACACCACCTTATCAGAAAAGTGGCAAATGTGAACATTTTATGCCCAAATATGATTCTCATATTGCCTGCTTTGTGTAAAAGGCAAGATCCCTATGCTCAGAGAGCTCAAGTAAACTAGTGTGCAGTGTGCTCCACGCTTTCTGAAGAACAGTGGACCGACCGACTAGCGTGAAAACTTTGTGAAAAGATCTGCTTATCGCAATTGTTACGGTTCACAAGATGAAAGCAATGCAAAACCAGAAATTGGAGACAAACCAGTATTTACCGGTAAAGAACTCTCCCAAGTGGACGACACACTGCTGGATTTAGAACCGGAACAACCCGGCAATATTGCACTGGTTACCGGCATCCGTCCTCTTGCTAACCAGCCATCTTCTGCTTCTATGCCGGTGATGAGTTTTCCGGCACACACCGGACCAGTACTGCAATCTTCTGCTTCTTCAGCCCTTTACCAATAGGAAAAACAACCAACAGACAATATATAGCTGACAAGATAATTTTTTCAGTTCCTCAACCTCAAAGGACTGCAACTCCCTGCAATATCCCTCAAACTCCTAGACCACAGCCTATCAAAAGACATTTGGAACAGCAGAATTTTGAACTAATGAATAAGCAACAACAGACAATATATAGCTGACAAGATAACTTTTTCAGTTCCTCAACCTCAAAGGACTGCAACTCCCTGCAATATCGCTCAAACTCCTAGAACACAGCTTATCAAAAGCATTTGGAACAGCAGAATTTTGAACTAATGAATAAGCTACAAAGAAAAAAACGAGGAACAAATGAGGGACATCTCGGCACAACTTCAGACAGGTCTCCAAGCGTTCCTTCAACAATCTATGGAGAACATGTTTAACTGTTTGGCTACGGTTCAAATAAATCCTGCTCCTCAAGCAGCAACCGCACAACCATACATTGTGTCTATCACCCCTCTGTCTGCGGTTCCAGCTGCCACAAAGTTAAAGGAACCCATCGACTCAACTCCATCTCAACCACCACTGGCTATCAACAAGGGCTTAGACAATGTTAAAGGTTTCTCCGCAATCGCCTCTCTCAGTCTCTTCAGGCAGTGGTATCTCAAATACAAATACCTTCCTCTGCTCCTACACAGGCTACTACCGTCTCAACCTCTGCTCCTCCAATGGTAGCACCCCCCAATATAACACCTGCCTCTTTAAAACTGCAATCCCCTTTGCAAGTGCTGGAACAAGAGGAGATAACTAAACATCATCTTTCACAACACCAAGGTCGGAAGAACCTACCCACACCGGTGAACAAGCAGCTCCCCCTAACCTACCCTTCTGTGAACTTGTGCAAAGGGTTAGGGAGTTTCTCTCCATCCCAGAAACCCTCTCAGGAGGTGATCTCTTCAACAGAACCTTGATGCAAGAATACAAACAGCATCTCATTGCCTTGGGGGTAAAACCAGGATCCCAAAAAGACTGTTTCCACCCCTACAATATACAGAAGAAGGGCAGGGGTGGACACCACCATCAGCCCCCTCAGGGCGTCAACTATCAACCAATGCCAGCACCCAGCACATGGTCAACAGCCCTTCTTTCCCCACCCCCACCAGGGTGGTTGCAGGAGGTAGAGACACTCGCAGAAGACATGGCCGTGGGGGTAACACTAGCAGTGGCAAGCAGCAACAGCCTCCTCAATGACACTTATCAAATGGTGTTACCCTTAAGAAATCCGGGACAAAGACCCACATCTTAGGTGCAAAGTTATGAAGTTAGACTAATGTTAGACTAATGTTTAGAACATTTGAACTTCTTAAAAGTACCTCAGGGAAGGTCTTAGCCATTTTTCACCAGCCTCTGATGAGAAAGTTTAATATATTACAAAGCTTTCAAAACTCAATACGTAAAGTAATAAATATTGTGTAAGGCACATGTACCACAATATCATTTGAATGAGTTTAAGAGTGGTATCAGCACATCAGAACATTTTTTTCTGTTTAT
Organism: Sabellastarte sp. h YS-2021; assembly: GCA_964017235.1. Lineage (NCBI taxonomy): Eukaryota > Metazoa > Annelida > Polychaeta > Sabellida > Sabellidae > Sabellastarte > Sabellastarte sp. h YS-2021. The sequence goes on from OZ024928.1 coordinate 48,404,276, forward strand.
TTTATTATTCAATCCTGAGTGTGACATCTGAATGTCCTGGTCACTCTACTCTGGTTTCCGTCGTATCTAATTGGAACATACAAAGTGACTGGATTAGATATTAGACCTGCAAACACTCCTACTCCTAAGGAAGTAATATTTCACATAATAAAAAGGTGTCCATTGCAGACCCAACAGCCAAAATGGATGCCAAGCCCACCATACCCACTCATTGCACTAGACTGGGTAAATGTCAGTACTGCCCACTCATAACTAAACTATATGAGATAACCTGTAAAATTAGTGGAATGAATACCAACTCTAACATCCACGCAAGCATCTGTCATGTGAATTAAGTGATATAGTATATTTAAAATGCAAAAAATGCTATGTGGGGGAGACAGGCAGATAGTTCAGTTCAAGAACCTATGAACACAAACCCTCTGCAAATAAACCAAAGGATAATAGATTGACCCCTGTTATCCAAACATTTCACTAGAAAAAACACTCAACTAAGGATATACAGTTTTCAGAACTGGAAGGGTGCACTCCCAAGTACAACACACCATTGATCACTAGAGAATGTGTGAATAGTGATGGATGTGGAATATTGGAGAAACCCAGCCAATAGGCATAAATCAATTTATTTGAATTCTGTGCATTTTTCTGGTCTTTTATTCACTCATTGGACCAAACCGCTATTCTTGCTGAAACTGTATAACGAGTAATGAAGTTTGATTGGATGCTCCTGCAATATTGTGAACAGATACAATGAAACAACCATCCACAATGAACAAGTTATCATATATGCACGAATCACATGGAAAAGTACCATTTCACAATTTATTATGAGAATTCAACTAGATACATTAGAACCAGTGGTTTGAGTTACTAAGTGAGAAATAAAAAATATATAAATGCCAGTATTCCATAAAACAATAATCTCTTTTGGATAACATAGATTAAAATATTGGATCTAACTATGAATAGATTGCAAATTCAAAATATGCTTCAACATTACTTTACCTTTTGTATTCATCCTGATTTCAGAGTTTGGATCTAACAAAAACGGTTTGCAAAATCTACATGTATTTCAATCAGATTTCACCCATTGATTTCAACATGATTTCACAAATTGGATTGAACTAAAAATAGTGTGCAAAATCCACATGTATCTCAACCAGATTTCTCCCTTGTATTCAACCTGATTTCACCAGTCAATTTCAACATGACTTCAATCATTAGATCCAACTAAAAATGGTTTGCAAAATCTACACATATGTCAGCCAGATTTCACCCATTGGTTTCAACCTGTTTTCACCCGTTGGATGCAGCTAAAATGGTTTGCTAAATCTACATGTATTTCAACCAGATTTCACTATTGGATGCAACCTGATTTCAAAGTTGCCCACTGGGTATCATGTTTTCTGCCAGTGGAAATTTTTATAGCATGAAAACCCCATGGATCACCACACTTTTATTGTACATTAGTGCTGAAATGGATGGTGTAAAATACATAAAATAATGACATGTAAGCATTTCCATATTGTTTGTAAATTCATATGTTTTTTACTAAGACTTTAGGTTTACTGACAGCCTTCCCAGCAAGCATGATCATATTGGGCTTATGTGGGCAATAGGCCGGCAAATAGCAATGTGGGTCCTATAAAGGAAATATATGGGCACCAAAGGCATAAAGGGGGCCATATTGGTCTCACTTATATAAAAATAAGTACATTTTCCCTAACTAGTATAAAATGTTGAAAAAATAGATTTTTATTAGATTCATTTGATATCACATTGATTCAACTTTATAAAGGGTGGTAAACAAAAGTTTTATTATTACAAATTTTAATATGGGTCCCATAACTGCCTTTCTGGGTAAGTTACTAGCATAAGGGATCCAAATATGCCCCATCCGTACACCTATATTAAACCTGTGAAGGTCATACATGAGCAGAACATACCACAAGGGACACTCACTCTCCAATATACAACAGCCATTTTATACCTCTGTAAATGCATTGCCAAGTTTTGGTAAAAAATGTATAAAAACTAAATTTGATGTATATCTCTCACTAAGAAATAAATTTAACTAGTTTTACATACCACAAATATTTTTTACTAATAATTTATATATATGGGACCCATAAAGATCATTCTATTTACAAAGTAACTCATCTGTCCCATGTTAAATATCATTTAAAAATCTCACTAAAATCTAGTAGTGTGTGTGGAGAATATCATGTTTCATTAACACTAATTACACATTTCAGAAAAAAATCTAGTATTTTACATTACCTTAATGTACTACAAACACCTATTTCATGATAAATGTACAGAAATTCTAAGTGTACAGTTATGTGGGCAATATGAAGACCATACATGGGGATAATATGTCAAAACATTTAATACACTGTTTCCTAAGTGACAATATTCAAATGCCATTTTCTTATTGAATGATAGCCATATGCTAATAAATTATTGGTCAAATTAACTAAAAACTGATGACAAGAAAAATATTTCACTTAAACTTAAGTTCAGAAGAATGTGGCTAATAACAGCTGCCCAAAATGATAAATTAATTGGACTATCAGGGTCTTGCCGTAGTTTGTTAGTTAATTTGTGCAAGAAGAAACTGACAAGTATAAATTTGTCAATTGGGAAGTTTATTGTTTTAGGCACCATTTTGATAAATTATTAATGAATTAATATTTGTCAGACTTTTTCAGTGTACATGCATAATGTTTAATATAAAATGAAAATCTTGTTAACTTTTATGTGGAAATTCTGTGGAAGTTATGTAAAATTTTAGTTTCTCTTACTTTAACTCAAGGGGTCATTTTAGATCAACCCCCCTTTCCCATGTAGTATAGCTTTGTTTATCTTTTCCCACAGATAGTACTTTGAGGGATTGTCAGAAAAAGGAGAAACACCCCAGGGTAGCCTTTTTTTCATTATAATGTAAAGTACAGCATAATTTAAAGACTACAAATATATATGTGAGAAATTTATTAAATTTGTAGAAATTGTAAAAATAAGGTCTAATTAATAAGCTATGATTTTTTGGTGGGGATTTATGATGAAAAAATTCTATGTTAATCAATTGAATCAAATAATGCCTTGCTCAATTATATCAGTTAACTGTGAGTTTCATTATGTGTTTTACTTGTATCTTGACAAGGCTAAGTGGCTGTTTTAGCTTGGGCATCTGGAAAAAGGGTTTGGGTGTATCATTGAAGTGATGAGTTTCTGATGTACCTTTCTGTGGGTTCTCAACTTAGGGATGGAAGCACCTTAAACTGCATGTTTAAATTTTTGGGGGGATGCAAGGATATACTGGACACAAGCTTGGACAAAAATGTGAATAATTAAAATATGAAGTTTTTTATAATGACTAAAGTTTCCTGGAAAATATGTCTCCTTGAATAATACCTCCTCAACAAAATATCTCCTAGAAAGAAATCCTTCTGCATATTTTACATTCTGAAAAATGAATAATAATAGTAGAGTGTGAATAGAGATTTTAATGTGCATTATTGTCAAAGGCTCTATGAAAGTGTATTAAAACTACTACCAGGTGAAATATTAGACAAAATATAGTGGACAAAGTGTGAAGGAAACTGTTGACTGTTCATACAGATCAAAATAGTTGCAACAACTCCTGTTTAAGCTTCTGTTATATGCAAGCTGAAATGTAAATGGAACTTGTATATTGGTAGTGCACATTTAAAAAATGAGCCGATCCATATAGCTATTCTTACATCAAATGTAAAATAAATCAAGGACCTTGATCCATTTTATCATAAAGTACCCTTGTCAGACCCACATATGACTCATATACTAAATAAGAACTTGGTCTATTTATTCTCAGATCTCTTTATTTCTGTTGATCACAAATGATGATACACTGTAAATGCAAGAGAGGTACTTTATATTTGTCTATCTCCTCCAAGTCTTTGCAAGAGGAATTACAGTTGCAAATTTTCAAACACTCAGCTATATGATTGATAATTACATGGAGTAACAGACTGATAACGTAAAAGGAAAATATAAAAGAAACTAAAATCAGTATGTTTGCAAAGGTATGTAAAAGGATAATTACTGAAATGTCACTGTCAATATAATTGTAGCATAGTATCTTTGATGCAATCATATGGGGCAGACTGCCCATCATGCATGTAGAAAAGGGATCTTGATGGTTCTGGTTCACAGGTTCTGGCTTCTACTGGCTGAATGGGGATCACGGCAGTGGCACATGGTGTAGTGGTATGTGGTTGTGCTGGGTTATTAAAGGGTGGAATCCTAGGGCCTTGTCGAAGGTCAAAGCCCTGTTGAGGTGAATGGATGGGGATATACTTTCTGAGGAACTTTCTATTCCAGATGCTCAATCTGTGGGAACCATCAATGCGCACAATGTATTGATTATATTGTCTAACTTCCCATTTCCTTGGGTTTCTCCCGATTTGGTTTTGGATATGTACATGGTCACCCACTGCTAGTACTGGTATTGGCCTGGTGTGTTCAGACCAGCGCTCCATGGTACGGAGGTGGAGCATTCGCAGGACCTCTTCTGAGTTGGATAGGGTCTCCTGCCAGACAGGTTGTGGGTAGTATGTCCCTGGTAGCACTTGCAAAAAGTCTTTGATGGGTCTGCCAAAAGCACACATGGTTGGTGATAGCTTGATGTCCTTATCAGGGCAGTTACACTATTGCAGAATCATCCTTTGGTAGGAGTCTGTGTCCAATCTGCCAGAGCTGTCAGTGTTATCTGTGATCATTCTTTTGACTGTCTTGACTCCAACCTCAGCACGCAGTTGCTGTGGGAAAAAGCAACAGATGACACTCTGTGGTAGACACCCCAGGTTTTAAGGAATTGGCGGTCGGCTGCCCCTGTGAATTCAGGCCCACTGAGCATAATTTATCAGAGATACCAAAAGTGACAAAGCAGCGGCAGAGGCAGTTTGTTAGTCTGTGTGAACTATCCTGAGCTCTCTCTAAGATAGGCCAGTTAGAGTACCTATCCACAATCCCAAGGTAGTTGATGCTGTTGTAGTGGAATTAGTGTTGGAGGCACTGGGGGAGCATTTGGTTGTTACAGCACCATGTGGTAGCAATGTAAGCAGTTGTCACAGGAAAGCAGTTGTCAGGAAATGGCATTTGTCATGCCGGGCCAGAAAACAGAGAGTTTAGCTCTGGCAATCATCGATGGGTTACTCTGGTGAGCAGCATGTAAGAGCTTCAGACAGTCAGGTTGTAGGAATGGTGGTAGAATAATCCAATCCTTGTACAATACTACACCATCTGTTGTTGAAAGGTGGTGCCAGAACGCATAATAAGCTTGTATCTGATGGGAAAGGTGATCCTTATGCCATTTCTCTTTATCAGGTATTATTGTTGTCAGGTAGTGCATATCAGGGTCAGTGGTAGTTGCCAAGTGGACTCTGTCCCAAAAAATAGCAAGGGGTGTGTCATATGCAACCAGAATGTCCACCAATTCGGTTAGTGTGCCTGATATGTCTTGTCAAATCCCACACTGAAAACTGAAATGACAAGTTAATGACTAATTAATGATTAGCATACACTTGTTAGTTATTAGTCAGATATTCTTATTTTCTGACTAATATATGACAAACATACACTTGTCACTGTGCCAAAGGTAGTCATTTCAGACACAGTAAAAAGTTTGTCCAAAGATAATCAAACTTATTCATGTTTATTCATATTCAACCAGTCATTGAAAACATAGTGGTGTCTCTTGGACTTCATGGCCGTTAACTGTTACTTGCCTGTGTCTATCGCCCTCCAGGATCATGTACCTTCAAATTTCAGGAAGAATTCATGTCCTTTGTTGGTTTCTTGTCATCCATCAACTCCTCCTATCATATTTTTGGTGATTTTAACATTCATGTCGATGTTCCCGGTGGTTATGGTTATAAACTCATCAGGCTGTTCATACTCCAAATAAGGTTCAATATAGAAGGTACCACCATATCAACACGTCCAATTTCTGCTCTGAGCTTAAAAATACTTCCTTTGTCAAATCTCCTGCTGATTCTGTTGTAGACCTTTACGACCAATATGTACATGACTTGGCAGATGTTCTCGACAAGCATGCACCACTGATATGTAGATTGAAAAAGAAAGATTCTACTGATTGGGTGTCTGATTCTTAAAGACTTGCTAAGTCCCTTAGACGTCAGTTTGAAAGAACTTGGCGCAGGACCAAGAATCCACTGAATAGAAGTCGGCTTCGTCGCCAAATTGCTCGGTGTAATTCACTGGTTAACAAGGACAAGTCAAACTACTATAGTAAACTTATCTCTGATAATAGTCAAGACCCTAGAAAACTGTGGCACGCACTTCGGAAAACGGTGGGTAGGGTCTCTGACATGATACTTCCACCTCACGATTCTGACAAGTCATTGGCTGACCAGTTTGCCTCCTGTTTCCATAATAAAATCAAGACAATTAGAGACACTTTCATTCCCTCTGGTATTGAAAAGGATGTTCATCCTTCTTCCAATCCTCCAAAAATTACTACCTTCACTGAAGTTCCTCAAGATACTGTCGCTAAAATCATCAGAAACTCCCCTACGAAATCATGCCTGTTGGAACCCTGGCCTACTTTTCTCATCAAAGAGTGTAGTGACATACTATTATCATCAATAACAAAGTTGGTTAACTGCTCACTCATGGAGGGTTGCATCCCTGATGCTTTCAAAACTACTGTAGTTAGTCCCCTTATTAAAAAGGCTACTCTTCCCGCAGATGATTTTAAGAACTATCGTCCTGTATCTGGCCTTAGTTTCATTTCGAAAGTAGTTGAATGAGTGGTCGCTAAGCAACTGTTAGAACATATTCATGTTCATAGCTTAGACAATCCTTATCAATCGGTATATAAAACAGGCCACTCGACTGAGACAGCTCTTCTTTCTATAAAAAATGAAGTCCATCTATCTCTGTCACGAGGTGAACCAACTGCTCTAATACTGCTTGATCTCTCAGCAGCATTTGATACGATTGATCATTCCACCCTTCTACATTGTCTTCAGACCTGGTTCGGAATTGGTGGTTCTGTTCTTAAATGGTTCACCTCCTACCTATATGAACGCTATCAGTCAGTAAAAATTGGCTCTACTCTCTCCAATCTTTGTAAACTCCTGTTTGGTGTGCCCCAAAGCTCTGTCTTGGGTCCTTTATTATTTTCTTTGTATACAACCCCCCTTAGTTTGATTATTGGTAAACACAAAGGAGTAAAGTTTCATTGTTACGCAGATGACACACAAGTCTATATCCATCTATCCCAGAATAATTCATCTGTTGCCTTTGAAAAGTTGAACAGGTGCCTGGACGATATAAAAGAGTTAATGTCAGCCAGTAAACTCAAACTTAATCCAGATAAAACTGAGTTTATTGTATTTGGTTAAAAAAGGCAGAGGGTCAAATTGAAAGCATATTTTCCTTCTACCATCTTGGGTAGTCCTCTCTGCCCTGCCGAGTGGGTCAAGAATCTGGGTGTGTGGTTCAATTCTGATTTTTCCTTGTCTAAACATGTTCAGAATGTCGGCAAAAGTTGTTTTGTGCAACTCCGTGATTTTAGACATGTCAGGCGGTTTCTTACTCGTGATGCTTCTATACTTGTGGCCAATGCTCTTGTAAGTAGTCGGTTGGATTACTGTAACTCACTTTTCAGGAGTCTCTCTAAGTTCAATCTTCACAAATTACAGTGCATCCAAAACAGCTAGAATTGTATCAAATACCAGTAGATACACTAGTATAACCCCTGTTCTTAAGAATCTGCATTGGCTTCCTGTTCAACATCGTTCAGTCTTTAAAACAGCTACCCTACAAGTTTCTCCACACTGGTTTTCCCAAGTATTTTGCTCCTTACATCTCCTCCTACAGCAGCTCCTACAATACCAGGCGCAGTCAGAGTGGTGGTAATTTCCTTGTCATTCCCAAGTTTCAACCCTCAGTCCATAAATCTGTCAAACAGTTTGGTCATAGTTTTGTTTTCGATGCTCCCACTGTCTGGAATGCTCTTCCTGATGAGATTCATGCGTCCCCCTCTCTTGCCTCCTTCAGAAAACGGCTCAAAACCTACCTTTACACCAAGGCATACCCTCCTTAGTTTTACTCACCCTTGTGTTCTCCGTGGTGCTGAACTTTTTTCTGTCCCTGGATATTGAGATTGGTTGCCTGTTTTTGTACCATGCCTGAAATGAGTACCTTTTACTTATTCACAAATAAATGTTTGTCATACAATAGTCACAAAATAGTCACATCTGACTGATGTACACTTAGTTTGTCAGAGGTGACTATCTTATGATTAATATATGGCATTTATTTGTCAATAAGTAAAAGGTATAGTCTTTTCAGGCACGGTAAAAAGTTTGTCATAAAAGTCAAATATACTGGTAAGTCAGTGGTCAGTATCAGCGGCCCAATGGTGGCCCAACAGTGGCAGAAATCAGGAAGAAACAATAAAATCTCTCCAAAAATGACAAGATGGCTAATATTTAAATGAATAAAATATATAAAATATTGTAAAATTAGGTTTTGTGAATTAAATTATAATTTTCATGTCTGATTATGAGAGATATTCAGTTAAAAAGGCTTGGTGAATTCTTATTTTTAAGAACACTCCAATGAAATGATTTTAAATAAATTCTACACAAATCCCCAATTATTGCTCAGGTGCCATCTTGAAACGAGCAATCATTGCCCGTGAACGGGCTCTGTGTCAGTTAACTGTGTGTTTTGAGCTTCAGAGTAGAAGGTACCTGAAGAAAAGAACACAAAAGTTGTGCCCAGCAAATGATATTCAAAAGTAAAGTATCAAGGTAACTGTTAAGGTGTAAAAAGTAGGTTGAAATATATTTAAACGAAATACTGTTAATGCAATAGTTTTCGAGTTACAACTGATTTACTCAACAGTGAGAATGTCGAAGTAGCTCAGATATGCAATCAGTTAAAAGGCTGGAATTATATTATTTTATAGCTGATCCAGAAGTAGGTTAATAACTTATTTTCACATGTGGCGAATTTCAGATATGTGGCAAATTTTAGATTTCTTACTCTATGTGAATACCCTTCATTAATTAATCATTGGCTTACTTGGCAAAAAATACAGGACATGCCCACAATAGTGTTATAATATCAGAATTCTCCACAGTATGATCTAAAACAGGAAAAAAATTAGGGATAGGTCAGTTCCAGAAATGTGTACATCAAGAGGTCGCCTATGCAGCACCAATTCCAGGACCATGTTTTATTACACCTGTACCACACATGGACATTTCCTCTTAATGACATCACAATAAAAGTGGCCACATGCACAAAATATCAAATAAAAGCATACAATTTCTTCAGATTTCTGGTTTGTTCCCAATATTTTATCTTTTCCTTCAATTACAGGAGCTGTTCACAAGCTAAGTTGTGGTTGTTAAATTTCATCACTGTGTTAAAATGCTCTCAATACTAAGACACCGGGCCTACCGACCCATCCCTAGAAAAAATAACAGTAGAAATGAGCTGATTGGCAGAGGTTTGCACTCTCTGAGTGCTTTCCTGGTTTGAATTTATGACATCACAGTGGAAACCAATATTTTTATAAATTCTCACAGGACAGAATGTACCACTAATGTGTACGGAAAGGCAGATAATTACTTTCTTAAATCCCTTAAAAAAGCATAGACATTTGAACCTCACTGGGACTAATCACAGACACATTTTGGGAATTGGGCTATATAATAGCTTTGAAAATGTTAAATATCTGATGACAGATTTGCCCAAAACAACCATATCAAATAGTTTATAAAACGATGTGGTATGAAGTGTTTAAATACACATTCCCAAATAGATGATATATGTTTTTTTTTTTGGGGGGGGAGAGAAGTGTGACCAGGGTGTAAATGCATGATGATTTGTAAACTAAAGATTATTGTAAAAAGCGCCTGGAATTGTGAGGAAACATTTAGAACAATGAAATGTGGGGAACGAGATCTGAGTGCATATCCACTGAGACTCTTATTCCCAGAATTTTTTCAGAATATGCAGAATTTCTACGAGTAAGAAATTTTTAATTCCTGAAAATGTTTAAAATTCAAAAAATATAATGACAAATTAGATACATTAGATATATATATAGAAAACTGGAAGCAGTAGTTTATTGGTTTTTTATCAGCATTAAAGTATGTGTTTAAAATACACTTTTGCAATACTTTTGAGAAATTCTTTTTGTGTTTAGTTACAATTTGTTCTTAGAAGACCCCAGATTTTATGGGAAAATTTATAAAATAGGAGTATTCTAAGAAATTTGCAATTTGCCACTCAGGGGAACTGACTAGTGTTGCTTTCAATTGAAATTTTAATATAAAAACTTCACTTTTTCTTTCCACGTCAATTGAATCGTTTTTTGCTCTATAATTCATCGGTTTACAACTGAACCTCTGTTTGATTTACACAACCTTCTAAAGCTCTAACGTAGTGTATTGTATGTGAGATCAGATGTCTTCACAGATGTCTATCTAAATATTTTATAAAATATTTTTTTTCAGAAATTAGCAATTATTGCTGCAAATTTCAACTTTTCATTTTGTGAGTTCCGTCCACATCATTCCTGTGTGAAATTAAATTTAACAATAATTAGTAGAACTACTCCTCCTTTAATGTCACTTATCAGGAGACTCTGTACAGCTAGAATCTCCAATATCCATGGATTGTGTTCTAACCGAGACCAACCTCCATTGAGACATACCAAAATAGTGTACTGCTCATGTTTGGCACCTTTTCGAGTCGGTGCCACTTATACCTAACTCAAACATATAGTTTTAATTGTTATGCTCGTAAAAAATTACCTGTATGAAGAGTTTGTTAATCTTTAGTAATATTATATAATAATTATGGCAAATCAGCACTTATTTACATGAATGTGAAAAAAGTAATTCAAAAACTGGAACAGATCAAAGTACCAGTGGCAAATTTCACTTTTTTTTTTTTTGGAATAAAGTTTTGTTATACATATTGCATGGTTATTTTATATATTTAGACTTAATTATATATGCTTTTACTGTATGCAATTGACTGCATGCTGTTTTTGATCATTTTTTATTATTGATATCTGCTAGTGCATTGTGTTAAATTGTTTGTTACTTTACTTAAAATCGTACTTTAATATCACTTATTATTAGATAAATAAACTCTGACATTTTATAAAAAAAAAAAAAAAAAAAAAAAACTTATTTTAACAAAATACTGTAAATGAAATAGTTTTTTCAAGTTAAAACTGATTTACTGAATAGTGAAAGCCTAAAATTAGGTATTACTCAACTATGCAATGAACTACAGGTCCACAATTTCACTATGTTATAGCTGACCCATAAGTATGTGAACAACAAATAACACATTTAAACAAAATACTGTAAATGCAATAGTTTTCAAGTTACAACTGATTTACTCAACATATATACTTTGAAAGTAGACATAGTTCAGCTATGCAATGTGGTATAGATCTGCAACTTTACTATGTTATAGCTGACCAAAAATTAGGTGAATAACTTATGTAAACAAAATACTCTAAATATACTAGTTTTCAAGTTACAACTGATTTACTCAACAGTTGTAATCTAAAAGCAGCTATAGCTCTGCTATGCAATGAGCAAAAGGTCTGTAATTTTGCTATGTTATAGCTGACCAAAAAGTAGGTGAGTAACATATTTAAAGAGAAGACCACTGCCGTGTATCTCCTGCCAAGTATTAAAGGGGAAGAACCGAGATATTTTCAATGTTTTACTTTCTGCTAAAGTCCAAGATGGCCGCTGAAAGTGGCAAAAATTGAAATTTTTTCCCCTTAGTACAGGATACACTTGTACTAACTATCCTATGGATCAAAAATTCACTCAAAATCGCTCTGTTACAATTTCCAAGATCCAAACGATTTCCAAATTTCCAAAGATATTTACAATTTTTTGTTTTCCACTAAAATCTAAGACGGCTGCCAAAAGTGGCGAAAATTGAAACTTCTCCCCTCCTGTACCACCCTGCAGATCAAATTTTGCTCAAAATCGCTCTATCTCTTGCCATTTCTGACATATATAGTGTTTTATTTTCTGCTAAATTCCAAGATGGCTGCCAAAGTGACAAAAATTAAAAAATTTTCCCCTTTGCATAGGATACTCTTATACTTCCCTGTGGGTCAAAAATTTGTTTGAAATCGCTCTATCTCTAATGTTTTTCGAGATATTTGTGATTTTTCACATTTTCACTGAAAATAGCAATAAAGTAGCCATTATTCAATTGTACATTGAGCAACAAGTGTGAAACCTAAATATGTTACAGTTCACAAAAAGTAGATGAACAACATATTTGAGAGAAATTGTGTAGCTGCAATACTATACAAGCCATTTACTCATTATGGTTACCATTAAAAGTGACAAAGAAGCTATTACTCATTTAGCTATGGAGATACACTTCCACACTACTTACCATGTTGTAGGTGCGGAAAAAGTATATGAACAACATATTTGAAGAAAATACTGTACATGCAATAGTTTGAGAGTTATAAGCCATTTAATTATATTGGGTAAATGTGCTATTACTCACTCAAAAGTAGGCCAAACTTTATAAAAACAAAAAAAAATATTGAAGGGCATAAAAATTCATTAGGACTAGTGATTAACCAAAAACATGTAACTGTAGCAATTTTAGAGAAAACTGCCGGGTGGAGAAAAAATACTGTAAATGCAATAATTATTACGTTAGAACTGATTTACTGAATAGTGAGAATCTGAAAATAGCTATTACTCAGCTATGGAATGAGCTATAGGTCTGTAATTTTATCACATTATAGCTGACACAAAAAAAGGTGAACAACATATTCAAACAAAATACTGTAAATGCAATAGTTTTGAAATTACAACTGATTTCCTCAATAGTGAGAACCTGAAAGTAGCTATTGCTTACATATTGCATGAGCTACAGGTCCACAATTTCACTATGTTATAGGTGACCCAATATTGGGTGAATAACATATTCAAACAAAATACTGTAAATGCAATAGTTTTCAAGTTACAACTGATTTACTGAACAGTGAGAACCTGAATATAGCTATTGCTCAGCTATATAATGTGCTACAGGTCTGCAATTTTACTATGTTATCACTGACCAAAAATTAGGTGAATAAAATATTTAAACCAAATACTGTAAATGCAATAGTTTTCAAGTTACAACTGATTTACTCAACAGTGAGAACCTGAATATAGCTATTGCTCAGCTATGTAATGAGCTATAGGTCTGCAATCTTACTATATTAAAACTGACCAAAAATTAGGTGAATAACATATTTAAAGAAAATACTCTAAATGCAATAGTTTTCCAGTTACAACTAATTTACTCAACAGCTATACTCAGCTATGCAATGAGCTACTGGTCTGCAATTTCACAATGTTATAGCTAACAAAAAAGTAGGTGGATAACATATCTAAAGAAAATACTGTAAATGCAATAGTTTTTAAGTTACCACTGATTTAATCAACAGTGAGAACCTGAAAATAGCTATTGCTGAGCTATGCCATGGGCTAAATGTCTGTAATTTCACTATCTTATAACTGATTCATAAGTACATGAATAACATATCAAGCAAAATTATCTAAATGCAATAGTTTTCAAGTTTACAAGCAATTTACTCAACAGTGAAAACCCCAAAGTAGCAATTACTGAGCTATGCAAAGGGGTGCAGGTCTGCAATTTTACTATATTATATCTGACATAAAAGTAGCTGAATATGCACTAGTTTTCAAGTTACAAGTGATTTTACTCATTATGGAAGGTAATGAAAAGTCAGAAAGAAAAAAGTAGCTGAATAACATTTTAACAAAATGCTCTAGATGCAATACTTTTCAAATTATAAGTGATTTAGTGCATGATTTCATAAAATTTAAAGCATTAAAAATTATTTTAAAAATTAACAAAAAAATAGTTAAGAAAGATCCAGGCCTGATACTTACACAAGGGAATCTATTAGTGGTCTAGTACGTATATGCAAGAAAAGAAAAAAATCCCTGCAATAGTGAATTAGAATATTGGGATAAAGTGTTGAAATTTTCACACTTTGGGTGGGGGTACCTCTCTTGTAATGGCTCTGGGAAACAGACGAACGAACAGATCTGCATGCCTTGAACAATTTTTCATCCTCGATAGTTAAGGTATCTTTTTAAAAAACAGCATGTCTCTGGGACTTGTGGTTTTGGAGAAGACGTTACAAGGACGTGGAAGTGGACGCAGATGCCAAAGAGTAATGCCATGATGTCAGCTGACATAAAAATATTGTAAATGAAATAGTTTTCAAGTTAAAAACTGATTTACTCAACAGTGAGAACCAGAAAGTAGTTAGGACATGACCTACATTTCTGCAATTTTACTATGTTATAGCTCACTCATAAGTAGGTGAACAACATATCTAAACAAAATACTCTAAATGCAATATTTTTCAAGTTACAACTGATTTACTCAACAATAAGAACCTGAGAATAGCTCTTACTCAGCTATGCCATTGGCTACAGGTTTGCAATTTTACTATGTTATAGCTAATTTAAAAGTAAATGAATCAGATATTTAAACAAAATTCTCTAAATGCAATAGTTTTTGAGATAGAACTGATTAACCTCAATAGGGAAAACCTCAAAGTAGCTCTTGCTCAGCTATGCCATTACATATAGGTTTGCAGATTCACTATGTTATAGCTGACACAAAAGTAGGTGAACAACATATTTATAGAAAATACTTTAAATGCAATATTTTCAAATTACAACTGACTTACTCAACAGTGAGAACCTCAGAATAGCTATTACACAGCTATGCCATGAGCTACACATCTCCAATTTCACAATGTTATAACTAATTCAAAAGTAGATGAATAACATATTTAAACAGAATTCTCTAAATGCAATAGTTTTCAAATTACAACTGATTTACTCAGCAGAGAAAACCTTAAAGTAGCTATTTCACAGCTATCCAATTACATACAGGTCTCCAACTTTACTATGTTATAGCTGACCCAAAAGTAGGTGAATAACATATTTAAAGAAAATACTGTAAATGCAATAGTTTTCAAGTTATAACTGATTTACTCAACAGTGAGAACCTGAAAGCAGATATTGCTCAGCTATGCCATGAGCTACAGGTCTGCAATTTTACTATGTTATAGCTGATCCAAAAGTACATGAAAAGTATATGTACACAAAATACTCTAAATGCAATAGTTTTGAAAATACAAGCAATTTACTCAACAGTGACAAACTCAAAGTAGCTATTACTCAGCTATGCAATGAGCTACAGGTCTGCAATTTTACTATGTTATGGCTGACCCAAAAGTAGCTGAAAAACATATTTATAGAAAATTCTCTGAATGCAATAGTTTTTGAGTTACAAGTGATTTTACTCATCATGAAAGTAGCTATTACTCACTTAGCTATTGGAATAGACACCCAAGTTACTCACCATGTTGTAGCTACGAAAAAAGTAGCTGAATAACATATTTTAACAAAATGCTCTAAATGCAATACTTTTTAAGTTATAGGTGATTTAGTGCATGATTTCATGAATTTTAATGCATTAAAAATTATTTTAAAAATTCACAAAAAATAATGTAAAAAGATCCAGGCCTGATACTCACACAAGGGAATCTACCAGTGGCCTAGTACATATAAGCAAGATAAGAGAGAAATCCCTGCAATAGTCAATGAGAAAATAAGTGATTTAGTGCATGATTTCATGAATTTTAATGCATTAAAAATTACTCAAAAAATTTATAAAAAAAATTAAGACAGATCCTGGTCTGATACTCACACAAGGGAATCTACTTCTGGCCTGGTACATATTTGCAAGATATGAGAGAAATATGCAACAGTCACTGAGAAAATTGTGATAAAGTGTTGGCATTTTCACAATTTTGATGGGGGTACCTCCCTTATAATGTCTCTAGCAAATAGACGAATAGACAGATTTGCATGCCTTGAACATTTTTTCATCCTCAATAGATAAGGTATTTTTAAACAAAAACAGCATGTCTCTAGCCCTTGTAGTTTTGGAGAAGTTGTTCACGCAGACATGTACGCTGCAGAGTGACGACATAATGTCAGCAGACTGACAAGTCAGGTGACATAAAAAATATCAGCTGTTGGACCGACATTGCCCCAACGTCGACTTGCTATCTGGGTCTTTGGAGAAAACATCAACAAAATTTAAACCAAAACTTTAAATTCAATATGGCAGGTCTCATACCAGTAAAATGAAATTGCTCCCTGACTTTTTTGCCAAAATGGCAGATGGGCAATAATAGAGGAGTTTGAAAGCCTTCATTAATTTTTTTCATAGGATAGCAACTGAAAATGAGAATTTAGTGGCTCCTACAGTGGTTATCTTACCTTTTTCGATATTTGCAGTAAAATACACTTTGCAAAACTTTATCTTGCAATATTTTATATTTTTCCTCTGTAGGAATGTAGCCATCCTGTCATTTTGGGTACAAATTTCATTGCTTTTTCTGATTTTTGCTGCCAGCAGGCTGAAATACATATGTGTAAAAGCCATTTATATGACAGAAACTCATTTTAACGTCAGTTGTGATCAGCAATGATTTAATTAATGATTAAAAATAGTATGGAAAATGATCCTTAGCAACAGAAACTTATTCTATCACACACCAGACTTATGTAGTTTAACATGTACTTGACAAAACCTTCCTAGTATGACAGATAGCTGATGACATAAAGCTAACAATGAAATAATTTGTCACTTGACAAACCTTTCCTGGTATGACAAATATCTGATGAATAGTATGCCAAGTACAAAATGACAATGGCACAGGAAAACAGTCAATTGAAAAACTTTGTGCTATTCCAAACTAATTTGTGACAATATTTTGCCAGACATGATTTTGAGATAGTATTTTGATAGAATTGTTTGGAATAAACTGTAACAAATAACTCAGGACTTTATCCAACCAAAACAAATGTTTCATCATAATGGTTAAATGATAAAATCGAGCAAGAAATGACTATTTGATGATATTTTAGCACAGTGCTGCCAAAATTGCTGTTTCTTGTATTTAGTTTACCGCAGACGCCATTTTCATCCTTTTCATACAATTTCAATGGCTGATTATAATTTTAAAGCAATAAGTTCATTGAAATTTGTCAATTGACAAACATTGCCTAGTATAGCGAACATCTGACAAACATTAATTTGATGCAGATTGACAATGGCAGGGGAAGGTATAGTCAGCTGACAAAGTTTGGTCTTTTCTGTGACTAAATTGTGACAATTAAAATTCACGTGGCCTAATCAACTACAAAAATAACACTAAATTAAACTAACAGTTAAAACATATATCATAAAGCAGATATAAATTGATTTGTTTCCCATTCCAAATAAGTCTAGGAATCTATTTCTTATTAAATCTTTGCAAAACAATCAGCAGCAAGTCACTTTATTATGATGGTTGATAATAGAGGATTCTATCAAACTCACATTTACAAATGTCTGTAAATTGCCTATTTCTCAATTTCAAATTCGAATATTCATTTCAATTCAACCTATACATCAAGTAGCAATTAATATTAGCTATTACTTTACTGTATATGCAGATATTTTTTAAAACATACTTACTTCATAAACTCCTCAAACTTCTACTCCTCAACCATACCAAGTGGGTAAAACTAAAAACGAAATAGTGACAAACATCAATTGGTGACAATTCGAGAGACAAATAAATGACAAACGTGAATTCGACCGCGGTTTTCAGTGCAGCGAGGAAGTGGCCCATAAGTTTCCAAAAATGTAGGGAGGGTGAGGTTGTCGGTGGATACTCCACACACATCATCGGTGAGGTGCAACCTGTCCGGGTTGAGCTCATCTGAGGGGTATCTTGATACGCAGTCTGCAGCAAAGTGTTTGACACCAGGGATGTGGATCATTATGAACTTGTATCGGAGGGTTTTCTCCTTCAGATTACGGAGTCTAGGGTTTGGAATGTCTTCTAGCGATCTGTCACATGAGAGCTTCAGTAGAGGTTTGTGATCTACCGCAACAATGACCTCACAGCCTAATACAAAGAAGCGCACCTTGTCTAGGGCATCTGCAACAGTGAAGGCTTTCCCTTCTATTGAGGCATAACAGTATTCGGCAGCATGTGTAAAGTGAATGCCGACAAGTGTGATGTGCTATCCAGTTGGGCAACAGAAAAGAAGTCTCCCAGCACAATTGCAGTGTTTTTGAAAGAGCCAAAATCCAATTCCAACTTTGGACCAATCAGTGGCAAGGCAGGTGGGTCTAGACTTGTCAAATATCTGGATACCAGTTTGAATTTCATTGATAATGGCCTCTTTGGACAGATGGAAAGACCCATTTAGTTGATCATCTCACCGGAAAGTGGTGTGGGGTTTCAGCAGGTCACAAATGGGAGCATTTTCTCTGTCATGCTAAAGGTGTATGCTACCTGATTGACTAGGCCAAATCAAAACTGTATATCAGTGATGTTGCATGGAATGGGGAATCCATGGTAGCTTGAAGGAATCGTTTGCAGGGCCCACGCAGTTAGTGGTGATTTTAAAGCCAACAAATTCCACAGTGTCTTGTGGAAATATGAATTTTTCTGGGTTGAGTGTGATACCATTTGTACCACACAGGTCGAATCATTCGCATCTTCAGTAGAAGCTTTTTTCCAGTGAGTTTGCCCAGAGGAGTGAATCATCTATACATCTAGTCTTGTTTGGGAAGTCAGAAGCAATCTCATCGAACCGCCTTGAGTATCCATCGCCTGACGTTATGTATCCTTGTGGAGCTCTGCAATGTCAGTACCTGCCCCAAGGTGTGATAAGGGTTGTGAGGTGTCTGTCATCTTGATGTAGTGGGACACTATGGTAGCCATCCCATGCATCACATACTGTTTTCAGAGTTTTTGGTGGCACAGAGCGAGCCTGGTGAAACTGTAACTGCGTGTGGTGGGTTTCCCTTGAGGCATTTACATTCAGTGCCTGCAAATCTAGGGTGCGCCTCGGTTTGCCATTTTTCTTTACACAGACTACCATCCTGTAACACCATATGACAGGTTCTCCTATATTTACAGATTCCAATACACCTTGTCGCACATCTCTATCAAAGCCAGCCTTCACTTCCTCTTGCCAGTGTATAGGTATTGGGACTGGGGTCTGGTGGGCGATGGATTTTGCATCGGTGGATATCATGAGGCGGAGAGGTGGGCCTTCCATCATTGATAGGGGTTGATGTTCACATTTGTTAAATGTACTGGAATGATAGTATTCAAGTATGTATTGCTGGAGGCTGGCTCTGTTGGTATTAGCTGCTGGGTCAGGCACTTTCTTGAGCATTGGTGGTGGGAGCTGGTGTCTTGGACAGTCAAAGTCAGGCAGAAGAGTCACCTTGTTCCAATAGACAATAGCTGCATTGTCAAAATCTGACATTGTGTCACCAATCATTGGGAAGTTAGTAGTTATCATCTTTAAACTGGTGAATGCCTCTCAACTGAGGCAGATCTTGTCACAGCTGTCTGTTATGTATGTTATTTGGTGTGTTTCAACCGTGGTGTTGTTTTGTCCTCACCACTGAATCTCAAGATTGCTGCACCTAGGATTCCAATCCCCTTGTTATTGGCTGCATGCATCTTAAGGGACACTGGTATGAGGTCCTGTAATGTAATCCCAAGGTGGTCTAGGGATTTGACACCAGCCAAGCAACTTTGACATCCTGTATCAGCCATGCATGGGGCAGTGAGATGTGTGGTCTGGGTATTGATATTCAAACCAAACTTTTCATAGCCACTTGGGTCAATTCCAACTCTGAGGCAGATGTAAGGGTTGGGCCTGTGATGGTTGCCTAGTCCATGTGTCAGAGAGGTGGTTATATATGTGATGGTCAAGTGTGAGGGGTTTCCTGCATGACGGGTTAGTGGCTGTTACCCTGCACAGTGAGTCAAACACAACGCCTTCATGCTCATCTGGGGGAATTCCAGGTGCCTGAGTAATAATTCTGTGTTTTTGGTGGCAGACTTGGTTGTAGTGGTTGAGTTTGCTGCAGATTGTACATTTGTGACCGAAAGGTGGACATTCCCATTTGCGTATCTTAGCAGGCAGACGTCGGCCGTGACATGTTTTACTGCAATAGAAACAAACGTCCGTCTTGTTTTTTGATTTTGGCTGTCCTGTAGAGTGATCGTTTCTGGATTTGTTCAAGCTACGGCAGTATGAGCTGCTGGCTGCTGCTGCGTTGTAAAGTTGTGAGACTAGTGGCTTTTCAGCTGACCATTTACCAGTTTCTTTGGCTTCTACAAATTTTAGGGTGCTTTCTAAGGTCTTGGTTTGGTCAGTGTCACCCAGCAGGTCAAGTTTGATGTGTGAATCCTGTAGGCCCTTGGTAATGGAGTCACGTATCATCGGTTCTGTGTAGTCGACATTGTGGTTGCAGTTAGGACACTTTATGGTAAATCCACATGTGGCAGCCTGACCCCGGAGGCAAGCCCCAAATGCATGTATTGGTGCATTCATCATGGTCCTGGTGCATATTTGCAGCTTGACACGGGTTACCATGATGTTTTCCTCATGTATTGCCAAATGTTTAATGGAGTTAAGGACTTTGTCCTCTGTTTTGTAAGTGATGGTACCAACAGCCGTGTGTATTATGTCTCTGCAAAATTGCTCATCACAGCGCTCTAGGTGTTGTATAACTTTGTCCTTCCCCGACACTTTTGTGGCTTCGATGAAGTCAGCCCAGCGTGAGGTAAAATATTTCCATTCCTTATTAGTGCCACCAGAGGATATGCTGGGATGTTTTACTTTTTCAGCTTTGGTTATGGCAGTATTTGTAGCAGCCACATATGTTGTTGTGTGAGTGTTGATAAGAGCTACAGCTAAGATGGCATCAATGTCTGGGGTGGCATAAGGGCGGCCATTGATTGGGCAGTTTACTGTGGGCATTGTGATGATTACTCTAAAGCTGTTAGATGTACATCATCATAAGAACTTGGTCTATTTTGCAGATCTCTTTATTTCTGTTAATCACAAATGATGAGGCACTAGTGTAAATACAAGAGAGTTACTTAAAATTTGTCTATATACAGAGCCAATACTGGTCCCATCACAAAACCATTTGCAAAAACCATCTGAGTCAAATTAGAAGTTGGGCCAATGTGGGACCCATTTATTTTAAAATACAGGCTCCATGTGGGACCCATATATGACCCACATTGAAAAACCATACTGGTCCCATCACAAAACCATTTGCAAAAACCATCTGAGTCAAATTAGAAGTTGGGCCAATGTGGGACCCATTTATTTTAAAATACAGGCTCCATGTGGGACCCATATATGACCCACATTGAAAAACCATATTGGTCCCATCAGACAACGGTTTGCAAAAACTGACTGGGGCCCATATAAGGAAACACAAAGACCCCATATAAGAACCCATTCGGTACCTTTGTTGGTCTCATATGTAGTGCTGGTTGGGTTGACAGGTTTACGGTGGCTGATCCCGGGTTGACGAGTAGTAAACAGCCCAAAGAACGTAGCATTTAGGTTAAGTATGACAAGTTCTTGAAAGATAACCAAGTTCTGAATTTTAATTTGAACATGACAACATCGTGAATCAGTAAACAAAGAACATACAAAAATGGGTTTTATAAAAACGGTGAAGAAACTTATGAAACTTTTATGCGTATTCAGAGACTGTGTGTATGAATGGCACTGTAAATGGAGCGATAATAGGGTGAAGATACAATACTGTTTGTCAAGGAATTATGGTCATATATGGACACCCCAATTTTTCTAACACTGATGTTTTAAGTGTCAAAATATATCTACTGATATGGTAGTGGACCAATTCACGTCCATGTACCAGTTCACGCCCAACATCAATCTTAAAGATTTATATTTATTTCACTGTAGCTTCAACAGTCACTAGGCGTATTTCACAACCGTACACCCGTGGCGTTTGAAGCGAACGGCGTTTGAATCGAACGATTTACCACTATATTCCATTCAAAACATACTGAAGCATCGAGAGATTTGTGGGAGGGTCTCTGGGGGTTACTAAAGCTTTGGTCAAATAAATCAGGCGGGGTTGGTTATGTACATGTATTTTAATTCCGTGTAAACTGGGGACCAGTGGTGGTAAAAAAACTCAATGATTTCTATTTATTTACTGTTTGGTATATTTATTTGGAAACAAGTCCATTTGATGCAACTGTCTGCAGAAGTATGTATTTACTTGTGGTTTCATGTCACTTTCAACACTGTACAGGTCATATCACAGTGGGTAGTTTTGTGGACAGAGGACACCAGTACATATAATCGGTCAGGGTTCTGTACTGTAAACTACTGACTAATGGAAAGAAACTACCAACTTTCCCACATAAGGTACAGGGTTTGGACCACCGACCTCAGAGGTGGGAAGCAAGTGTGTTAGTCTGCAGAGATAACAAATATTTGATTACAATTAGAGTTATTTGTAACACTAAAGTCAAATTATAATAATTATTTTTCTAGCTTTTTCAAATGTTGGCTTATTAACAAGAAAAGCATTATCAAGTGTCTGGTGACAAATGATCAAACAATAACTAAGCATTTACAATTCAAGTCAGTTTGTTCAATTGTGATGGATGTCAACATCATTTTGAACATAAAAATAACAGTGACAACAGCAGCAATAGAAGCAATGACATTACAGGTGTATACAAATCATATGCATTACAGCTAATAAACTTCAAAAGAGGCATTGCATATATGACATCTTGTTACAGATGCTACAGTTATGATACTTACTATTAATCTTTGACACCATTTCATTGTACTTTGTGAAACTTTTTACTTGAACAAAATTTCTTGGGTATTTGCAAAGATACTGGATAGGGTTAAGACCCCATATATTCAGTTATCTGTCAAATATATCATCCATGAAATAAGCAAATAAGAAAATGAAGTTAACAGTGAAGAAATAAAAATGAAGCTAATAGAGATACATGTTGACTTTTGAACATGTCAAAATTTGCTTTTTCCTGTGTTGAAATTCATTAAAGAGAAATAATTATTAAAATACCATCTGGTAAAACAATCCTCAAGACATTCATCATTGATCCTCCACTCAGGCTGTGTGTGTGTCTCTTAACACTCATTCACACTATGTACTAAATATTCTTGATCCCTTCCCCCAAAGAACTTCGTCAGGATCTACTAAAATCACTATATTATTGACCCCTTGCAGTGGCCTCTCTCAATCCGCACACTAATATTTGAGAATAGTTGATCCCCAACCCCAGCCTGTACTCACTTCACAGTCCCTCATCAAAGTTATTTGTGTGCAACTCTGATATTTTTTACACTATTTGCATAGTGATTTTTAGAATCACAATTATTTCCTTTTATATATGAAGATCTAGTTAAGAACTTTATTTATGATTACTTGATATAGTTTCATATACATTATACAATTATTAAGAATTGTCCTAGGCAAATTGAAAATGTTGAAGAAATTTCATTTATAGATTTTTGTAGCTGCGAGACTTTTCAGCCTTCTCTACAAAGGCTAACCATATATCTACCTTGTTGCTTCTAGAAAATCTAGGTTCTGTCATGCATTAATGACACTTTTGATATATATATATATATATATGATAGACACTGGAATCTTTAATTTTACTAATTTCTAAGTATATAACACAAGAAAGTTGATTTCCAAATCTTTCTAAATATATAAACTTATCACATATAGTTATAATGACTGATTTTTGAGGATTTTTTGAAAATACCGAAATACGAGATTTTAATTTGTGTTTATATCAACTTCTGAGTGGCAAGCCTATTTTCACAACCTGTTGATCGGAACCTGTATTCACAATTTTGTTATTCTTAGAATAAATACCTAATCACAAAACAAATCTTAGATAAGAATAACTGTAAGAATAGAAGCTAAAAAAATGTGTGCATAGGTAAGAATTCTTCTAAGACAGTATAAATATATATATTACAAGTGTAATTCTAGGGACAATTGTAAGAATCTTTGTAAATACAGATGTTGGCATATGTCAACAGAAACTTATATTTCTGACCCATGAAAAGCTTAAAGCTTCAAAAATAGTTCCTTTTGAGCTAAGTGATAAATTACTGATTTATAATAACCAACAGAATGGAAGATGACTGTTGTATGAATATATCTTTTAACAGTCACAATAAATCTATGTTTCTTCAAACTAACTGGAATTCATTGAATCAACTCTGGAACCTCCCCCAAAGAACTTACATCTTGTTTGGACATTGCATGCCAAAGGTGTGGCAGGGTTTGAACCCTCCCCTATTAAACTTACATCTTCTTTGGACTTTGCATGATAGATGTGTGACATGGTTTGAATCCTCCCCCATTGTAATTACAACTTGTTTGGACTTTGCATGACAGATGCTTGGCATAGTTTAAATCCTGTCCCATTGATCTTACATCTTGTTTGGACTTTGCATGTCAGAGGTGTGGCAGAGTTTGAACCCTCCCCCATTGAACTTGCATCTTGATTGAATTTTGCATGACAAAGGTGTTGAAAGGTTTGAACCATATTTTTTGCCATATTATTTACTCTAATTTTTTTATAATTTTCATTTTACAAGTGATTTGGAATAGGGGGCCGAACTATCCATTGCATTACTTGACTGGGGTATTTTACTTTTTACAAAAAGTGGCAACTATATTAGAAATTATGAGCAGGATGCCTTTGAAATGGCTCTGAATTCCATTGAAAAAAACCCATCTTTCATAGTGTATTTTTGTGTAAAACAATGTTATATGAACAAACAAATTAAATTAAATATATCTGGCTTATGCTATACACAACTATTGCATGTTACTTCATTCATTGCCACATGACTTCAATATTCCTGGGTGCAGGACATATTGTTTTTTGGGTACCTTAAAAATTTTCTTTGAGAGCTTTACTGTAAAGAGCCAAGAGCCAATCAGATTACAGATAAGAATTTTCTACTCTCCTGTTCGAATCAAACACCACTTTAGGTTTGTTGCCCATTGGAGTTTTGCCCCATTTTAAATTCCTGCAAACCATGGATATTAATCAAAAGAGCGTGAATTGAAGCTTAATGGTAAGTACTTTTCATTCACCAAATATGTATTTTGTAACATTGCTCTTTTGATTTACGGCTTACGTTTATACGCGTATGCCGTTCGCTTCAAACGCCACGGGTGTAATCCGTCGAATCTAGATTCCTCAGATCAACAGATTCGCTTGTGTTGTGACTTGAATCTGAATCTGGATTATGAATCCGTTGATCTACCTCGAGAGGTAGATCAACGAATTCAGATTCATTGGATTACCCAAAATTCTTTGTAAAATAATGGTGGCAACATGTGGCTGGAAATTTTAATGTTTGGGCAATTTTTATAATACTGTAATATGATAATATTATATTACTGCATATTATTTTATATTAATATATGCTATTTATGTTGATTTATCTTATGTTTTAAATTTGGATTCAGATCTGCAGAAAATTGTATTTCATAAATCTAGCTAATCCAAAGAATCCAAATCTGAATATAGATTCGACGGATTACGGTTGTGAAATACACCTACTGATGGCTCAGAAAACATTCACTTTCAGAACCCCCAATGGAAACAGTTTAAAAATTATTGGCTTTAAGACCCGTTTTAAAAAACGTCTTTCCCCTTGATGTATTTTTATAAGTGTATGTGTTTATATTTGTTCAGTTAATGCTTGATAGAAATTATGTTTACTGCCTTGCTACCAATTATCGCCAGGTACCAATTATCGCCAGACAGAATTCAAATAGACATAACTTGAGCAAAAGTACATCCCACATCTAGCAAATAATGTAAAACTATTTCCAGAATGAACAGAACAAATACAAAACAAAAACCCTTCAAAATTTGTGGCCTTTACTGAAATATGAACATTTTATTTATTGGTGGCGATAATTGGTACCCGGCGATAAATGGTAGCAAGGCAGTAGTGTAAATAATTAACTTTAATGCTTGATAAAAATTATGTTTAGTGTACCACATACTAGCTAAATATAAAACTGGGACCGTATTCTACAACAATGTTTAGATAAGGTGACTTTAGATCTAAGTAAGGGAAGGTTTTTCACTTGAGTTTTTCTTGTCCTTTATATTCACCAAACAAAAGTTAGGAATGTTCAGTTTCATCATTTCTCACTTGAAATCTAAGAAATACTTGAAACAGGCCTGGTGTCAAGTACATGGAGCCAAGTACAAGTACAATTACTTTGCCAAGTTTCAAGTACAAGTACTGGTCTCAAAACTCAAGTACAAGCACTTTGAAAAATTGCAAGTACAAGTACTTTTATAGCATACGACCCAAAAATTAGAATAACTAGATCATCACTTTATATTTAAAATTGATTATTTATTGAGACATACAATTTAAAACAACCATTCAGTGAACACAGATAATCCAAGTCAATAAAGTTACAATTCAATGAACACTGATGAGCTAAAATCTGCTGCATTATTTTTCTTGTTGCACTTAATAAATACGGATCTTTCAAAAATTTTGTCTGTGAGTGAACACCTGAATACATGGAAATCTGGCTGGAAATACGGTCTTGCAATACTAAAAAGTCTGAATTGAAAGATCCTCTTGGACATCAGTATGCTTGTATTGACAGTTAATGAATTAGTTACTTGGGGCGTATAAAGAGTTTTTAAAGGGTTTGTACCAGTCCTTTATGTAAAACTGATATTATGTATGATTGGTGTTTGGAATACATTTAATAAATGAATGAATGAACAAATGAAATAAAACTTTATATTTAAGGGTAATTGTATAGTTTAAAAAGCCAAAGCATATATACTAAACACTGATATTTGTTTATAAGGGAATTTATTATCTACACTCTGCAGTTAAAAATTTACACCATATAAGTCACTTAATTAAATTTATAAAAATACATATGTACTTGAAAGTAATTGAAAAGTACTTGGATATTTTAGCCAAGTACAAGTACTTTTAATCTTCAGCTGTCAAGTACAAGTACTTGGAAATGAGTAATTAAGTACAAGTACTTGTACTCGCCCCAGGCCTGACTTGTAATCTTAGTTAGAAATGATCTAAGTATTGTTGTAGAATACGGCCCCAGATCATATACATTGGTAATTTATTGTATAACTGTGATTGTCTTTGATTAATTTATGTGTGGGCGTGAATAGGTACATGAATTGGTCCACCACCACTGCAGGTTTTTTTTTTATTATTTGTCTTTTTTATTTTCATACAAAGGGTACAAAGAATGTAACATTTTAACAGAAACACAATGTTCATATACTTTCTATTTTTTACAACAACACAAAATTAATAAAGAGAAGTGGAAAAAGTTTCAGCAGGTTGCAGGAAAAAAAAAACCTCAGATGCCCCAGGCAAGAAGAGAAAGCAAACTCCAACTATTCTTAAATTTTTGGTCGGTAAGGGAGATAACTGCCAAATATTGTTGTTCCTCATATTTTTGTTTGAAAAATATTTGGAAGGTAGTGAAAGTTGCAGGGGTATCATTTACTAAAGCTTTAAAGATGTACTGTTTGGCTAACAAGAATATAATTTCCAGTTGTTTCTTATCTACAAGCCCCAGGAGCACTGTTTTAACACTTAGACAAAAAGATAAATCCACTTCGTTCTGAACCCACTGCTTGATTTTTTGCCAAAAATTATGCACAATTGGGCACTGGATAAACACATGGGATATAGTCTCTGGTGAATTCATACAAAAGCGACACAAATTATTAGTCGATTTTTTAATCTTGAACAAAAGACTTTTTGTTCCTAAGATACGATTTATAATCCTGTATTGCAACCAAATTATTTCATTATCTTGAATAACTTTGAAACAATGTTTATAAATTGCTTTCCAATCCTCATGATCCAATTTGTCATCAACCACCGTTTCCCACTTTGTTTTAAAAGGCAGGGTTTGAAATTGGCTTGTGTTAGTGAGTAACTTGTAGAAATCTTTACTTCCCTTTCTGGATTTTAACAAAATTTCTATGGTAGTCGGCCATACAGGTTTGACAATTGGATTTTGTAAATGTATACTAAAATATTTTTTCAAAAGAGTTTTTAGGCGGTGGTAATCCAGGAAATTGGTCTTTATTTTGAAAATTCTTGTCAGGTCATCTAAGGAAATTAATTTTCATTCACGGAATAGGTCTGCAATGAATACTATGCCCTTACTATACCAGTCTTGATAGAATATGGGAACATTCGAGATGGATGGATTGTACCAAAGAGGGCTATTGAGTACTTTATCGTTTTGGTCTATAGAGATGCTATCAATTACTTTGGCCCATGATAGTAAAGTACTCTTCCAAAAATTATTAGTAGTCTTTCTTGCTTGGGTTTTATGCCATAGAGAATGCAAATTAAAACATTTCTCATAGTCTTTCAAATTGTAGAGACATAGCTCATACCATGGAGTCTGTTTTTGTATTAGCAAACGTCTTTGACGTGGAGAAATTCATATGTAGTCTAAAATGTACCTGGTACATTTTAGACTGCATATGAATTTCTCCAAGTCAATCATGCAGAGCCCTCCATTCATGTAATCGCAGCACAGCTGTTTCCTATTTATTTTGTCAGGTTTGCCATCCCATATAAATTTGAAAAAGGTAGACTGCAGTTTGCTTATAACGCACTGATCTGGATTTGGGATGGACATAAACAAATGGTTTAACTTGGATAAGATAAGTGTTTTAATCACAGTGATTTTTCCCAAAGGTGTAAGGAACCTTTTTTTCCACACATTTAGGGACTTATTAAGATCATCAAGTACTGGTTCATAGTTTAGATTAACTACTAAGTCTAAATCAACAGAAAACTTAATTCCCAAGAGATTGAATGTGTCATTTCCCCATACCAGGCCTTTAGTAACATTTAATTTTTCTTTGCAATACTTTCTCTTACCTATCCAGACCATCTGAGTTTTCTCCGTATTCATCCTTAAACCAGAGAGTGTACCAAATATTTCTAAAGTGTTTAATGTTGCTTGGAGTGAACTCGTAGTACCATCTAAAATAAGTGTTGTGTTGTCGGCAAATTGAGTTAATTTAATTTCTTTTCCATTTATTTTGATTCCTTTTATTACATGATTTTCGGAAATCAATACTTGTAGTATTTGTGCACCAAGGATAAACAAATAAGAGGAGATAGTATCTCCTTGTCTACAACCTCGGTTAATGGGAAACGGCTGAGATAGGATACCACATTGCTGGACGTATCCAGTTATATTAGTGTTGAATATTGTAATCCATTTAATCATTTTAGGTCCAAAGCCCAATAGTTTTAAAGTCCCATAGAGAAAGTCCCATGATACAGAATCAAAGGCCTTCTTGAAATCTATAAGCATAAGAAGTCCTGGGATACTCTCCTTCTCAGTATAATGAAGAATGTCATAGATTAGGCGAGTATTTTCACCGATAAATCTTCCAGCCACAAATCCTGTTTGAGTTTTAGATACTAAACTGTCCAAAACTGTTTTAATTCTGTTAGCAATGGTTGAAGATAAGATTTTGTACACAACTGAAAGAAGGGAAATTGGCCGTCAATTCTTCAATAGCATTCTAGATTTATTTCCTTTGGGTATACATGAAATGACACATTGTCGCAAGGTGATTGTCATGTTCCCCATTTTGTAAGACCAGTTGTATGCTCGTAGGACAAAATCTTTTAACTTATTCCAAAACACCTTAAAGAATTCTACAGGAAATCCATCTATACCCGGAGCCTTACCATTTTTCATATTTTGAAGGGCTTTTGAAATTTCAGGCAACGATAATTCACATTCTAATCAGACTCCACAGTACTTAGTTTAGGGTACGTGGAATTTTCAAGTAAATTGGCCAATTCAAGATCACTTGTATTTGCTGATTTAGAGAACAAGTGTTCATAGAAACTTTTTACTTCATTTAGTATGTCACTTTGTTCAGTCAAGATCTGGCCATCTTGTTTTTCCAAACGCTTTATGGTTTTCTCTATATAATATTTGTTTTCCAATGAGGTTAGATACTTAGACGGTTTCTCTCCGTCTTTTAACCAAATTGCCCTCGAGCGTATCTTTATCGCCTGAATTTTGGTTTCTCTAATGTTTTGGAGTTCTTGCTTTTTATCATAAAGTTTTTCAATACTACCTGGGAAACACTCTTTCTCTAAATTTTCAATGTCGGTTTCCAGTTTAAGTTCAAGCTAATTTGACTGCTTTTTGAGAGTACTTGCAAATTTTATTGTTTCACCTCTAATTTTGAGAAGCAGAATTTCGAGAAAGGTATCATCAGCTATAGTAAACTGTAATTCAGAATTAGGAATAGCGGCAACACTAATAGGATTATAAACCATAGCCGAATAAGTTAATTTTTCTCTATCAATTAAATTATTTATTAGGATTAAATAGTCCTTGTTTTTAAGAAGGGAACAGTTAAGTTTCCATAATCCGCGCCCTCTCTTAAATTTGCAGATACCTAGCTTCATAATTACAAAAGAGTGGTCTGTTCTATAGCCTGGCTTTATAACGCAAGAGTTCTCAATATCCACTAGGGTGTCGCTGCAAAGAAAGTAATCTAATCTAGCCTGTTTTATGGGATTTCTTCTGCGCCAAGTGTATCGCTTGGTATAAGGGTTTAGTTCCCGGTACAGATCTTTTAAGTTATATGTTGACATGATATGCAGCAGTTCATTTCGGGCTTTTGGGTTATTTAAATGTTTATAGTTCTGACAGTCAAGGTTAGGATCCATGACAAGGTTCAGATCTCCACAGATTACTATGTAGTCTTGGTCGTTAGATTCAATTATATCATTGATTTTTTTATGTCGTCACTCTGCGGCGTGGGCGTCTGCGTCCGCGTACGCGTCTGCGTCCGCGTACGCGTGAACAACTTCTCCTCCAAAACTACAAGGCCTAGAGACGTGCTGTTTTTTTTAAAAGATACCTTATCTATCGAGGATGAAAAATTGTTCAAGGCATGCAAATCTGTCTGTTCGTCTGTTTGCTAGAGACATTACAAGGGGGGTACCCCCAACAAAAGTGTGAAAATTTCAACACTTAATCACAATTTTCTCAGTGACTATTGCAGGGATTTCTCTCATATCTTGCATATATGTACTAGGCCAGAGGTAGATTCTCTTGTGTGAGTATGAGACCTGGATCTGTCTTACTTTTTTTTTAATAAATTTTTTTAATAATTTTTAATGCATTAAAATTCATGAAATCATGCACAAAATCATTTATAACTTGAAAAGTGTTGCATTTAGAGCATTTTGTTAAAATATGTTATTCAGCTACTTTTTTCATAGCTACAATATGGTGAGTAAGTTGGGTGCCTGTCTCAATAGCTAAGTGAGTAATAGCTACTTTTGGGCTTTTCAGTAACTTCCATCATGAGTAAAATCACTTGTAACTTAAAAACTATTGCATTTAGAGAATTTCATATAAATATGTTATTCAGCTACTTTTGGGTCAGCTATAACATAGTAAAATTTTAGACCTGTAGCTCATGGCATAGCTGAGTAATAGCTACTTTTAGGTTATCACTGTTGAGTAAATCGCTTATAACTTCAAAACTATTGCATTTAGAGAATTTCGTATAAATATGTTATTCAGCTACTTTTGGGTCAGCTATAACATAGTAAAATTTCAGACCTGTAGCTCATGGCATAGCTGAGTAATAGCTACTTTTAGGTTATCACTGTTGAGTAAATCGCTTATAACTTGGAAACTATTGCATTTACAGTATTTTGTTTCAATATGTTATTCACCTATTTTGGGATCAGCTATAACATAGTGAAGTTTCAGATCTGTGGCTCATTGCATAGCTGAGTAATAGCTACTTTGAAGTTCTCACTATTGAGTAAATCACTTGTAACTTAAAACCTATTGCATTTAGAGAATTTCGTATAAATATGTTATTCAGCTACTTTTGGGCCAGCTATAACATAGTGAAATTTCTGATCTGTAGGTCATGGCACAGCTGAGTAATAGCTACTTTAAAGTTCTCACTATTGAGTAAATCAGTTGTAATTGGAAAACTAATGCATTTAGAGAATTTCATATAAATATGTTATTCAGCTACTTTTGGGTCAGCTATAACATAGTAAAATTTCAGACCTGTAGCTCATGGCATAGCTGAGTAATAACTACTTTGAGGTTCTCACTATTGAGTAAATCAGTTGTAATTGCAAAACTATTTCATTTAGAGAATTTAGTATAAATATGTTATTCAGCTACTTTTGGGTCAGCTATAACATAGTAAAATTTCAGACCTGTAGCTCATGGCATAGCTGAGTAATAGCTACTTTTAGGTCATCACTATTGAGTAAATCAGTTGTAACTTGAAAACTATTGCATGTACAGTATTTTGCTTAAATATGTTGTTCACCTACTTTTGGGTCAGCTATAACATAGTAAAATTTCAGACCTGTAGCTCATGGCATAGCTGAGTAATAGCTACTTTGAGGTTATCACTGTTGAGTAAATCGCTTATAACTTGGAAATTATTGCATTTAGAGTATTTTGTTTCAATATGTTATTCACCTATTTTGGGGTCAGCTATAACATAGTGAAGTTCCAGACCTGTGACTCATTGCATAGCTGAGTAATAGCTACTTTGAAGTTCTCAATGTTGAGCAAATCACTTATAATTTGAAAACTATTGCATTTAGAGAATTTAGTATAAATATGTTATTCAGCTACTTTTGGGTCAGCTATAACATAGTAAAATTTCAGACCTGTAGCTCATGGCATAGCTGAGTAATAGCTACTTTTAGGTTATCACTGTTGAGTAAATCACATAACTTGGAAACTATTGCATTTAGAGTATTTTGTTGCAATATGTTATTCACCTATTTTGGGGTCAGCTATAACATAGTGAAGTTCCAGACCTGTGGCTCATTGCATAGCTGAGTAATAGCTACTTTGAAGTTCTCACTGTTGAGTAAATCAGTTGTAATTGGAAAACTATTGCCTTTATAGAAATTTGTGCAAATATGTTATTCAGCTACTTTTGGGTCAGCTATAACATAGTGAAATTACAGACCTGTAGCTCATGGCACAACTGAGCAATAGCTATTCTCAGGCACTGACTGTTGAGTAAATCGGCTATAACTTGAAAAATATTGCATTTGGAGTATTTTGTTAAAATATATTGTTCACCTACTTTTGGGTTAGGTATAACATAGTGAAATTACAGACCTATAGCTCATGGCATAGCGGAGCAATAGCTATTTTCAGGTTCTCACTATTGAGTAAATCAGTTGTAACTTGAAAACTATTGCATTTACAGTATTTTGCTTAAATATGTTGTTCACCTACTTTTAGGTCAGCTATAACAGAGCAAAAATTCAGACATGTAGCTCATTGCATAGCTGAGTAATAGTTACTTTGAGGTTCTCACTCTTGAGTAAATCAGTAGTAACTTGAAAACTATTACATTTAGAGTATTTTCTTAAATATGTTATTCACAGACGTTTTGGTCAGCTATAACATAGTGAAATTGCAGACCTCTATGTCATGGCATAGCTGAGCAATAGCTTCTTTCAGGTTCTCACTGTTGAGTAAATCATTGTATCCAACCTGTAGGAAATCATGGGCTGGGAATCTGTTAATATGGTCCGATTTGACCTTGGAACCCTCCTTCAAGGTCAAATGAGGATAGCCAAACATAAAAGTGCTTATAACTCGCTTATTATTGGTCCTAGAGGTTTGGAATGAAAACCAACCTATAGAAAATCATGAGCTGGGAATTTTTTGGTGTGGTCGGATTTCACCTTGGACCCCTCCTTCAAGGTCAAATGAGGATAGCCAAACTTAAAAGTGCTTATAACTCGCTTATTATTGGTCCTAGAGGTTTGGAATGGAAAACCAACCTATAGAAAATCATGGGCTGGGAATCTTTTGGTGTGGTCAGATTTCACCTTAGACCCCTCCTTCCAGGTCAAACGAAGATAGCCAAACTTAAAGTGCTTATAACTCGCGTATTATTGGTCTTGGAGGTTTGGGATGGTAAACCAACATATAGGAAATCATGGGCTGGGATTCTTTTGGTGTGGTCAGATTTGACCTGGGACCCCTCCTTCAAGGTCAATTGAGGATAGCCAAACTTACAATTGCTTAGAACTCGCTTATTATTGGTCCTACAGGTTTGGGATGGTAAACAAGCTACAGGAAATCATGGGCTGGGAATTTTTTTGTGTGGTCGGATTTGACCTTGGACCCCTCCGTCAAGGTCAAACAAGGATAGCCAAACTTAAAAAGTGCCTATGACTCACTTATTATTGGTCCGAGAGGTTTGGGATGGTAAACCATCCTAAATTCTTTGGCTGGGAATCTTTTGGTATGGTCAGATTTGACCTTTGGACCCCTTCTTCATGGTCGAACGAGGATATTGCATTTATAGTATTTCTTTAAATATTTTTAACCTACTTTTTACACTTAAACAATTACCTTGTTACTTTATTTCATAATACCATTTGCAGGGCACAACTTTTTTGTCCTTTTTTTCTGTCAGCTTCGGAATATCTTTCGAACATGCTGTTCAGTTACCATTTACTGTATTTCTGTAGAGCCCTTTCCCTGATAATTATGCTTTCCTCTCATTATCACTATCACAAATCAAAAACATTCAGTCAGCTGACACAGTGCCCGTTCACGGGCACTCTCCTCTTGTTGTAAAATGAAGGCGAGTCAATATTCGGTCCATAGACATTAATAAGCTTTAATTTTATGTTACTAATATTTATATCCAGGCTAATAAGGTTGCCAATTGTATCCGTGAATGAGTCGATTATTTTATATTCTAAGTTTTTTTTAAGAAGGATTGCGACTAGAGTTTGTTTTGGATCCAGCTATAATGCACTCTCCTTTCCAAACATTTTTCAAGCGTTTAATGTCACATTCAGTCCAGTGTGTATCTTGCAAACAGAAAACTGATGCATTTAAATTTTCGAGATAATTTAAAATGTCGCAGCATTTGTTTTTATCCCGTAATCCTTGACAATTTGCCGACAACACACCTATTTCACTTGACATCATTGAAATCATTACTTGAGTTCACTCCAACAGTACATGGCTGATTCGGATTAACATCTGCTAATTTGAACACATTTATAAAGATATGAATATAGTCAAATAATTGATATCCACTAACAACAAATTTATCATTACTTCTCATGAACATTTGACTGTATAGAAAAAGCATGCTTTCTGGTACCCTTGCATGTATCACCACAACAAAAAACGTTAGAAACATTATACTATATTTACAAGTCATTTACATCAAGATTTTCTTGTTTTATAGCAGGAAGGTTGGTGGGAACGTGATATTTTCCAAAAAACTGAAAAGATATGAAAATACTTTGTCAATTAAAAAAAAAAACTGAATGATTAACATCTGCAAATGGTCAGACATGTTAGGCCAATGGTCGACATAGACAAACTCAACTAAATATTAACATTTGCCTGATCGGTAAAAGATTAATTGTAGCAAGTTTATCAAATGATTTATGTTAACATGTTTGGAAAGGATTTAACGCTGACAAGTTCAGTAAGGGATAATATAGATATACTCGACTAAACAATTTACAGAGAAATAATTTTGGAACTCGTTTAATGTTATCAGGTTCAACATGTGGCTGAATATCAGCAAGTTCAAAATATTAGTTTGTGAAATAGCACACCTCTTAGGAGTGTTAGAGTTACAGTACAAATATCCAGTGCAGATGTTGTATTTTGTAAAAAGTTAGCATTAACAAGTTCAACAATTAGTTAATACATGAATAGCTAACACTGACAGGGTCCGAGTTATATTAACATTGACATGATTCACCAATGGTTAACACTCATAATTTCTACAACTATGCTGTACATTGTCAAGTTATGCACATATTGACATTAACATGTTCAATGATTGGTTAATATACAAATGGTTAACATATACAGAATCAGTAATATATACACACAGACATGTTTAAACAATGGTTAACATTCTTGAATTCTACAAGTAGTTATACACTGTCAAGTTATGCTATTCATTTGCACAGACAGGTTCAGCGAACGGTTAGTTCACTTGAGTTCTATAAATAATTAACACTGACGAGTTCAACAAAACATAAACACGAGCAGGTTAGGCAAATGTTTAACATAGTACTTACATGTTTAATAATTGATCCTTACGATATTAACACTAAAGCATTTTCCTGAAGATTAACATTGACAATGACATGAAGAGTTATCAGCGAAAGGTTCAGCCGGAGTTTAGCCCGGAAAACATTTGGCAAACAAATTACTCTTGAGAAAAATTAGTACAATATGAGCACTAATGCATTTGGTTATAGAGTAACGCTGATGTGTTCAACAATAGGTTAATACCCATAACTCCACATGATATACATTGACATGATCAGCAAATGGTTAATATTTACAAATTCTACACATTACTAGCATTGACATCAGTAAATGGTTAAAATTCTATTTTTGAATACTGTTAACACTGACACAATTGAAGTACAGATATCATGTATTGGCATTCTAAATTCTATAAAGTTAACACAACCTCTTCAATGCTTAGTTAATATTCAAAGTTCTACAGAAGATTAACACAGACAAGTTAAACCAATAGTTAGCTCATGCTAGTTCAGCAAATAATTAACACTGACAGGTTGATCAAATAGACAACAGACATGTTAGGCAAGGGTTGGCACTTGCAGTGATTAACACTGATATATTTCGCAAGCTTAGGGTTAACATGTTCTGCAAATGTTTACCATTTAAAGGTCAGCAGCTATTTAACACAGGAAAAAAAATCTTCGATTAGCAGACAGGTTTGTCAACTGGTTAACACGGAAAATTGAGCAAAAGCATCAACGTCCATCTATTGGAATTGTGACCGGATCATCCCCAGACCCCTCTGACCCATCCACGGGGGGGTCTGGAATTATGTGGCCATTGTGTACAAAAGACCAGCCACAAATCCATTGCTGTCATTGGCGTGTTACTTGGTCATAGGTAAATATTAACAATACTGCTAGATGGGAGTTTCACTTGTGTTAATCCACAAACTAGTTCTAAAATTATAATGTTGTATAACAATTTATAATAAGAATATTAGTTTGATGTCTAAAGTTGTTAAATAGTGTGTTAAAATTTGTTGGTTTACTGAATTTTGACAATATACAAATGCTGTAATAAATAAAGTTTAATTAAGTTTCCACAAATCCCCTATAATTGTATCATTGGATGAAAATCAATTATACTTTGGTTTTAGCATTGTCACGCCTCCGCGGCCACACAGATTTCCTTTCATACTGGATAACTTATAAAATATTTTAGGTAGACCTTTCAAATTTGGTGTGTGGGCAAGACTTTGAAACCTGTAATGTGGAAATGGCCTTCCACTAGAAGACTGATGGTGGCCTTCTAAATTTCAAAATTGGGATATTTTTTTAACATTTGGACCCATTATAGAAGGTTAAATCATCTGTGGCAGATATGCATAACATATATGTGTCCTCTATGAGCGTACAGAAATTTGGCATCTTTCTTCAAGGTCATGGCTAGCCTTCAGACATTGGCCTTTTTTCCTGTGGAGATTTCCTTTCATATGCACCTTAAGATATGATTTGATATGTGGGTATATAAAGGTAAGAGCTTGAAGTTAATTATTTTGTGGCCTTGACCTTCCAGACCAGTGGCAGCCTTCTATAAGGTTAAATGTGGGACATTGCTTCACATTTTGACCTTTCATATGCAATAACTTAAAAATGTTTTATGCAGAGCGTTCAAATTTGGTGTGTGGGATGATATGGGTAAGGCCTTGAAACATATTGTTTCGTGGTTTCGGCCTTCCGGCTTCCACTAAAACATAAATGGCAGCCTTCTGAAGGTCAAATTTGGAATATTTCTGGCTGTGCACATTCTCACATGCAGGGGAACAAATCATCCTATGGCTGTTGTATATAGTACATATTGTGACAGTGAAAGCCGATGCAACGGCTCATTATAAGCCGATGCAACTTGTAGCAGTTGGTTTGGGACCACTGCAAACTTAGCAATAATTCCACCATTTCAGCTGAGAAAAGTGGGTTTTCACATGAGATTCCAAGAAAAGGACTGATAAATAGCTAAAAATCTAGTACACACTAACCTTTTACACTAACAAACCATGGATTATCCTCATATTTTGTTTATATTTTACAGAATTGTAGCTTTTGAAGTATTTCTCCTGTCAAACTAGCCGCCATTGTTGAACAAGTTTATCACTTCTGAAAGACTTTAAAGTAGGCGACGAACGATGGTTGTAAAATATTTGCAGTATTATAATTTATTTAATTTGCATATTTTATGCATTTTTAGCCCTGGAATCTATATAAGGAACCATGTCAGTGGTTTTCTAGCTTTTGTTTGACAAGGCCGCATTTGCGTTATGCAAAAGGTAATTGGAAAGTTCAAAAATCAATAACCACAAATCTTGCGGCAGGTTGCATACAAGTGAAATTCACCGCAACCGCACACCAACCGCAACCGTAAATCATTAGAAATCGCCAAATTTACCCTTTTAAGCTGGTATCTGGACCTGTATTAAATTATTAAGTAATTATGGGGGGTGGATATATTATTTTTGCTTTTTCTGCCGTCCGGCGTCCGATGTCCGGCGTCACGCATGGTTTCCGCTCATTTAAAGGAAAAGTATTAGAGCTATTGTCACCAAATTTGGTATGCAGGCTTATTGGGTCAGTAGCTTGCTTGGGATTGCTTTTGGCTGTTGTACCTCTTTTGCTTACCGAGTAATACTTAAGTACAGCTATTTTCAGTACCCATTGGTTTCCGTGCATTTAAGCCAAAATAATTAAAGATATTTTACTACAATTTTGAATACAAGATTGTTATGTCCATAGCTCGCTTGGTATTGCATTTGGGACTGATAGCTTTGTCAGTACATGAGTAATAGCCATTTAGGTACTTCATTGTGTATTTTCAGTACTACTTTTGAGTAATTTGCTAATATCTCAGAAACCGTAAGAGATAGAGCGATTTCGACAGAATTTTTGACCCACAGGGTAGTAGAAAAGTATTCTATACAAAATTTTAAAAAATTTCAATTTTCGCCACTTTTGGCGGCCATCTTGAATTTTTGCGAAAAGCAAAAAAATCTTAATATCTCAGAAAACGTAAGAGATAGAGCGATTTGGACAGAATTTTTGACCCGTAGGGTAGTAGGAAAGTATTCTATACAAAATTGAAAAATTTCAATTTTCGCCACTTTTGGCGGCCATCTTGAATTTTTGCGGAAAAACAAAAAATGTTAACATCTCAGAAACCGTAAGAGACAGCGATTTCGACAGAATTTTTTACCCGTAGGGTTGTAGCAGAGTATTCTATGTGAAATTGAAAAAATTCAATTTTCGCCACTTTTGGCGGCCATCTTGAATTTTTGCGAAAAACAAAAAATCTTAACATCTCAGAAACCGTAAGAGATAGAGCGATTTGGACAGAATTTTTGACCCATAGGGTAGTAGGAAAGTATTCTATACAAAATTGAAAAATTTGGCGGCCATCTTGAATTTTTGCGGAAAAACAAAAAATGAAAAATTTGGCGGCCATCTTGAATTTTTGCGGAAAAACAAAAAATGTTAATATCTTGGAAACCGTAAGAGATAGAGCGATTTCGACAGAATTTTTGACCCGTAGGGTAGTAGCAGAGTATTCTATGTGAAATTGAAAAAAATTCAATTTTCGCCACTTTTGGCGGCCATCTTGAATTTTTGCGAAAAACAAAAAATATTAATATCTCAGAAACCGTAAGAGATAGAGTGATTTCGACAGAATTTTTGACCCGTAGGGTAGTAGCAGAGTATTCTATACAAAATTGAAAAATTTCAATTTTCGCCACTTTTGGCAGCCATCTTGAATTTTTGCGAAAAACGAAAAAATCTTAATATCTCAGAAACCGTAAGAGATAGAGCGATTTCGACACAATTTTTGACTCACAGGGTAGTAGAAGAGTATTCTGTACAAAATTGAAAATTTTCAATTTTTGCCACTTTTGGCGGCCATCTTGAATTTTTGCGGAAAAACAAAAAATGTTAATATCTCGGAAACCGTAAGAGACAGAGCGATTTCGACAGAATTTTTGACCCATAGGTTTGTAGCAGAGTATTCTATGTGAAATTGAAAAAATTCAATTTTCGCCACTTTTGGCGGCCATCTTGAAGTTTTGCGGAAAAACAAAAAATGTTAATATCTTGGAAACCGTAAGAGATAGAGCGATTTCGACAGAATTTTTGACCCGTAGGGTTGTAGCAGAGTATTCTATGTGAAATTGAAAAAATTCAATTTTCGCCACTTTTGGCGGCCATCTTGAATTTTTGCGAAAAACAAAAAGTCTTAATATCTCAGAAACTGTAAGAGATAGAGCAATTTGGACAGAATTTTTGACCCACAGGGTATGGAGAGAGTATTTCAATTTCGCCACTTTTGGTGGCCATCTTGGATTTTTGCGGAAAACTGAAAATGTTAATATCTCGGAAACCGCAAGAGATAGAGTGATTTTAACAGAATTTTTGAACCGTAGGGTGATAGCAAAGTATCCTATACAAAATTGAAAAATTTCAATTTTTTCGCCACTTTTGGCGGCCATCTTGGATTTTTGCGGAAAACCCAAAAATGGTAATATCTCGGAAATCGTAAGAGATAGAGCGATTTCGACTGAATTTTTAACCCATATGGTAGTAGAGGAGTATTCTATGTGAATTTGAAACATTTCAATTTTCGCCACTTTTGGCAGTCATCTTGTTTCGTAGAAATTTTCAACCCACAGGGTATCTAATCAATGTACTATTGGCAATTTTCAAAATATTTTACTCTCCCCAAAAATGGCGGCCATTTTGAATTTTTCAGTTTTTGCCTAAAATGAAAAAACGCAAGTTTGCTTCTGTCTCCTTAACCGTGCGAGATAGAGCGATTTCAATGAACCCACAGGGTATCTGACCAGTGTACCCTTGGCAGTTTTCAAAAAATATTCCTCTTCCCACATATGGCAGCCATTTTGAATTTTTGCCAAAAATTGAAAAACGGAAATTCGCTTCTATCTCCTTAACCATGCAAGATAGAGCGATTTCGTCAAAATTTTCTACCCAACCAATGCAAAAAGGCATTAAGCTGAAATAATTTACATGTATACTAATAAATATTTAAGCATCATTGATATATTTTACAGATGAAACAGGGCCTTGTAAGATTACTGTACAATTTTTGCAAAAGGTTGATAGGGTGGATATTACACATGATAATGTGTGTTCTTCTATGCTATCCTGTTTCTATTCATATGTCGCAGCTACAAGCAACAGGGCGTCCTATTTCTAGTTAAGTAGAGTGAGTTGTTCAGTTTAGTAAAACTTATTTGTATTTGACGTAATGATGATTTGACAATGATAATTTGTATCTACTATTTGTCTCATTACAGAGATGGAATTGGTTTTTAATTATTTTTGTTATGTTAACATTTCAAGTACACATCTTTGTTTCATGTAAAACTCTATGTTGGAATAAAAAAAAAAAAGAAAAAAAAAATTATTTTACATGTTTGTTAGGCTTGATGTAACAATATAGCCAGAACTTAGCTGTAGTGGAGGGAAACAATGGTTAGACAGCAAATTACATAGATTTTTACAGAATTATCTATGCTGACTGAATAGAACCAGTTTCTTGAACTTTACTATTTTCAGTGATAGTTCTGTAGTAATCTTTGTAAGCAACATTTAAAAGTTAAGGGAAAAGAGGGGCACATGGGTAAGGGGTGCCATGAGAGGGCATATGTTTCATACAAACATATTAATGCCTGCTGGGTGGAGTGTAGGGAATGCCCAAATGTAATATAATTCTTGGCTATTTGTGGTATTTGGGTTTGATAGATCCCCCATCCAATGTAAAATAGTGAACTCCATATGTTTCACAGAATGGTCTTTCTGGGTGAAATGTCTGGAGACAGGAGTGGACTTTTCAGAAGAAAATTTCTGAACACTAGTATGGTGTTCATACATTCTGTTTCTGAAGGGTCTCTTGGTTTCACCAATGTATTGGTGTCCACATTTTTTACAATTTATGATGTAAATCAGGTTAGTAAGTTCACAAGTAACTTTGTGTTTAACTGGCATGTTTTTGCATTTAAACACTTGATTAGAGTGAAAGCTGGTAATCTGATCAACTTTCTTGATTCTAGGACAGTAGGTGCATTTACCTAATCTTGTGCAGATAGGTATATGTACTGCTTTGTTGGGTTCAGTACTAGGTTTCAAGGGGTATGATATAGTGCTACTGGTAAGAATGTCCCTGAGATTGGGCAGGCGTCTGAAACCAATCAGTGGTTTTGTACTGAAAATCTGAGTGAGTTCCTCAGTATTTTGGATAATATTCCAATTGTTTCTAACTAGGGACCCAATTTCTGGGTTCCTAGGATTGAACTGAGTGACCATGACTGGTGAGTCCTTAGTTTCTTTTGAGACTGTTTGAAGTAATTCATCCTGATTAAATTTCCTAGCCCTATTGTAATGCCTTTTGAGGCTTTGGAATGGGTACCCTCTATTAAGGTAGAAACCAGTGAGTTTTTTGGCGTTTGCCTCAAAGTCACTGTCCAGAGTACAAATCCTTCTGAGTCTAAGGTACTGGCCATATGGTCCTTTGGTGAGGACACTTTGGGGATGGGCTGAGCTGTGTTCCAAATACAGATGGGTGTCTGTAGGCTTATTAAATAGGGTTGTGATGAGCCCTCTGTTCGAGTCAAATTTGACAGTTGTGTCAAGGAAGTCAATGTGAGTATAGCTCATTTCATGGGTGAATTTGATAGTTCGGTGCAAGGAGTTTAAGTATTCAATGAAGGTTTTCAAAGATTCTTCTCTATGTGTCCACACCATAAAACAGTCATCAATAAACCGTTTCCAGGTGAGGGGCTTCAATGGGAAGCCAGCTAGTGCTTTAGTCTCAAACCTATCCATAAACAGGTTGGCATAGTTGGGTGCTAGAGATGTGCCCATAGCTGTGCCACCAGTTTGTAGATAGTGATCCCCATTGAAGGTGAAGTTCATACTGTGGAGAACTAGTTTGAGTAAGTCCAGTATAAACGACGCAATAGGGGTTTTACTAGGGTCACTTCCCAATTTCTCAGCAACAGCCAAGATACCTTCATTGTTAGGTATATTGGTGTAGAGAGAGGAGACATCTAATGTGCATAAAATGGCTCCTTCAGGGATGGGTCCTAAGTCTTTGATCTTTCTGATGAAGTCTTGGGTGTCCCTAATGTAGGACTTAGTTTTTGGAACATACTCTTTAATATGCTCATCTACCAGCTTGCTAATTCTGCTAGTAGGGTGGTTTACCGAACTACATATAGGTCTGCCTGGGACTCCTTTTTTGTGGATTTTAGGTAGCATATAAAACCTTGCCTCAGTACAATCTACTGGGTTAAGGTGTTCAAAGTTTTTATCTGGGATTAGGCCCTTTTGTTGCATTAATGTAAGTGTCTTGGTTACATTTCTAGCTAACTCTTGGGTTGAGTCATGACTCAATTTTGTGTAAAATTGGGTATCGCTCAATTGTCTATACCCTTCTCTCAGGTAATCAGTGGTGTTCATGACAACCACAGCAGAACCTTTGTCAGCTTTCTGGATAACAATTTCAGGGTTATCTGAGAGTTCTTTAAGGCTAGACATTTGTTCCCTTGTCAGGTTAGGTTTCCTGGCATGTTTGATGTTACTGTTTAGAAGGCCAATCTTGAATGATCTTTGAAAGATGTCCAGAGACTGGTGGACTCTGGATGGCTTCCAAGTACTTTTATTCACAAATTTGTTGTGAATTTTTTGATAGGGATTAGTTTGTTCATCCATGTTTTCAGCCATGAAATTAATTAGGTCAGTTTCATGTTCTGATAAATGATCAAATTGTTGATTGTCATTATAGAAATTAAATTTAAGGCACAATCTCCTGTGAAATTCCTTAAAGTCAGTCCAAATTT
This sequence comes from Sabellastarte sp. h YS-2021, assembly GCA_964017235.1. Lineage (NCBI taxonomy): Eukaryota > Metazoa > Annelida > Polychaeta > Sabellida > Sabellidae > Sabellastarte > Sabellastarte sp. h YS-2021. Next base: position 48,448,347 of record OZ024928.1, read on the forward strand.
TTGCCTTATTTGGGGGACCAGGTGTGGGGCAAAAAGTAAGTCCCTTTTGAAGGGCCTGTACTTGGCTTTCTGTTAGAGTGATGTCAGACAGGTTGATGACTGTATGACCAATATGACTGTCCATAGTTTTTGGGATTTTATCCTCCTGAGCCTCCTATAGGAGGCTCAATCCGCTCAAAACCGGATGTATCCGACGGCTCAAAGCGGATAGGGATTTTGCACCTTAAGGGCAAAATAGGATGAAATCTTCAGCCTCTGATGATATATTACAAAATAATTTTGAAATATTACCAAATAACTCTTGGTTATTATAAGGCAGGACTATTGGGTAACTGCTATTGTCACTGCACATATCTCAATTATTCTAACATTTAAAAGTTACTCATAGAAGTTATACTTTGTGGTTTAAGAATAGTTTGAATACATCATAGTGTTACTTACATAGTCTTTGTCTTTCTCTTTGCCAAATTGATTATTACTTCAATTTAGTGTATACTTTCAATCTTTGGATGACAGCTATTTTCAAGTTGAGACTTTGCAGCAAGATTGAATAACATGCATATACTCACATACAGTTGAATATTACATATTGTGTGACACAACAAGAGTATAAACTAATGTGATTAACTTGAACACCTTGAACTGTGTGACTTTGTCATATTAAATTGCCCACTTGTTGACTGATATGTTTGATAGTTTATTTTGATGTTTATAAGGAATCTGAGACTTGAACTGAAACATTTTGGACTGAGAATATTTTGGTGTATCTGCATGGTAATGCAAGGCAAATGAGCTACTTCAGGTAGAAAAATAGCAGATATATAAATTATTCAGAATAATTTACAAACTGGTTTCGGGCTCTTCGGTATTTTTAGTCTCGGGCCACACGCTACCAATCTATTTCCTCGAGTAAAATACTGAGGCCCGTACAATATATACAGCAGATCATCCTATGGCTGATATATACAATACATATATATGTCCCCTGTATGCATGCACTTCTTTTGTGGTCTTGGATCCAGAAGGACAAATAATCCTATACCTGATATATGTCATACATTTATATGCCCCCTATAAGATGCACTTCCTTTGTTGCCTCGACATTCCATTGAATGAAAGGCCAACTGCAAATTTTTGGACCCTTTGAGTACTTTAGCCCCTGCATATACTGCCTCTGAAAAATTGATAATTTTCCAAATTCCAGCCACCATCTTGAACTTTGGTTGAAATCTTAAATGTAAATTTTATTGAAAACCGTTAGAGATAGAGTGATGTCGAGCAAATTTTTTACTCTTTTGGTACTATAGACCCTGGATGTAATGCCTCTGAAAATTTTTTTAATTTTCCAAATTCCAGCTGCCATCTTGAATTTTGGTGGAAATTGAAAATGTTGATTATCTCAAAAAATGTTAGAGATAGAGGGATTTTGAGCAAATTTTGATCTCCTTGGACACTAGACCTTGGATGTTATGCCTCTGAAAAATTTTTAATTTTCCAAATTTCAGCCACCATCTTGAATTTTAGCTTAACTTGAAAATGTCAGTTGTATCGAAAACCATTAGAGATGGAGCAAATTTTAGAGACCCTGGATATAATGCCTAGGAAAAGTTTACTTTTCAGAAGTCTGGCCTCCATTGTAAATTTGGCGGAAATCGCAAATGTCACATTTCAGAGTTGCTGAATTCTCTATATGTTGGATTATACCATGTCCTGTCTGGGGACACACTGCGTTGAATTGACACAATACTAGTTTCTTATTGGCATTTTTAATATAAAATTCACTGTTGGCCCAACAGAGGTCAGATCTAGAGATATGCAACCTGAACAGTGGGGAGGAAACCATCATTGGTCCAGTGGTGTCACAATCTGCCAACTGAGTGACCAGTACCCATTGTTGGTCTGATAGTGGAATCGGACATAGGGTCAGGTACTTTCAAAAGTATTTGAATACAAATGCAAATACTTTTCAGTTTTTCAAATGCAAATACTTTTATTTCCTTTAAATGCAAATACTTGTCCAAAGTATTTAAAATTTAAGTGCAAATTCATTTGCATTTAACCCCATGACTGGGTGGAATGCTATTTGAATAATTACATTGACTAGTAAACTTAGAAAACTTAGGGTGATCATAATTGATGTACTTACCATTATTTCTTGACAAGCAGTAATGTAGTGGTGGAACAAATTGCCTCCCAATTAGCCACGGCAAGTAGACAGGCATAATAATATTAAATTTGTTGTTTAGGTAAGCAATATACTGATTTTTTGGTAATAATTTATGTCACAGTGGATTCAGGGGAATCTGCAACTCCCCTAGTGGAGATCCCAATTGGAGTTTCTACTAGTGGAGATGCCGATCTATTATTTAAGGGCTGCAATCGCTATTTCTACTAGGGGAAACACCAATCGGAGTCTCCACTAGTGGAATTACCGATTCCCCTGGCCCAAAGAAAATCCTTCAAAATTTATTTATTCTTGTTCTTGGACAAATAAATAGAATATTGTATACTTTTTGCAATATTTCTCCTGTTGAATTGCAAAAACATGTATCAGGTGAAGCATGAAAGTGTACAAGATAAATGAAAACTTTACAACTACAATAAAGGGATTATCTGCGCAGGACACAGATATTCATTAGAGTAGGTAAAGCTTTCAAAGGAACGGTAATTTAAATCAGTAACCGATCATCAGTTGATTGCATTTCACTGAACCTCAATCTCATTTCACCTTAGCCCAATGTCAATGTGAACAGTTATTTCTAAGTAATTTCTAGAAGATCAACAGTGAATTACATTTCACTGACCATCACCTCATTCCATTTCATCGCAACTTCAAGGAGAACAATCATTTACAAGTCAAGCCTAGTAGATCAAAAGTTTATTGCACTTTTTATCCTCCCTTTTGCAGAAACATATTAAATAAAAACAAATTCAGAATTTAGGGAAACACTTGATGCATCTTATGAGATTTTATATGTTACCCATGTTACAACAATTGCAGATCTATATAGTGAAGTGCACAGTTACTTTGTCCCAGTATAAGCTGAGCTTTCTAGAATAGTAAAGTTATATGAAACAATATCATAATAGGATATTGTGTTGTTTATATCATAAAACTTGAAATTTTAAAAAAACTAGAAAGAGTGACATAAACTTACACTTTGTCCCAGTGTAAGCTTTACTTTCTAGAATGGTGAAGTTATTTTAAAAATATTTGATAAAAGATATTCTATAGTTCACATTATACTATTCGTATATTATCTCCCGCCCGGCATGCGTGCGTGAGTGTGTTACATAGCATTCTCTGAAACTACTACAGTTACACATTTTTGGTAAATTATTTGTCCTAATGAATTTTTACGCTCTTCAATATTTTTGGGGTTTGTTGAACTTTTGCCTACTTTTGAGTGAGTAATAGCACTTTTACCTAATATAATTATATGACTTATAACTATCAAACTATTGCATTTAAAGTATTTTGTTCCAATATGTTGTTCACCTACTTTCTCCACAGCTACAACATGGTTATTAGTTTGGAAGTGTATCTGCACAGCTAAGTGAGTAATACCTACTTTGTCAATTTTTAATGATAACCATAATGAGTAAATGGCTTGTATCTTCAAAAGTATTGCAGCTACACGTCACAATTTCTCTCAAATATGTTGTTCATCTACTTTTTAGTCGAATCTTTGATTCGAGTTATGTACTGAGTCGTGGCCGCGATTTTAAATTCGCCATTTAAGCCCTTAAATATCAAATTTTGCATAATATTTGTTCACATATCGGTACATTAAGGTGTATATTATACACTCTGCCATTTTGAAGATTTTTAGAGCTTTTATTAAGTTATATTTTATGAAGTAAAAAGCATGTCTGGCACTATGTCTGGCTTTCTATAAGGTCCCGTGTCTCCTAGAAACTATTGTTTTACCCATTGTTACAGTAGTGGTCTACTCGAACGAGTCTTTTTTAACGGATTCGTCTGCTGGTTTGTAGACCTTAAAACCCCAATTAATTTATTGGTCTGCTGGTTTATCACGCAGTCATGCACTGTTAATGTAAAATTGTTGTCTGCGCATACACAGCCTATTTCTCATTTGTCAAACGAATAAACCGCAAAGAAATTAATGAATGAAGTGACGTCACGGTAGTACTACACATTTGTTGTTCAGCCAATCAGAATCGAGAACACCTCTGGCAGAGACAATGAAAATATTCAAACTCCGTAGTTCTACATTCAACCACTCAAAGTCACTTTTGCATGTCCTAGAAGTTATCATGGGATTTTATTTTTCTGTCAATCCGTTTCTTACTTTGGAAGAAGTTGTCTTCCAAATCGTTTTACAGTATATTTACAAAATAAACCAGTTCGCTAATCCTGACAATATTTTATAAAATGGACGTTTCGAAGAAGATCAATAAGCTACAGAACTCACGGCGATAGCACCCAAGTCATTAATATTCATGAGAAGATATGAGGTCACGGATTTCCCCTGGTATTTCCTGACAATATTCTATAAAATGGACGTTTCAACAAAGATCAAATACTTTAAGCTACAGAACTCACGGCCATAGCACCAAAGTCATTAATATTCTGTGTCCTTGATTCTGATTGCTAAACGACGAAATAGTTTATCGGTAAAATACAGCATAACCTCTGATCCTCGATTATCGCTCATTGTAGCTATCGTAATAGTGTAGAAACAACACACGAATATTTTATTTACGAAGAGCTTCGATCCACGGCATCGTGGATTTAAGATTTATTATATTTACACGGCATCGTGAGTTTAATGTCATATTTAAATACACGGCCCCAATATAGAGAGACTTAAGTTTAACATTTAAGTCAGATATTTAAGTTTAAAATTTTAAGAATCGTACAAAAATTAGTTTTGAAGCTATAAAAATCCAGGTTGTTACTTCAAGTTTTCTTTTTGCGGAGCAGCATTGTGAGTGATAAAATAGAACCCATGAGGTTATGCAGGGTTATACCAAGGAATTTGTGGTGTCTTAGCCAATCAGATTCGCGGACACAGCCGTGTCATGTTTAAGGAAAACACACGACTAGCGTAGACTGGTTGTCTTGATCTTCTGTTTGTAAAATATGGCTAGAAACCTATCCTATTCTCAAGTGAGGTTTCAGTAACAAATGATTTCATTGGTTAATTAAATTAATCACTGCGCATCTACAGACCCTTTATATTTGTAAACCTTTCACATCACGTCACTACAAATACCCATCTCGCAACACAAATCTGAAAACTTCCCTGAAAGCGGTTTCCAAATGCGGGCGATAATACAGAGTTTACAGATTTCAACACCCAGTCCTGTCCTAAGATTCGACTCCGTGGTTGGGTGAAAGCCAGCCACTGGACTCTAGTTTGTGAACTGTAACATATTTAAGTTTCACAACTGTTGCTCAGTGTACAAGTGAGTAATGGCTACTTTATTGCTACTTTTAGTGAAAATGTGAAAAATCACAAATATCTCGCAAACCGTTAGAGACCAAGCAAATTTTTCACCCAGAGGGTAGTACAGGAGTATCCTGTTGCTAGGAGAAAATTTTCAATTTTCGCCACTTTTGGCGGCCATCTTGGATTTTAGCGGAAAATAAAAAAGTTTGGATATCTCGAAAACCGTAAGAGATAGAGTGATTTCAAGCAAATTTTTGACCCACAGAGTATAGTACAAGAGTGTCCTGTGCCTAGGGGAAAAGTTTCAATATTCGCCACTTTTGGCGGCCATCTTGGATTTTAGCGGAAAATGAAAACATGTGGATATCTCGATAACCGTAAGAGATAGAGCGATTTTGAGCAAATTTTTTAGCCGCAGGTAGTATCCTATGCAAAGGGGAAAAATTTCAGTTTTTACCACTTTAGGCAGCCATCTTGGATTTTAGCGGAAAATAAAACATTGAAAATATGTTGGAAATGGTAAGAGATAGAGCGAATTCGAGTGAATTTTTGATCCACAGGGTAGTACAGGAGTATCCTGTGCCTAGGGGAAAATTGGAAAATGAAAAATGTGAATATCTGGGAAACAGTAGTTCTTCCCCTTTAATACTCGGCGGGAGATACACACCGCGGCAGTGGTCTTGTTATTAATGTGTTGATACTGCAAAGTCTAGGGCCAGGGGACTCGGTGATTCCACTAATGGAGACTCCGATTAGAGTTTCGTGACTGGAAACTGCAGTTACAGCCCTTAAATAATGGATCGGAGTCTGCACTAGTTGAAACTGCGATCGGGATCTTTGCTAGGGGAATCACCGATTCCCCTGAATCGGAGTCTCCACTTTGACATATATACAGCAGCTCCATATTTTATATACCTTTTAATATGCTTTGAAGTTGTGTATTGGTACTGACAATCGCATTCAAGTAGTTTAGAAGCCTTTACCATTAATTTTTACCATTAATCACTTTCAGTGCAGTGGGACGCTCATTTTTGCGTTAGCAAAATCCATTTCTATGCCAGCTGACTTCTCAGTCAGCTGACATTATGGCACCACTCTGCAGCTTCCGTGTCCACATTGGCATCCACATGAACAACTTCTCCAAAAGTACAAGTGCTAGAGACATGCTCTTTTTTAAAAGATACCTTATCTACCGAAGATGAAAAATTGTTCAAGCCATGCAGATCTGTTTGTTCATCTATCCTAGAGCCATTACAAATGAGGAACTCCACCCTAAGTGAGAAAATTTCAACACTTTTATCACAATTTTCTCATTGACTATAGCAGGGATTTCTCTCTTATCTTGCATATATGTACTAGGCCACAAGTAGATTCCTTTGTGTGAGTATCAGGTCTGGATCTTTCTTAAATAATTGTATCCACCGGATAACATCCTGTGGATACTATGGATTTCGCTTCGTTATGCCGCTGCCGCCACAGTGTGTAGAGAGATTTCACCGTTACCGCTCTAATGAAAAAAATATTATAGCTAGCCTTCTCGAATTTGCAGGATATATTCATAACAATAAAATCTTGCCTGGGAATATTTTTGGCCTCAATTTGAAAAACAAGATGGCCGCCACGGGCGTTTTTTTTCTTTCAGCAAGGACTTTTGTTGGTCCCCTAGAGCAATGGGTATTATAGGTAGAGATCTCAGATCCACAGGATATGTTCCTCATTACAAAATCTTGACTGGGAATATTTTTGGCCTCATTTTGAAAAACAAGATGGCCGCAATGGGAGTTTCTTTGTCAGTCATGAAAAGTGCTTATAACTGGCTTATTATTGGTCCTAGAGGTTTACAATGTGAAACCAAGTTATAGGAAATCATGGGCTGGGAATCTTTTGATGTGGTCAGATTTGACATTGGGCCCTTCCTTTGAGGTCAAACAAGGATAGCAAAATCTAAAGTGCTTATAAATCACTTTTTCTTGGTCCTAGAGGTTTGTAATGTGAAAGCATCCTATATGAAATCATGCACTAGGAATCTTTTGATGTCATCAGATTTGACCTTGGACCCCTCCTTCAAGGTCAAACGAGGATAGCCAAACCTAAAAGTGCTTATAACTCACTTATTATTGGTCCTAGAGGTTTGGGATGATAAACCAACCTATAGGAAATCATGGGTTGGGATTCTTGTGGTGTGGTCAGATTTGACCCTGGGCTCCACCTTCAAGGCCAAATAGGATAGCCAAACTTAAAAGTGCTTATAACTCGCTTAATACTGGTTTTACAGGTTTGGTATGGTAAACCAACTAACAGGAAATCATGGGCTGGAAGTCTTTTGGTGTGGTCAGATTTGACCTTGGACACCTCATGCAAGGTCAAATGAGGATAGCCAAACTTAAAAGTGCTTATAACTCGCTTATTATTGGTCAAAGAGGTTTGGGATGGTAAACCAACTTATAGGAAATCATGGGCTGGGAATCTTTTGGTGTGGTCAGTTGCAGGAAATCATGGGCTGGGAATCTTCTGGTGTGGTCAGATTTGACCTTGGACCCCTCCTTCAAGGTCAAACGAGGATAGCCAAACTTAAAAGTGCTTATAACTCGCTTATTATTGGTCCTAGAAGTTTGGGATGGTAAACCAACCTATAAGAAATCATGGGCTGAAAATCTTCTGGTGTGGTCAGATTTGACCTTGGATCCCTCCTTCAAGGTCAAACGAGGATACCCAAACTTAAAAGTGCTTATAGCTCGCTTATTATTGGTCCTTGAGGTTTGCAATGTCAACCAACCTATAGGAAATCATGGGGTAGGAATATTTTGATGTGGTCAGATTTGACCTTTGGGCCCTCCTTCAAGGTCAAACGAGGATAGCAAAATCTTAAAAGTGCTTATAATGCTTTTTCTTCGGCCTAGAGGTTTGTAATGTGAAACCATCCTATAGGAAATCATGGGCTAGGAATCTTTTGATGTGATCAGATTTGACCTTTTGCTCCTGCTTCAAGGTCAAATGATGATAGCCAATATTAAAAGTGCTTATAACTTGCTTATTCTTGTTCCTAGAGGTTTGCAATGTCACCAACCTATAGGAAATCATGGGCTAAGAATCTTTTGATGTGGTCAGATTTCATGTTGGGCTCCTCTTTCAAGGTCAAACAAGGATAGCCAAACTTAAAGTGCTTGTAACTTTCTAACTCCTCCTTCAAGGTTAAGCAATGGTTGATTGGCTTTGGTGAGTTTTCTTTCTGGTAGATACAATTTGCATTGGTTCTCCAATGCGCTAGGTCTAGTTTTTTTATGGATTTTTGAAATGATTTTTAATGCATTAATGAAATCATGCACTAATTTAAATTACTTATAACTTGAAAAGTATTGCATGTAGAGCATTTTGTTGAAATATGTTATTCAGCCACTTTTTTCCATAGCTACAATATGGTGAGTAACTTGTGAGTCTATACCAATAGCTAAGTGAGTAATATCAATTTTTTTAAACTTTTCAGTAACTTCCATAATGAGTAAAATCACTTGTAACTTGAAAACTATTGTATTTAGAGAATTTTGTATAAATATGTTATTCAGCTACTTTTGGGTCAGCTATAACAATAAAATTGCAGATCTGTAACTCTTGGCATAGCTGAGCAATAGCTAGTTTCAAGTAAATGAGTTGTAACTAGAAAACTATTGCATTTAGAATAATTTCTTTCAAAATGTTATTTAACCTACTTTTGGATTAGCCATAACATAGTGAAATTGCAGACCTCTAGTTTATTGAATAGCTGTGCAATATCTACTTTGAGGTTTTCACTGTTCAGTAAATCAGTTATAACTTGAAAACTATTGCATTTAAAGCATTTTCTTTTAATATGTTATTCAGCTACTTTTGGGTCAGCTTCAAAATGTTATTCACCTACTTTTGGATTAGCTATAACATAGTGAAATTGCAGACCTCTAGTTTATTGAATAGCTGTGCAATATCTACTTTGAGGTTTTCACTGTTCAGTAAATCAGTTATAACTTGAAAACTATTGCATTTAAAGCATTTTCTTTTAATATGTTATTCAGCTACTTTTGGGTCAGCTATGACATAGTAAAATTACAGACCTGTAGCTCATTGCATAGCTGAGTAATAGCTACTTTGAGGTCTTCACTGTTGAGTAAATCAGTTGTAACTTGAAAACTATTGCATTTAGAGAATTTTGTTTAAATATTTTATTCACCTACTTTTGGGTCATCTATAACATAGTAAATTGTAGACCTGTAGACCATGGCATAACTGAGCAATAGCTACTTTCAGGTTTACACTGTTGAGTAAATCAGTTGAAAATTGAAAACTTTTGCATTTAAAGAATTTTGTTTAACTAGGTTATTCACTTACCTTTGGGTCACATATATGATAGTGAAATTGCAGACTTGTAGCTCATTGCATAGCTGAGCAATAGCTACTTTGAGGTTCTCACTGTTAACTAAATCAGTTCATACAGTTGTAACTTGAAGACTATTGCTGTTACAGTATTTTCTTTTTATGTCAGCTGACTTGTCAGTCAGCTGACATTATGTCGTCACTCTGCGGCGTGGGCGTACGCGTCCGCGTACTCGTCCGCGTGAACAACTTCTCCTCCAAAACTACAAGGCCTAGAGACGTGCTGTTTTTTTTAAAAGATACCTTATCTATCGAGGATGAAAAATTGTTCAAGGCATGCAAATCTGTCTGTTCGTCTGTTTGCTAGAGACATTACAAGGGGGGTACCCCCACCAAAAGTGTGAAAATTTCAACACTTAATCACAATTTTCTCAGTGACTATTGCAGGGATTTCTCTCATATCTTGCATATATGTACTAGGCCAGAGGTAGATTCTCTTGTGTGAGTATGAGACCTGGATCTGTCTTACTTTTTTTTTAATAAATTTTTTTAATAATTTTTAATGCATTAAAATTCATGAAATCATGCACAAAATCATTTATAACTTGAAAAGTGTTGCATTTAGAGCATTTT